>OV050031.1:148157648-148642897 GCA_920105625.2 Clusia tigrina | reverse complement strand
ATGTTATATTTCAAAACTGTTTCACATATATTGTAGCGATTTTTTAAATAAACAAATTTTTCGAACATTATTGTTTTCTAAAATTAAATTTTTTAATGCAAAACCATCAATCCTAAGAAATATAAACTTTTAGATTTAAAACCTTCGGAGGCAGGACGAACTTTGCCGGGTCCGCTAGTATATATATATATATTGCCACACACGTAACAGAAATTATTTGGATTGTTTACGCACTTAAATTCTCGTTTTCTTTTAGGCATTTTGGAAAATATGGAGTGGATTTATTCACTCAATTGCTTTTAACTTTGTCATTTTTCGGTCGATTTTCTCCTAGTGGGTCTTAGTTCTTACGTTAAAGTATCTTCTTTACGTACATGAAGAGAAACCAGACTTTTTCTAACGATTCGTACTTTTCCGCCGGCAAAGATTCACTGTAAAATATTATTTTTTTGAAAATGTGCCCTATTTTCATCGATATATTTTGAACCGCTTTACCAATCAATGATCCGATTATACATGTTTGTTCGTCATCTCAATACTCATTTATAGCTCGAGATATGATTTGTCAGGTGAAAAAAGGTCGAAAAAATACAAAAATTACAATATCTCAAAAACTATTCCATGAAAAATTTAACCTTGATTTTCGAATTCAGCAGATGAAAATACACCTCTCATCAAATTTACATGAAAAAAATTTTATTTTGTAAACTAGTGTTATTGGAATTTGATGTTATTGTTTGTTGGATGGCGTGTTGTACTTCCTTAGTATGTTGTACTTATTTTTGTTGGTATAAGTGGTTGCGTTCGCAACTCGCGCACCGCCACAAGGAGCATTGGGGATTTCCACACTCACAGCGACCATAGAGCTATCGTCATCGAGCTGAGGCACAGCATTCAGCCGTCCCGAGTAATAAAAGTGCAAACAAAAGGTTGGAGACAACATGCATTTGATGCTGAAGTCTTTCAACTGGTGTGGGGTAAGGGATAGACCTCGGATGACGGAACCACAAACATGGCTAGGGACATTAAACGCCGGCTAAGCGCTGAATGCAACGCCGCCATGCCAAGAAGGACGAGCGTGCCATCCAGGAAGCCGGTTTACTGGTAGACTGAGGAAATCGCTGAGCTCAGAAGACGCTATAAGAGAGAAAGGCGCAGCGCGCACGAACCCGGTCCTACCTTATATGGCAACCACTATGGGACGCCTACAAAGATTGCCGACAGCAGCTCAAGAAAGCCATCCGCAGCAGCAAGGAGGCTTGTTTCAAGGAACTGCGGGATAGCGCGTTTATCGATCTCTGGGGTAAAGCGTATAGGGTTGAGCAGAGTCAAAGGACCGAGAGCACCGCAACCCACCGATGCCGCGATCATGCGCAACGTGGTAACAGCACTCTTTCCCCCACAGGGGGAACGGGTCCACCACTATCACCCTTCCATGGAAACAGAAGTAATCCCTGCGGTGAAATCGGCCACTTGGAGTGGCGACGACGTTCAGGGAATCCATAGAAGGGTTCCTTTGACCAATCCTCCCCCCCCCCCCCCCCCTCACGAATGAAGTATTTCTTAGCGGTTATATATCGTCGGGGAGGCGTCCGTGGGGGTGGTTTTAGTGGGGAAGAGTCCCACACTACTGGCGCGTCGTCCAGTGTCTGGTTGCAGATTTACACAAAAAAAAAACACAAACACACACACTGAGAGCGAGTCGAATCGAAGTAGAGGTTTAAATTTTTCTGTGCGAAATTTCTAAAAACATCTACTAAGTGTAGACGGTTAATCCGTGCAGAAATCGTGGAAAGGGTAACTAAAGAGCATACCTAGGTCCGGTGAAAGTGTCATCTGTAAATTGTGGACGCGATCGGGAAAAAATAAGGCATTTAAATTTTCTATTTCTGCCAGTGATTTGCGGCAGTTTTAGTTCTGAGTCGGTTTATCCGCTGAGCGGTGGCTTGGTCTTAAAGTACCAGACCCCTGAACGGCGAAGCTTAGGCAGGCGGAACACTGCGGTTGCGGCGAGTTTTGTGCCTAGGCAAATGTAAGTTTATTTATTTAAACTTAGTAAATTTGCATTCGCGTCGTTAGGCAGTTTTTGCCTATTCCCGCCTCTCAATCGGCTTATCCGAAAATTGAGAGAGCACTGGAAATTGTGCACTTGGTGTGTGGGTGTGTGGTGCACTGAACGCAGAAGAGCAAAGAGAGAGAGAGAGAGTCTCCAATAAATAATAAAATAAAAAGTGTTGCTAACGCCCCAAACGCAGGATAAGTATTGTTTTTAGGGTGTTTTACTTTTTACTTTTTTCCCTTTTTCCTCCCTTTTTTCCCCTCTTTGCAATTTACAGAGTGGAAACGACGTTTTGAAAGAAAGTGCAAAATTCTGTATTTTTCGCATAAAAACGAGTGAATTATGAGTTTGCAGCTTTCGCCTGATTCGGGGCGGAAAAATCAGGAGGTAGGTACGAAAGTACTTAATAAGCAGACAGTTCTCGAAGACTAATTCGGAATGAACTCCAGAATGGCTCGCTCACCGGAGAGATTGGTGCCTGACGCGGGGTAAGAGCTTTCAAGCTCGTCTCCTCCATGCATGGAGCATGTGCAAACGATGAGAAAGGCGAGCACGGGCGATCCGTTCACCTTATTGGGCCAGAATCTGGAAAAGCTGGCTTCGATGATGGGTGGCAACCCGCCCCGCAGATCCATTCACCAGCCTATGAAGACCCTGGTCGAGACGTTACAAGATCTGTACCAGAAAGCAGAGAGGCAGTGGGAGTGCAGAGGTAACGCTGTACAGGAGACCAGCGGAGGTACGCAGCCTTCGCTGTGGACAAAGTGTGTGCAATCCGCGAAGCGCCTACGGGAGGACAACATTAGTCCCAAGGCGACGGAGGGGCAAGGCATCGCTGTGATTGCTCCCGCGGCCAAAAATAGTCGTGGACCAATGCAGCAGCAGGGACTGCAGCTGAAAGCGAAGGTGACGGAATCAGGGTCAAAATCACCAATAGCAAAACAGGTGCCGACGGGAAAACCACAGGCTACGGCAGTGCCTCGACCCAGCACTAGTGCAGAGTGGACAAAGGTGCAGAATAAATCGCAGCAGAAATTGAAGTCTACTGTTAAAACCATTAGACCAAAAACAGATGCATTAATTATAAGTGCGAAAAATTAAGCGATGTCATACGCCAACATATTGCGGAGCGTAAAGGAATGTGAGCAGCTGAAGACGCTGAATAAGGGTGTGAAGACTATCCGCCGAACGCAAAAAGGGGAACTGCTCATAGAGCAAAAGAGAGCCAAGGAAGTGAACGCGGCCACATACCAGACGGCGATTGAAAGCGTGGTAAAGCACGCAGCCACAGTGAACGCACAGAGCAAGATGGAAACCAGAGAGAGCGGTTATACCTGGGTGAAACTGGAGAACATTAACCTCTTCAGCTGCTACACTCCTCCAAGTTGGACACTGAGACAGTTCGGGAAAATGATGACATCGCTGATGGAAGAAGCGAAAGGCAAACACCCCATTATTATTGCAGGCGACTTCAACCCGTGGTCTCGGACTTGGGGCAGTAGCCACACAAATGCTATAGGACGCTTAGTTGAAGAATGCACTTCTTGAATTAGTACTGTTGAATGCGCCAGGTCACTACACATTCGACAATGGAAGAGGCAGGTCCATCATAGATCTAGCCTTTGCGGACGACAGAACTGCCAGCCGAAATAGTTGGAAAGTCAGTGATATATACACGGGCAGCGATCACAATGCCATTATAATAGAATGGGGCGAAGAACAAAGCAGTACACGCGTAAGGTGCAAAAAATTGGCTGGCGAAAGGGGGCGTTCAACGCGGAGTTGTTTGGCGTCATATGGAAGTCAGCGTCTATTGAAGGCGAAACTGCAAGCACCATGGCTGCGGAAATTGATAAGTACATTAAGGAAGGATGTGATGCAGCGATGCCGCGAAGGCCCAACAATACATCAAGGACTCCCGTATACTGGTGGACCGATTGCTGCGATTCGGAAGAGCTGCCCTCAAGCACGACGTAAGGCGTAAAGATCTCGATCGACACCGAATTTCGAGGAACATCAGGCAGTATACAAGGTACGCAGAAGAACTCTGAAAGCAGCTATAACAGAGAGCAAAAACAAGTGCTTCAGAGAGTTGCAGGAGAGTGCGGACCAAGACCCGTGGGGTCTAGCATACAAAACGGTCATGCGCAAAGTAAAGGGACCCAGAGCGCCTCAGCCTACAGGCCCAGAGCTGATGCAGCGCATAGTGGTAACGCTCTTCCCCCCACAGAGCGAAACGAGAGCCGTCGTGACGACAGACGTACAGAGGGGACCTATAGTCACTGTCGATGAGATATTTTCGAGTATACAACGGGTCGACGACAACAAGTCTTCTGGTTTGGATGGAGTCCCAAATGTGGCCTTCAAGGCAGCGGTAAGAGCGAGACCAGAACTGTTCGCAAAGCTGTATGAAGCCTGTCTGAGCGAAGGCTTATTTCCAGACGCGTGGAAACGGCAGACGATGGTGCTGTTGCTAAAACCCGGAAAGCCACCGAACCAGGCATCATGCTATAGTCCACTTTGTATGCTGGATACAGTGGGAAAGATCCTCGAGCGTATCGTTTGTGAAAGACTGCAGGAGACATTCGAGAGTCCAGGAGGGCTCTCCGACCGACAATTCGGTTTTCGGAAAGGGAGGTCTACAGTCGACGCGATCAGAGCGGTAGTAGACATTGCTCGAGATGCGACGAGTGGCACTACATGGCAGGATGGCGCCAAAATGTACTGAGCGGTGGTCAGTATAGATATCAAGAATGCCTTCAATTCTACGAATTGGGGACAGATAATGCAGGCTCTGGAGAATTTTGGAGTACCAACATACTAGCGGCGCATAATAGGTGGCTACCTCGGCAACAGGGTGGTACTGTACGAGACAGAGGTGGGCGTAAAAGCAAACCAAATAACCGGCGGGGTTCCTCAAGGATCAGTACTAGGGCCCATGCTGTCGAACGCTATGTACAACGGCATCCTGGAGCTGAATACGCTGGAAAAAGTTAATATTATTGGTTATGCTGATGATATCGCATTGTTAGTGGTGGCCAAACATATTGAGCTTTTGCAGTTGGTGTGTAACGATGCGATCGCAAGGGTACGTAGGTGGCTCCAATCAGTGCACCTGGAACTTGCTGCTCAAAAAACTGAGATTGTCCTGATAAGCACGCGGAAAAAGCGAGAGGAGATGGTGGTGGACATCGGTAATCACCGTATTATGTCGCAACCAAGCATTAAATATCTTGGAGTTAACATTGACGCAAGGCTGTCATTTAAGGAGCACCTGGTAGCGGTCTGCAAAAAAGGCTCTAAAATTCAAGGCGCCCTTGCGCGGATTCTGCCAAACATTGGAGGCCCACGTGAGGGAAGAAGGCAAATTCTGGCGACGGTAACGGATTCCGTGATGCTCTATGCAGAACCCATCTGGGCAGGAGCAAAAATTATGCATCTCAGAGAGGCTTCCGCAACGCAACGTTTAAGTGCGCTTAGAATCACCAGCGCCTACCGAACGGTCTCCGACGACGCAATTTCTGTTTTTGCTGCAAAAATTCCCCTGGACTTACGAGCGTTGGAGCTGCAGCGACTGTACGACCGACAGGGCGTAAGACCTACAGCCGAACGAAGGCTAGAGGAGCGACGGCAATGCACCGAAGAGTGGCAAGAACGATGGGAGCAGTCCGAGAAGGGACGATGGACATTCCAGCTCATTCCCAGGGTGTCCCAATGGGTGAACACAGTCTAAACTACTACATGACGCAGTTACTCAGTGGTCATGGATGCTTCAATGCATATTTCTACCGCTTCAAAATAACAGAAGACCCCTACTATCCATAATGCACGGGAGAATTTGAGAGCGCTAGGCACTCTCTGCTTTACGCTTTACGCTCACGCTTCAGGACCTGGAGAGAGGAGCTGGGATCTGCCTTGGGCAGACCACTGACCACAGCAAATATAGTCACCCGCTAAATGGAACGCGATATCGACCTCCACACAACAAGTAATGTTGCCGCTACGGAAGGAGGAGCGTGCACGACAGCGGCTACTGCGTCAACAGCAGTTAGCAAATGTAGCAGAAATTTTGCCACGGAGCGACAACCAGCAGCGGACTTGATTTAGACTGACAAGTACAGACGATTCCCTGACTCCTGATGAATCACATTATGCGGTCCCGGGAGGGGCAACCCTCCCACGATAGTGAGGAGGTTTTAGTGGGTTGATGTCCCACACTGACTAATTGGCTTAAAGCTTTCCCCCTCGATAAAAAAAAAACACACACACAACTAGGCTGTGGCTGCCTGCTGCCTTCTAACTATGTATTTCTTCAGCTATTATCCTCAAAAGTTCAGCTCAGCCCTGCCCCCGCCTCCCCTCTAGTCTATACCCAAGCCCATCATGGCAATCCAACTCACCACCAGAACTACCACAAAATTATTTTGGCGCTGCCGACTATACAAAGCAAAATATTTTCTGGACCACAACTATGAATATGCAGAATTTTTGGATCAAATCGGAGCAAAACACAACTTTACTCCGGCACATTTGTACCAAAATCTTTAAAAATTCTAAACATTTTACAACTTATTATTCCGATTTTCCATAGAGAGCAAAATATATTTTCAATTCTTACATTCCCATACATTCTTTTGCTCATTTCTACACTTTTACTCCACAATCCTATAAAAAATATCTAAGAAACATGCAAATGGAGCAGGAATGGAGCAAAATGGTCCAGGAGAGACCTTTCTATACTACTAAATACATACCACGGCGTTGCGGTAATATGCCTTCTGCTTTCTACTCAGGTTACAGCGGTGCGCACTCTTTGTGGGCGCGTGGCTTCTTTCTATTGAAATTCTCCACTGTTCAGGACACTTGTAGTCGCTATTCTGGTACTGATTGAGGACCGTATTCGGATAGTTAGTGTAGTATACGGCACTACTTTAGGGCTTTACTATCCCGGATTGAACTCGCGAACTAACTACTCGGGCGTCAGTTAACTAGATGCGTTGCATTAGTTTTAAACAAATATTTTTTTTAGGCTAAATAAAAGCCGTCTTTATTTTTTCACTTCAAACTTAGGACTAATTACAAATTATGATTTGATCTAATTCTATACCTCTTTGTCACATTGCAACCGCAGCTAAGAACGTGACACAGTGTTAGCAATTTGGGCGGATGCGTGTGCAATTGAATTGTTTGGAATGTTGCAATTGTACAGCTTTTATGTGTTAAACTTTATTTTCATATTTTGCACGTTGGCATTTTGTGTGGGAAATATTTTTTTAATATTTTGAACGTTGACAACATTAAGTTATATTAGGAGTTGGTGCTGTGAATCAACTACATGTAGGTAGCTTGATTTTGACTCACAAAATCCATCCCCACTTTCTAGCACAAGGTAGTGCGACTACCATCTAATGAATAGTTTACAACATTCTCCATGCTCAGTAAAGAGTTTTGTGCAGTTAATAAATCCAATACATTTTTGAAGATCACCATATTTTGGGTTTTATTATTATTTTTTATTATTTTGTTTTATCCTCTTTATATGTTTTTTTTATTACTTATATGGCTCTTCTTTATGAAATTTTATATTTTTGTTTTCTTTTGTATTATTTTCTTCTTTTTTGATCTGTATATTTTTGTTTGACCTTTTTCTTTATCTTGGTCCTTAATTTTTTTCTTTTTTTTTAAACTAATCTTTTATTTCCATTCTACCTCTTGGGGCAATAATCAAATTAAATAACAATAATAAATAACTACATAAATAAATACACAAAGTAAATTTTTTATGTAGTTATTTAAAACAACATGAGGAAGAAGAGCCAGTTGTAATATCCCATAAGGTTAGTACATATACTTTCAAAACTATTGCATTAGAAAATTATTATTATAAATTGAGTGGTGTTGCTCGCTTCTTGCGCCATGTTGTGCCTGTCGTCTCCAGAAGATTCGAAGCTTGTATATTAGGCTGTTTGCTTAGTCGTTCCCGGAATTTAATGCTGTATCTTGATAAATCCTCATCGACAGTAGTGATGTTAAAGTCGTGACGCATTCATCGTATATATCATTTCGGACGATTTTTGCTTGGAATCTCTCAATGATTTTGATATTGGTTTTTGCCGCTGAACCCCATAGCTGTATACCATATGTCCATATGGGTTTTAGGATTGTTTTATAAAGGAGCGTTTATTCCCAACTGGGATTTATACACCAAGAGCCAATATAAAGAAGTAAGCTTGATTCCAAGTTGTTTTCTCTTCGTAAAAATATCCTTCTTCCTAAATATTTGACGTCTTCGGATTGGGGCAGTTGACAAAATTTTAATTTCACTAATGGACAAGCCTTCTATTTTAAGCTGAACAGACTTAGTTGCATTCACCTTAATTCTCCGGTTATTTAACCAGATTTGGAGTTTATCCAAGCTTTCTTGGAGATAAATTGTAGCGATTATATTGTTGCTGCTTGTAGCCATTATGACAGTATCATCCGCGTAGGTTGCGATTTTTTCATTCTCCGTAAGTGGAAGCCGTGTAGATAGAGTAGAGCACAGGACCTAGAACACTGCCTTGCGGTACACCCGCCTTTATAGAGAACAGTTCTTTGATTTTTTCATTGGCTCATACTCTGAAATGCCGGACTTCAAGATATGATCTTAAGATATCATAAAACGTGAGGTGAGTTTTCAGTTTAAAGAGTAAGCCAGAGTGCCATACTTTATCTAGGAAAGCAGTTGTACAATAACGGTTTTCCTCAAGAGCGTTTCTTATTATGCTGTACACTCGGTGCACCAAATTGATGATTGGGTATTATCACCTTTTTCACAGAATTGGTTTAACTTTGTACAGGAGCTTTTCAAACATTTTAGAAACAATTGCCAAAAGGCTAATAATTAGAAGTGACTTCCTCCAAGGGCTTCTCGGGGTTAGGGATGACAATAATTTCGGCCACTTTACATTGACGTGGAAATATCCACATCTAATTATTGAATTGAAGAGCTCCTTTAAGATTTTACCTATTATCAGGTAGTAGCCCAGTGCCTTTTTCACATTCAGTGTCCTGTGCACAGAGTATGTACTGCCTTTTTTGTAAAGGGCGCGATAGATGACTCTAGTTGGTTCTTAATTTAATTTTTTCTTATTGGCTTATATAAAACAAAATTCAAAACAAATAGCAAATTTAACTTATGATATGCTACTATAAACCGCACCCTCTGCTACTGTTGGTTCTGGTTACGTTCTTGGTGTGAAGTCCATCGGTGAACTCTGCATTCCCCTCCCTTATTTCTCGAACGGTACGTGTAATATTCTAGGCTGGTGTGCATTTGTGGTTCACCATGGCACACCTTGAAAAATTTGATTATAAGGGCCGTAGTACCACAGATGTCAGTGCTACTGATTCTGTTTATTGTATTCATATTGTCAAAATCCGTTAGAAATGCCTGCGAGATTTGGAATATCCTTTTAATATTTACATCGCTGTATTGTATATATATGGTGGAAGCAAAGACAATATACTATAAACCATCGTTCTCTTCACTCAGCGAAATGAGTTAAAAACCCGTGGCTAACTATTGGACCAAAACCCGAAGTGTGCTCGGCAATGCAAAGGCAAAAATGTAGATACACATTCTGGTGTTTGCGTTCTATATGAGCGTGTGTGTTTACTACATGTGCGAATGTTTGTATACTAGCTTTCATGTTTACGGCATGCATATGTGTGTATGGATATGAATGCAAGAATGTTATTTATTTATTTGTTGGAATTGGAATGAAAACGGATTTCAATCATAGCAATTGAAGACGAGGCATTATAACTAATTATGTGAATATTTTTTAAATTTATATTGTAAATTAGTAAAAAAAGAAAAAATTGGTGTATAAACCTAATAAATAATAATATGTATTTATTTAATTTATTGTTTTATCCCCAGAAAAGCCACCATCGAATTGCACAGCAAAACTTCATGGCTGCACCAGCAGAAGACTAAAAGTTATTTTTTGCGGAATGTTATGTACAGAATTATAGAAATTTTAGTTACTTCAAAATTGCACCAGCAAATACTTTGACTCTCTAATGTACTCCAAAATCAACAAATATAGTATGGGTGTCTTTAGCTCAATGGTTCACGCGTTTGTCTAAAGTTTTTGTGGCTTTTAGGATTCGAGCCCCAGCAAAATGCTATGTTTTATCGGATTTTTTATATTAATAATCATTTTTATAAATAGTAGTAAAAGTATTTTACTATCTTCCATAAATTAACCAGTATTATATCATTTTACTGGACCAAAGCTAGAGCAGAATTATTTCATGCCTGTTATAGAAGATGGAGTATTATGAAATTCAACCTTGACAAATCATATACATCCATACATACATAAGAATGTACATATGAATGTACATATGTATGCACATATTTGTCTTCTGGTCATTTGTCAGGTAGCGAATTGTGCTATAAAAAGAATGAAATGAAAATAAAGGCGTCATTTCTCATAGGAGTTTTTGTTGTATGATGTGCGGTGTGGCTTCTTTAAATATAAAGTGAAGCAGAATTAGAATTCAATTTGTCATGAAATTTTGGATATGTCAATATTTTCAATATGGAAAAATATCAGCACAATTTACTCTTTCGATCTTATATTTCATATTTTCGCTATAGCAGCATGTGATCAAATATATTTTGAGTCTATCCGAAAAAAGAATAATTATGCACAAAAAACCCATTTTGATCAAATTAGTGTTAATACTTTAATATTCTTATGTTCGTCTGTTGCGTGTTCCATCAGAAAATTTATCTATGTAATTGTAATGTACAGTCAAAAAAATCAAGGTTTTAAACGTTTTTTTTTCTTTGTCAGATCAGCTTGAAATACTATAACCACATTCTATTAAAAATTAAACCACTCGTACGTACATGAATACATGCATAAATATCTATGAACACTGTTTCTCCGCATTTACATAGTATATGATGTTCATGTTTGAAGTAAATTTTATGAACTTCAATATCTAGTATTAAGTGCATATCTTCTTGTTTTAAATTAAACGCCATTCGAAATACTACAACCAGCAACTCATTCGCTTTGACGTGGAGACTTGAGTTATGGAATCTAATAAAAATGTGCAAAAACTACTTACTGCTTCGTGCTTCTTTGTGCGTGAGAAGTTGTCTTTGGATGTGTATTCACTTACATACATATAGAAAATATGTACTTTGAATCAAATAATCTGTCTTGACCTATATTCGTGAATAAAAGTTGGGACTTCTTTTCACTTTTATTTTTTAATTATTTGCTGTCTAAGTTCTTCCATACTGCATGTTTTTTTTTATATATTATAATGATATCAACTTAATTATATTAATTTAAGTTAATTTTTATTTTGTAAATAATGTATTAATATAAAAGAAATATCAAACATTTTAATGCATCTTCAAAATTCTTCCTTTTCCTACCATAAGAATAAAATCCAATATACGAAAAACAAAAACTTTCCTAAAATTGCACATATTCATAGACGGACAAAATGTTTGATTGGATTAGATTTTGTGAAATTTATTCAAAAAACCAACAAAAACAAAGGTATTGAAATCGTATAAAACTAACACAGTTTCATGCGCACATGAATTAATGTATGTGAGTTAAGAAACATCGTTATGACTATTTTTAGAAGATATAAATTTCTTTGCTGAAATTATCTGCTATAGCAGCAGCTATTCAATGTGGTTTAGTAAAATTATTAATACTGGATAATTTATGCTAAAGTATAAACTATTCTTATTATTTTTTATAAAAATAATTATTAGTTTGCTTTCAAAAAAGGATGAACAATTAAAAAAATATAAAAATAAATACACTTCTCAGCGGACTTGAACCCGGCATCATAAAATTGATAGACCGCGTCCTATCGATCTTTATTATAGATCCTATGCATGCATTTTTCTTTTATATTGTCAAGTGTTCTAATATGCACGCATTATGCTTCGTCATGACATGGCAAATCTTTCTTATACGCAAAGCCAGTAGGACCTTTCGTATGGATGTAACTTTTGATATATGCTGTTCCTGGAACTTCCTTCTTCCTGCCACATTCAGAGAACTGCATACTTATAGTGATTCTTTTTTCTAAAACTCCTAGCTAACATTTTAAACGCATATATTTAAGTTTAGTTGAGCATAAGGTTAATTTGTAATTATATTATTAATTTAATGTTATATAATAAATAAATAAATATACTATATAAGTTAACACCCCCCACATTTAAACTTTGATGATAAATCGAAAAACAAATGTTTCGTATTTCATCTTGCGAAACTCCACAAAATTGTGTTCCCATTCTTTTATGCTGACATGGCACACGCGCCGCTTAACTTTGCATGCAGGCACAACGTGAGCAACAGCAGCAGCGACGCCCAGGTGAAGCAGTGACGATAAGCTTAGGTTTAAGTATTTAAAATTCTGTTAAGTTAGTTCTAAGTTGGATTCAGAGAAATAAAGGAGCCAGCTCCCTAAAAAGTAATTTTTTTAAAATAAAATTAACGCAAGTTAATTTAACTGGCGCCCGAGTAGGGTAACTGTGCACATGAAAAGCGGTAGCGGTAACTGTGCACATGAAAAGTGAAACACTCAAGGAACAGGTTGAAAATAAAAAGTAAACTATTGAGCAGACGCACGAATTGGAGATCTTGGAAATTAAATAGTAAAGAGGCCCCCAAGTAGATTCATCCTCAAAAAGGATCAGAGCCGACGTACATAATAACCCCAGGAGACCACCGCTGGACATAATAATGTTAAGACTAGCAGTAATTAATTTCATGTAAGTTATAAAAATAAGAAAATAAATTTACTTAGAAGAAATTTGAAATATATATACCTATTAGAAAGAATTTCATTGAAAGAACATTTAATAAAAAAAAAAAATCAAATAAGAGAAATCAATTAAAATTTAAAAGTGTTTAAATTAGTAAAAGCAAATTGAAATTGAATTGGAAAATCTCATGAGAAAAATTTATTGAAAATTAGAATTAGGAAAAATAATCAAAATTTATTTATTTTTTTTTGTAAACGTTGCGTAATTGGTTTTTGTATATTAATGTTCGCATTTGTCCAACTGTTGTTTTGTTCTTCACTGTTGTCTTGAGAGTCCGTTTTGTCATTTACTGCTAATAGTTCGAATCTGTTAGTTGTGTTTGGAGTGATAGGCTTGCTCAGCCAATATTTTTGGAGTGATGTTTGTGTTGTATTGAACATTTTATTTTTCGGTCTTTTGTTACTAGTATTTTGTTCATTTAACTTGTTTGGCGATTGTTTTTCGCGGTTTCGTTTTGTGTTTTTATTTTCGGTAATTTTATTACTGGTTTTAATATTTATATTTTGTACTTGCGTGTTTGTTGTTGCTGATGAAATTGGTGTTGTTCCGATTGCCATTATTGGTGAGTTGCAGCTAATCGTTCCCGTCGCAGTCACCGGTGTTACAATTGTGGTAGAGGAGTTTTGAGTTGTTATTGTGGTTGCTGAAGTAGTAACTGGTGGATAAAACTCCATAGTGGGAGTCGCGCATTGGACACTCCAAGGTAGGGAATTGCTGGCACCTAGTGGAGCGGGAAAGCAAGATCGTGCTCTGCTCTCTGTCACTTCGACCGGCAATTTGGAGTTGCCGTTGTTTTCGTTTGAGACGAAAGAAAAATATGCGTTTCTTTTTGTTGCTGTTTTTTGTTTAAGTGTGTCAGCCACACTCATTATAAATTTATGATTTGTTCTTATTTTATTCTATTTTAAAAGATGTGTCCCAGTAAGTGACCGGTAGATTCGTTCTAGTCGATCACTGCACTATTGCACTTTTTCTTTACAACTTAAGTTACTTGAACTTAATAAATTTGTAGTGAAGAATTAATTTTTGCGGAGCGAGCTAAAACACGTCTCCACTGTTCAAAATTTTCTACTTTTCTTTCACCAACATGAAGTGCATCCAGGCAAATCTTCATCATGCTAAGGCTGCAACGGCCGAACTTAGCAGAAGGTTTGCCCGTGGAAGCACCAATATAGGGCTTATCCAGGAAGAAAATAGAGACTGTCATAGCCTCAGCTTACTTTCCAGGAGACACCATCGAAGCACCACCACCGAATATCATAGGTCTAGTGAACTACTGAAAGACACACAACAAGACGTTAATCATTGGTTGCGATGCAAATGCGCACAATACAATCTGGGGCAGTACACACACAAACACAAGAGGTGAGTCACTCCTAGAATTCTTATTACAAACTAACATAGCTATTGCAAACAGGGGCAATAATCCCACCTTTGAAAATGCCATACGAGAAGAAGTTCTTGACTTAACACTCATAACAAATAGTTCACTTAATATGATCACGAACTGGAGAGTCTCTCATGAGGACTCAATGTCTGATCATAAACATGTTCTCTTTGAAATCATGGGGTTAAATAAGATCGTAATGCTCTATAGAAGCCCTAAATCAACAAACTGGGATAAATACTCAGAGTGCTTAGAAACTAAGCTAAACAGAAGCATGCTTCATATAAGATCGACAGAGGAATTGGATGCATCAGTTGAAGCTCTGACTGACTCCATTATATCCTCATATTACGAATGTAGTCCACTCAAGACAAAAACCTCAACGAAGAGGGTCCCTTGGTGGAACAAAGAACTAGCTAATTTGCGTCAAATAGCAAGGTCTAAATTCAATGACGCAAAGAAATACAAAACATGGGAGGAATATAAGAAATCCCTGACACAATACAACAAAGAACTGAGGAAATCAAAAAGGAACTCATGGAAAAACTTCTGTGAAGAACTTAAAGATGTCCCAACGACAGCAAGAATACAAGAATCACTGTCCAAGGGGATAATTAATCCAATTGACACTCTAAAGGCACCGGATGGTACATTCACAGACACTTTTAATGATACACTAGAGCTTCTTCTTAAAACTAATTTCCCTGATTGCCGGCCTAACACAACCAGCGACAATGATCATGGGGTGTCAGCGTACAATTGCTACAGAGCAAGAAACTCTACTGTCTTCAGAATAGTAAAATTTGAAAGGGTTGAATGGGCAATCAACTCGTTTAAACCCTACAAATCACCCGGATCTGATGGTATATTTCCAGCCCTACTTTCAAAAGGGACCAGGAGATTAATACAAATTTTGGTTCAAATCTTTAGATCTAGTTTAATATTGGGATACGTTCCTAAGGTTTGGCGAGAGGTCAAAGCTATATTCCTACCAAAGGGTGGAAATAATCCCCCTGAATCTCCCAAATCCTACAGGCCAATCAGTCTAACGTCTTTCATGTTAAAAAACAATTAAAAGAAATTGGACTCCACTAAATAAGCTACAATTTGCTGACAATTTGACAATACGAACTTTCAAGCAATAGAACTGGCACTCTCCAACAGGGGAGCTGATCCAGCAATAGTAAAATGGGTAAGCAATATGCTAAACCAAAGAATAATCACAGCCTCTTTATGTCAAGTTAAAATGAGTGTTACAGCGGTAAATGGATGTCCGCAGGGGGGAGTACTGTCACCACTGCTATGGTCCATACTAGTTGATAACCTAATACAGATCCTTAATAATAAAGGATACAAAACAATTGGATATGCAGAGGATATATCTATAATAATCCAAGGCAATCATGAAAGGACTATTGGAGACCTGATGCACGATGCCTTAGACAGAACATGGGATTGGTGCAGGAAGGAGGGGCTATCAGTAAACCCCACCAAACCCACTATTGTCCCCGGCACCAGGAAAGGGGCATTTGATATCCCAACATTAAAAGTAAATGGAATAGAGGTACCCTTACAGGAAGAGGTAAAATATCTAGGTATAATCCTGGATAAAAAACTCACCTGGGAGGCACATCTTAACTCGGTAATAAAAAAGGCCACGAAAAACCTTTGAACTACAAAACAACTTCTGGGAAAATCCTGGGTTCTGAGCCCCAAAATGACCTTCTGTATATACACCCAAATGGTTAGACCCATCATACTATATGGGGCATTGGTATGGTGGGGAAAAACAAAACAAACAACAGCCATATTAAAACTGTGCAAATTACAAAGGCTGGCATGTCTAAGCATCACAGGGGCTATGAGAACTACCCCAACTGCTGGCATGGAAGAGCTATTAAATTTAGCACCGCTACACCTAGCAATACAAGAGGAAGCTGCAAGGCAAGCACTCTCAATCCATACAAATGAAAAATTCAAACCAGCAAATCTCACTGGACTCCTAGAAATTCTAAATTTGGTCAAAGATGCTACGCACATGACCCAGGCAAGTGACCACACAGTCTTAGTACTCAGTTTCACAAAGAGGTACAATGTCATATTCCCATCAAGGGAGGAGTGGAACGATAGCCCAACATGGCTACACGATGATTCGCAAAAATGGTATACAGATGGATCCAAAACGCTCCAGGGGGTAGGAGCAGAAATAGTGGGACCTAGAGCACACAACTCAATAACCCTAAGTGCAGATATCACGATTTTCCATGCGGAGCTCTATGCTATAATTGAAACAGTGGAAATCGTATCTAAAAGAGGACTTAAAGGAGTAAAAATTAAAATACTCTCAGACAGTCAATCAGTCCTCAAAGCTCTTAAAAGCTACACATTTAAATCAAAAGTCCTTATAGCGTGTAACAACGCACTCAACGAACTGGCGATCCACAATCAGGTCTCTCTGATTTGGGTGCCAGGACACGAAGGTAACGAAAAGGCAGACCTTTATGCCAAAAAAGGGGCTGAAGGATCATTTATTTATTCTTTGGCTTTAATAAAAACAAGAGACCAAAAATGGATCCAACATAAAATCAGTGAATATTGGAATGGCATTGACGGCCTCAATCACTCCAAAAAATTCCTGAGCTTTGACGCTAATAGAGCAAATATCGCTCTTACCTTAAACAAAAAATCCCTTAGATTACTCTCTGGTGCATTAACAGGCCACTTCGCCTGCAACAAACACCTACACAAAACAGGTATATCTAGCACGAGCATTTGCAGATTCTGCTGTGATGAAGAGGAGTCTATGGGACACTTAATCACCAACTGTGATGCATTAGGCCACAGGAGACACAGGATCTTAGGTTCCTATATACTAGAAGATGAAGACCTTCAAATGCTCTCTCTAAAAGAATTGGTTCGATTCCTTGATATACTAAGTATACTAAATAATTAAGTACGAAGGGGCGCACAATAGACCAAGTTGGTCGCAGTGCACAAAGGCCTTAGCCTAACCCGTACAACCATTATTATTATTATTAATTCCATGACATTTGACACAATAAAACTATACTTATGCTAACAAAGTTACCATTACCAAACAAAATATTTAACAAACAGTCTGATTCAAACGAGGATGTCTGAAAATTAGGGGGGGAGTAGTTAACACCCCTCACATTTAAACTTTGATGATAAACCGAAAAACAAATGTTTCGTATTTCATCTTGCGAAACTCCACAAAATTGTGTTCCCATTCTTTTATGCTGACATGGCACACGCGCCGCTTAACTTTGCATGCAGGCACAACGTGAGCAACAGCAGCAGCGACGCCCAGGTGAAGCAGTGACGATAAGCTTAGGTTTAAGTATTTAAAATTCTGTTAAGTTAGTTCTAAGTTGGATTCAGAGAAATAAAGGAGCCAGCTCCCTAAAAAGTAATTTTTTTAATAAAATTAACGCAAGTTAATTTAACTGGCGCCCGAGGAGGGACCAGCGGTAAATTTGAACATTAAAAGTGAAACAATCAAGGAACAGGTTGAAAATAAAAAGTAAACTATTGAGCAGACGCACGAATTGGAGATCTTGGAAATTAAATAGTAAAGAGGCCCCCAAGTAGATTCATCATCAAAAAGGACCAGAGCCGACGTACATAATAACCCCAGGAGACCACCGCTGGACATAATAATGTTAAGACGTAAGTAATTAATTTCATGTAAGTTATAAAAATAAGAAAATAAATTTACTTAGAAGAAATTTGAAAAATATACCTATTAGAAAGAATTTCATTGAAAGAACATTTAATAAAAAAAAAAATCAAATAAGAGAAATACATTAAAATTTAAAAGTGTTTAAAATAGTAAAAGCAAATTGAAATTGAATTGAAGGAACATCTCATGAGAAAAATTTATTGAAAATTAGAATTAGGAAAAATAATCAAAAATTTTTTTTTTATTAAACGAATATTAGTGAAAAGCTTGAGAAAATTTTTATTGAAAAGAAATTTGAGGAAACAAATTTATTAAATATTTCTTATTATTGAATATTAGTTAACTATTAAAGGATAGAATTTAATTTTTTTTATATTTATAAAGAACAATAAATAAAACATTTATAAAAATGGAGGAAGAAATCCTAGAGGTATTTAGGAGATTAGGAATTTCAACTGATCAACCAACTTCCCAACAACCAAATACTCCACAACCTTCCCAACCAAATCCTCCACAAACTTCCAACGAAACGCCCAACTATCAAACACTCAATTTATTCAGGAAATAGTACAGCAAGTCATGAATCGCATGACCAACAGTGACGATGGGAACATGCGTAATACAGAAATAACCGTAAACGCGACGAACGTTAACGAACTTGGCAGGATACCGGACATGGTAAAGTGCTTGAGGGAATTTTCGGGCCGACCAGGAGAATTCAACTCCTGGCGCAAAACAGTAGACCGAATTCTCGATGTTTATTGGAGTTTTCAAAATACTCCAAGGTATTTTGCTATCCTGCACACAATAAGACACAAAATTATCGGTTATGCCGACACGGCTTTGGAATCCTACCGGACTCCATTAGATTGGCCACAAATTAGGAAGTGTCTGATGCTACATTATTCCGACAAGCGGAATATAGGTACACGTGAGTATCAATTAACGACCTTGACTCAGCGTCACCAGGATATAGCGACGTTCTATCAGATGGTATATCAGCATCTTTCGCTGATCCTTGATAAAATATCCTGCTTTGACAATAGCTAAGAAGCAATTCGTGCCATGACCAACTCTTATAGAGAGAAGGCTTTGGACACCCTCATTCGTGGGCTTAATGGCGACGTGCCACGTTTGCTAAGTATCCGAGAACCCTCTACTTTGCCACCGGCACTGCACCTTTCAAAAACTGGGAAATATGACCTTCAGGTTAAACTATGCGCACGGCACAAACAGAATTAGGAATTTTTTTAAGAACGAAACCCCTTTTAAAGTTTGCTCTGTTGCAGGAGAGATAGAAATAAAGTATTATACATATTTGAATATTTTCGGCACAAGAACAGACAATCTAAAATTTTATATTTTGCCTACATTATCTTCCTTCCACGGAATAATAGGGAACGACACCCTTAAGGAATTCAAGCCCACTATTCACACCGACAAACATTTCATGACCATATTCCCAAATACTAAAATACCTCTAAAACAAAAAATCTCAGAAGAAGCTAATACAGTTTGCATAAGGCTACCACATTTATCACAGCCACAACAGCATAAGTTAAAGAACATTATTAAACATTGTCCAAATTTATTTTCGGATCCGGATGGATGAAAAACTCACCTATACAACATTAGTTAAGGGTGATATCCGCACTACTTCTAATACACGAATCTATTCTAAGCCATACCCTTACCCAATGGCATTAAAAGGAGAAGTCGAACGTCAGGTAGAAGAACTCCTTGCAAATGGCATAATAAGGAAATCCAAACCTCCATATAACTCTCCCGTTTGGATAGTCGATAAAAAAATGGATATCTCCGGCGAGAAGAAATATCGTATGGTAATCGACTACCGAAAAATAAATTCTGTAACCATTCCCGATAGATATCTGATACCAGAAATTAACGAAGTTTTAGCCAACCTCGGTGAAAACCAATCTTTTACAGTTATTGATTTAAAAAGCGGTTTCCACCCAATACTCCTTCGCGAATCGGATATAGAAAAGACAACATTTTCCATAAAGAATGGAAAGAATGAATTTTTGCGCCTTCCTTTCGGGATCAAAAACGCGCCCTCTACGTTCCAAAGAGCTTTAGACGACATTCTCCGACAACATATAGGCAAAAGATACTACGTCTATATTGATGACGTAATAATATTTGGCAAAAATGAAGAAGAGCACTTACATAATTTAGAGCTTGTATTTGAAACACTAGAGAAATGAAAATCCAGTTAGACAAATGCGATTTTTTTAAAAATGAAGTGGAATTTTTAGGATATGATGTTAGTGCCGAAGGAATCAAGACAAACCTGAAAAAAGTAGAAGCAGTTAAGAATCTTCAATACCCAAAAATTTAAAAGAACTCCGATCCTTTTTGGGAATGTCTGGCTACTACATAAGATTCATCAGAGACTACGCAAAGACCACTCACTGTTCTTCTGCGAGGAGAAGCAGGGAATGTTCCAAAAAACACATCAAAAAAGAAATTAATTACACTAGACAACGAGGCAATATATTCATTTAATAAAATCAGGAATACCTTGATATCAAAGGACATCACCCTCATTCATCCAGATTTTTCAAAAGATTTCGAGCTAGCAACTGATGCATCAGATTATGCGTTAGTGCCGTACTATCGCAAGGTAATAGACCAATCACATTTATATCCAGAACACTCAATAAATCTGAAGAAAATTATGCGACAAATGAGAAGGAGATGCTAGCCCTCATATGGTCATTGAATTCTCTTACAAATTATTTATAAGGCTCAAAAAAGATTAAAATATACACCGCTCATCAGCCCCTCACATACGCATTAAGTTCGAAAAATACGATTAGTAAGATGAAACGGTGGAAATCAATTTTAGAAGAGTATAATTATAAATTAAAGTACAAGCCTGGACACGCTAATGTAGTAGCAGATGCTCTCTCAAGGATACCTATTCAGATAAATTCACTTACACCAACTGTTCATAGTGACGAAAGCTGTTCACATGACCTTATTCCATGTGCAGAAGTTCCCATTAATGTATTTAAAAACCAGATATTTTTTAAACAAGATTATACGTCAACACACCAGTTCAAGATTATATTCCCTACAATCCATAGACATATTATAACAGAACGATCAGTATCAGAATATAACCATACAATTCATTCAATTACGCGAAAACGACCAGTTGACTTATATTTTAATAGAAATATTTCATTTACTCCCGACGACATAGAAAAAACGAGACAAGATAATATAGGAAAATTAGCAAACAAACAGAAGAAAGATATTGAATACCATAATAAAAATAAACAGGAAACAAAAACGTATCTCCCCGGACAGGTTATTTTTGAAAAACGAAATAAAAGATTAGGAACTAAACTATCCAAACCATACACTAAGGAAATAGTAAAGAAAATAGAAACAGTACTGTGATAACAGAGAAGAATCAACTAATACACAAAAGCCGAATACGAAATTAAGATCCAATCCCTATCATTCCTTATTAAACATACTATTTCCCCTTTTCAGCCTAATTATTCCGATATGCATTGCAGAAGTACAGATACTGGACTACAGTAATTCACAGTTAGCTACAATAGAAGAAGGAACTGCGAAAATACAAACAGGAACTTTTAAAATAATACATGAAATTGACATTGATAAATATAGCGAAATAACTAATAATATCGAAGCGACAGCGAACAGTTACAAACGCGATAAAAACCCACATTATCCTTTCATAATCCTTCTGATATCCCAAATAAAATCCCACATCAACAATTTAAGAATCAATAAAAAAAAATAAGAGATCACTCGATTTTTTAGGTACTGCGTGGAAATGGATAGCAGGAAGTCCTGACCACCACGATCATAGCATTGTAGTAGAGAAGCTGAATGATGTTTTAGAATCAGTTGAGAATAAATAGGCTAACCTTAAAAGAATTAATGCAATTTCAAATATTACCAATAGCATAACAAAAACGTTGAAAAATGATAAAGAAATTGAAAATGAATTATATTTAGAATTAAGATATAAATTAGAAATAATTAAAGAAGATATCGTAAATGTGGCATATATTATTCACTGGGCAAAAGCCAATATAATAACTTAATTTATATTGTCAAATAATGAAATTGACCTGGCAAAAAAAATAATAAGCAAAGAAAATATACCATTTATAAATATAGATGAAGCGTTTGAATTTTTCGAAATTAAAATTGCTTCAAATAATAATTTTATAATTTGCATAATAAGCTTACCAACAGTTGAAAATCGCATTTGTAAAACAATAAAAATTAGAAATGTAAAAAAATTTTCAAGAATAAATAAAATAAATTTCGATTTAACGCTCTCATGTGGAAAAGATATATTTGGTATTAAACATATAATAATTTAAAAATATGTCCAATTAGTACCCTAGTTAATTTAAATAATGATACCTGTATAGCAAATTTGCTACAAAGTCGCCCACCTAATTGCACTGAAGTCAACAATCAACATATACCTATAATCGAGGAAATATTACAGGGAATACTATTTTTGAACAGATTCAATGGTATTGCAGTAATCAATGAAGAATCCCTTACTTTAAATGCAACATTCATCATACACTACCACAATGCCAGCATCAAAATTGATCAAGATACATTCTTAAATGCGGAAATATCTGCAAGTAAACCACTACCGGCAGTGTTACAACCATCATCTGATCCAAACAAAATTGAAGAAATACTCTCATTACAAATGATGAAGGAATTACAAATCAACAACTCTAACTTCATAGATCTACTCCAAGAGAGCGAAGAAACTAATATTGGCCTGAATTTCGGATTAGGATCCATAATACTTATCCTTGTCACAATTGCCTGCTTGTACCAGAACCTACCTCACAGAAACGGAAGGCCTATCATCACAAAAACAGAAAGTAATTAATCAAATCTACACTTATCCAACACAGCAATAGAAGGATTAAACAAAATATTTAACAAACAGTCTGATTCAAACGAGGACGTCTGAAATTTAGGGGGAGAGTAGTTACCACCCCTCACATTTAAACTTGGATGATAAACCGAAAAACAAATGTTTCGTATTCCATCTTGCGAAACTCCACAAAATTGTGTTCCCATTCTTTTATGCTGACATGGCACACGCGCCGCTTAAACTTTGCAAGCAGGTACAACGTGAGCAACAGCAGCAGCGACGCCCAGGTGAAGCAGTGACGATAAGCTTAGGTTTAAGTATTTAAAATTCTGTTAAGTTAGTTCTAAGTTGGATTCAGAGAAATAAAGGAGCCAGCTCCCTAAAAAAAAATTTTTTTTAAATAAAATTAACGCAAGCTAATTTAACTTATACACTATGGAGTATAATATATATATACTCGTATATATAACAATATAGGGTGTTTTTCTTAGACGTGTGGTATTCAATCTGGCAATACTTTTTTCGGAGTTGTTCTTTTTGACACTTGATTTATGCTCAGTTTGGTTTGCCATTTCATAAATTCAAGGCCGAACGACCGTCAAGCGTGTCGCACGTTCGGTGAATGGATCCAAAACGAAATGGTCACCGGTCCCGATTTTTACAAGAAAATTTTGTTCAGCGATGAAGCTCACTTTTGGTTGAATGGGTACGTTAATAAGCAAAATTGTCGCATTTGAAGTGACCCACAAGCCATTGTTGAGACGCCATTGCATCCCCAAAAAGTCACTGTTTAGTGAGCTCTATGGGCAGAGGGAATCATTGGTCCATATTTCTTCAAAAATGAAACCGGCATACTGTTACAGTCAATGTGGAACGCTATAGAGCCATGATTAATGACTTTTTCGTGCCTGAATTGGAGGATGTTGATGTGGACGACGTTTGGTTCCAACAAGACGGCGCTACATGCCATACAACCCACGACACAATCAAGTTATTGAAGGAAACTTTTGGTGAGCGCATTATCTCGCGTCGTGGGCCTGTGGCGTGGCCTCTAAAAGCGTGCGATTTAACACCGCTGGACCATTTTTTGTGGGGTTATGTGAAGTCGCTTGTCTACACAGATAAGCCCGATATGATTGATGCTTTGGAAGAGAATGTTCCTAAGAAAATCGTCACTGCTTCACCTGGGCGTCGCTGCTGCTGTTGCTCACGTTGTACCTGCATGCAAAGTTTAACCGGCGCGTGTGCCATGTCAGCATAAAAGAATGGGAACACAATTTTGTGGAGTTTCGCAAGATGAAATACGAAACTTTTGTTTTTCGGTTTATCAACAAAGTTTAAAGTTGAGGGGTGTTAACTTATATACCCATAATCGAATGGATTTTCAAACACCCTGTAACTTGCTCGTATATGACTACATACATACCTTCCAGTCTCTTTTAGTTGCTTATAATTGTTTGCTAAACTTATTTTTCACCAAACCAATTAAACCCCATTTTTAAATTTTCCACAATCTGTACTATAATTTCTTAGACAAGAAAAAATATTAAAACACATACAAATGTGTATGTACTCTGCTTAAAAACGCTTGATTTGTTTGTATGAACGAGTAGGCGCACATAATTTTGTGAATATCTTATATGTGATTTATATTCATACATTCGTGATTTATATTCATACAGACGTTCATTTACAAATGTTTAATGCTGACTTGTACAAAATTATTACAGTTCCTTGATACCTACACTGAAAAGTCAGTCTTATACTACTTTTTACGAATGTTAATTTTATTTTACAAAATGGCTACTTTACCCTTATATTGCTAATTGGTTTGTTTTGACTTATTATTGAAAAATTTGCCGTCACTTTTTTTTTAAAGGTTTATTTCTATTTAGCTACATTAGTGCTAAACAATGCCTACGTACTTATTTAGGTGTACACCTACACCCTCTCTTATTAATATCTGCAAACTCCAATTCTTTCATAATTTGTCCCTATATATATACTTATACGTAAGTATATACTTATTCCATTTCTCCAGAATACTTACTTAGTAACCCGTGCGCGTGAGTTACAATATTAAATAAGACAACATTTCCACTACACAATCAATTTTTATGTGCTCAATTATTTTGAATTTATTTATTTAACATTATTTAAAAATACAAAGTTTATGAAACTTAAAATTATATGATTATGTTAACATGCATTAAGACTAAGTTAATTTTTCATATTAATATCTAATTTACATATATTTTTATAAAGAAAAGTTTTCATTGTGTTTAACAATTCCATCGGCAAAAATTACATTTTCAAAGTTATTGTGGAAAATTTAAAAAAAACCACATTAGTATATTTACTTGTTTTGAAACTAAGAACTAACTAACAATAATAAATAAACCTAAAACTAAATAAAAAATATATACAGATTTTGTCTTACTGTCCAACATTATAAGTTAATTTGTTTTTGTTTCTGCTTCCTCTGTTGTAGTACAGCATTCTGCCAGTTTTGTTGAAAATGCCATTTTCGTACATCGGCCGGAACCATCTCGGTGAAATGTACTTGGGCTCAGTGTGGGGGCTCGACCCATCTCTAAAGACTTTTTGGAGAAGTTTAATAGAAATTAATTCAGCTTTCACTGAAAACATGTAGCCTAGTTCGATGAGGTCTCTGTCAATTCTTTGTATTCCTACAGTTCTGTAGATCGCTTTGCAGCTGGTATATTTAACCTACCGAATTCGTCAATCTGTCCTTTATTGCCCATAACATATCTGAGACAACTCCTCTCAAATAGCCTCAACGTTTCCATTGTATGACTAGAAACTTGAAACCAAATTGGGAACCCGTACAAAATCACGCTTCTAATTATTTGAATATAAATCATTTTCTTTAACTTCTTTTGTAAGCTGCTAGAGGTTTTTAATAAATTGAACCAGGCTGCGAAGGCTCCTTTGGCTTTTCTGAGAATGTAGTCTACGTGTTTGATGAAGTTGAATTTTTTGTCAAAGACAATTCCCAAATATTTCACTGCGTCTTTTTCCTGAATAGGATTATTATTTATTACAATTTTTTGTTTGTATTTTCTGCAGTTCTTGTAACTAGACCAGCACTGTCAGAACTTCAGACTTATCCGAGTTGATTTCCACACCCCAGCTCAAGTAAAAGTCACCCAAGACCTCCAAATACTCATTGAGTAGCCGTGACATTCGACGCATACAGCTGCCACTTGTAAAGACGGCGATGTCATCGGCATACGCAACTATCTTGATTGCCTCATCTTGGGGTTGAGGAAGGTCCGACAGGTGAATATTATAGAGATGAGGTGCAAGGATGGACTCTTGGGGAACACTTGACACTATTCAATTAAGCGATTAAACACCCTCACCGCAGCTTACTTTGAAGAAACGATTTTCTAACAAGCTCTTCAATAATTTCGTCAGATTCTCATTGATCCCATAATTCATGAGTTTCAAAATCAACCCGTTAACAAACACGGAACCAAAGGCCTTTTTCACGTCAATAAATACTGCCACTGTGGCCCTTCTTTTATTCAAGTTGGTAGCGACAGTATCGGAAAAGTAAAGTAGGTGATGTGTGGTGGAGTGCTGTTTCCGAAAATCCATTTGGAAGTCTTTGACAATGCCTTTATCTTCGATCTCATCTTCTAATTTGCTGTAAATGCATCTTTCGAATAACTTTGATATGTTAGACAAAAGGGAAATGGGTCTGTAACTTGACAAGTGCCAAGGAGATTTTCCAGCTTTAGGGAGAGTTATGATGTTGGCAATATTCCCCGAATTCGGAAAGTAGGAAATGTTAAAACATTGATTGAAGAGAATTGCCGCAAACTGTGCAAATCTCTTCTCAGTTTTCCTGAGTATGTGGTTGGTGATTTGATCGAAACCGTGAGACTTCTTGTTGTTCAGTCTTTTCAGAATTTTCACAATTTCCGTACTGTTAACGAAATTTTCGTCAATTGGGCTATTGTTTTCGCCAGTTGCTCTGTACTGGTTGCTGAAATTCATTATCGGTTGTATGGAAGTGAGGTGAACGGAAACTTTATTATCGATGGACTGTTTTGGACATTTATCTATCGACTTATTGCTATCCGTGAAGGTTGACCCAAATAAGTTTCCGAAGGCGTCAGCTTTTGCTTGGTCATCTGAAATTTTAGAGGTATTTTCATCAGTGAGTGTGAATGTTTCCTTATTCCGGCCATGTTTTTAATGTGGCAAAAACTTTTGTTGTCTAATTTAATATATTCCAATCGTTTTTGAAACACGTATGATGTATAACTCCTAATTTCAGAAGCAGTAATTTTTGTCAACACCTGAATGTCGGTGCGTAAATAGCCCATGCTGGGGTTGTACTTGTGTCGGAACCAGATTCGGCGGAGCTTGTTCTTCTCTTGAATTATTTGCAAAATATGTGCGGGAAGGGGAAAAAGACCTGACTGATTGACAACCCTCCTAGGAGTGCTTCTCACAATAGCTCGATTCAAAGCAGAATTCATGTTTTCGATAACATTATCGATTTCCCTTGGTTTCAAGTTTCTATTTGAGGGAAGAGTTACTTGGTCTAAATGAGATTCTAGAATGGAGTTGAAAACCTCCAAGTTCGTGCTGTTGTAGTCAAGGAACGTTTTGTTGTCTGGACAAATTTTGTTGGCTCGTTTAAATATTATTTCTAACGCTGTGTGATCAGACGGATAATCAATACATTTGGCAAAGTGTCCGCTTTGTGTGTATGCGGTGTCAATCGAGTCTGACGCTATGAAAAAGTCAAGAAAGGAGCGTGATGTACCCCATGATAAGTTGGCTGTGAGGGTTTGAAAATTGTTAATTTATATTTAAGACAGTTCAGATAATACCAAGAGCAAATTAAATTACCCATTGGTGAATTTTTGGTGTCACCCCAGAGTTTGTGTCTAGCGTTAAAGTCGCCTCCTAAAATAAAAGGATCAGAATCCGACAATTGAATCAGTTTCTCAAGATCTGTTGTACATGGACCTGTGCGATTGCTGTGGTTGTACAGAGAGAATATATTCAATGTTTTACCCTCCTTTAAAAAAACTTTAACACCCATCACTTCAAGTCTATCTAAGATAGGAATAGTGATGGTTGAAAATTTGTTGTTTTATTCATCAAAATGGCTAAACCTACATCCAGAGGAGCTTGTTTGTCCTTCCGAACTAAATGGTAGTTTCTGAAATTCTAATTAAATTTCGGTGAAAGTTTAGTTTCACAAATGGACATAATGTCTGGTTTGTGTCTGTAGGAATGTATCTAGCATATGGCGCTTTTCTAAACTTATTAAAGAATTCACATTACAATGAATGACTTTAAGGTTCTTACGGCTGGCCATTGGAACAGATGGACATAAAAAGGTTGAACAGTTTCTCCTGTTTTACAGATGTTGAAGCATTCCTATCGTAAGATGGCAAGAAGTTATTTATTTTGGAGATAATTTCTCCAAAGCTCTGTCCAAAAATATTATAGCATTCATCATTGCTAAATGGGAAACTGTTCTGATTATTTGGCTTACTAACCGGGACACTGTCTTGCATAATATTCGGTATCCTATGAGTGGGTTTGCCAGGTGTTTGACCACGGACAACGTTCGAAAAAGATCGAAGTGGTGTTCTGTAGGTAGCGATGGACTGCCTAACAAATTGTCTTTTACTGAGTTGCTCTTCTTTTTTTGAAGCCAAGTTCTTTTTGAAGTTTTGATAAACCTCGCATTTCTTATAATTTGCTGTGTGACCCTCTGTCTTGCACAACACGCAATATACCTAGTGCCCTATCTGTGTTTTGATGGTGCCGTCTGTTT
The DNA here is from genome assembly GCA_920105625.2 of Clusia tigrina. Lineage (NCBI taxonomy): Eukaryota > Metazoa > Arthropoda > Insecta > Diptera > Clusiidae > Clusia > Clusia tigrina. The sequence continues at coordinate 148,614,139 of OV050031.1, read as the reverse complement.
GTGTTTTGGTTAACACTTCAGTGTTTTGGTCTTTTGGAGGGATTTTGCAATTCCCTGGAACATGGCTGCCACCGCATTTCACACAGAGGTAAGGCATGTTGCAATTGATTGAAACATGGTTAAACCTCTAACACCTCTTGCACTGAAGAGTGCCATTCGATTTAAATCGGTGGAAATACACCCTATTTTGGTGCAAATATTTTATTTTTAGAATTCAGCGACATCTGAAGAGCGGTCAAACTGAACGAGCCAATTTGTATTTAGCTTTGAAACCCGAATAAGTTTGGCTTCCAATTCAATTGAATTGAGAGCGCCGGTCAAGTCATGTTCATCGTAGTACGAAGGAAAGTTCTTCAGTACCAGCGATATTGGTTTTTCACATTTGGGGGTGAATGTGAAATATTTAAATTTTTCTGACTTATACAGAGATTTTATTTGCTTGTAGTCGTCAATGTTCGTCGCCTGAACTACCGTAGAGTCATTGTTAGGTTTCGTAAAAAAAAAGTTTTTATGTTTAAGTATATTAAAAATTTTCTCACTTACCTGTTTTGTGTTTGCGTTGTGGATGATAAGTTGTGGCGGCTTCTCGTTCATCCTCATTGTGCTTCTTTTGTTTGTTGTCTTCTGGTTTACTTTCGTTGCCGTCTTCTTCCATGTCGTCTGCTGGATACTTGGGAATTCATCGTCCACTATAGCTTCCTCTGGTTCCGTTGTTACTTCCTCATTGGAAGATAGTTCAAAAAATCGGTTGGATTTCAGCCGATTTTCTATTTCGCGGGTATACCGCATGAGTTCCTCAATTTGTTTGCGCTGCTGCTCTATGGCAGCGTGGTACTCCTTCTCCTTGCTGCTGCTCGCTACCTTTTTTGCTATCGAGCCTTCGTTGGAGGAAATGCCCTCCATTTTGCGCTTTTGCAGATGGTTGGAAGATTCATCCATTTCAATCCACAAATGTCAATGCACATAAAATGGATGATCTCATCCCCTGTACGCTTCACTTGTACAATGCTATTTTTACAAATTTATATTGTTAAACTATTTTTATGTTTAATTATTTAAGTTTATTTTTAATTGTTTCTTTTGCAAGAAAGTTTTTATTTGTTTTTTTATCTTTTCACTATTAATTATTTTTATTTTTATTTTTAGTCTTTTTGTCACTGCACATCACTTAGACGTTCACTGTTCAAAGGTCTCTTCCTTTCTCCTCATCTTTTCTGCTCCATTATTTCAAAGTACACGTATTTATATCGTAAACTATGCTTATTCTAAAGAAATCAATTTCATGAATTTACATTGAATTTTAGTTGGATGATCATTGCGAATTTAAATTGGAGATTTTACAAAGAATTTGATGCTGGAAGGTTTTATAGTGAATTTGAATCTGATGTTTTTAATGGGTGAATAGGTTCTGGTTGGAATATTGTTTCGATTATGCCCATGTCTTTGGTGGTGCATCTCCTAGTGTCTTCATTTGAGAGTAGGCTGCTGATTCATGTTTTTTTGGTTGAATTTTTGGTTTCTTCTTGTTTAATGGAAATCGCGCAGTAATCGGTTTTTTCTACTCTGAGGCAAGTTTTGTTCGAATATTGGATATATTCTTCATTATATAATATATATGGTATTGTATCATTAATAGGTTGTGCAATTATGTGAAGTATTTGAAAAATTTTGGTTTCTACTATTTTTGGTATAAGTACTATTTTTGGAAAAATATAATAGGCTTTGAGGTTTATTAATTTATAAAAGTGTTTGTCTGGCATTAAATGGGTGTCTTGTGGGTTAAATTGTCTATGTATTTAATTTAACTATTTTGGACTTAGTTTTGAATTAATATTTAGTTCTACTAAGACTATTCCTTGTTTCCTATTTGGGAAACTTTTCTCCTTTTTTGAATTTTTGCCTTATGTAATTTTTTGCTTGTTGTTGTTATATGAGTTAGTTAGTTGTTTTGTTTGATTGTATGTTTAGTGAATCTAGGAGTGATTTTGTTTCGTCTGAATTCTTTTCTAAAAACCTCGTCATTGTGTTCAAAATTTTCGGGGTTTGTTCTATTGTTAAGCTTGTCAGGTTTCTGTTTCTAACTTTTCTTTCACTATGGGATATAGAATCTCTTGGTATTCGTTTAGTTTTTTTCAGATATTCGTGTTCGTTATTAAATGGAAGCTTTTTAGTAAATTCATCGATTCTGCCATGGAGAAGTTCGTATGGGGTTAGTTTAGTTGTAGAGTGAATAGGGTTGTTATATGTTATCATTATTTCAAAAAGTATTTGTTCATGGTCGAATTCTTATTTTTGTTAGTTGAGTGTAATCTTTCTACTGGCGAATTATTGATAGATTTCTGGAAAGAGGTTACATGTGGTTCAATGTCATATTGTTTACAAAAGTCTTTGAAAATATTACTGGAGAATTCTGAGCCTTGGTCATGAACTATTTTGTTTGGAATTCCGTACTGGCTAATGAAGTTTTTTAGAGCCTTAAGGATTGCAATACTAGTTCTATTTGAAAGGTTTTGGGCTGAAGCAAATTTTTAGAATTTATCAATTATTGTTAATATTTGGTTATTGTTTATGGTATATATGTCGATATGTAACGGGTGTTTTTTTTAGACGTGTGGTTTTCAATCTGCCAATACATTTTTCGGAGTTGGTCTTTTTGACAGCTGTCACTTGATTTATGCTCAGTTTGGTTTCCCATCTCATAAGTTTATGGCCGAACGCCCATCAAGCGTGTCGTACGTTCGGTGAATGGGACCAAAACGAGATGGTTACCGATCCCGATTTTCAAAAGAAAATTTTGTTCAGCGATGAAGCTCACTTTTGGTTGAATGGGTACGTTAATAAGCAAAATTGTCACATTTGGAGTAACGATACTCCACAAGCCATTGTTGAGACGCTGTTACATCCCCAAAAGGTCACTGTTTAGTGTGCTCTATGGGCAGAGGGAATCATTGGTCCATATTTCTGCAAAAATGAAGCCGGCCATACTGTTCCAGTCAATGTGGAACGCTATAGAGCCATGATTAATGATTTTTTCGTGCCTGAATTGGAGGATGTTGATGTGGACGACCTTTGGTTCCAACAAGACGGCGCTACATGCCATACAGCCAACGAAACAATCAATTTATTGAAGGAAACCTTGGTGAGCGCATTATCTGGAGTCGTGCCCCTGTGGCGTGGTCTCCAAGATAGTGCGATTTAACATCGCTGGACAATTTTTTGTGGGGTTATGTGAAGTCGCTTGTCTACGCAGATAAGCCCAAGACGATTGACGCCTTGGAAGAGAATATTCGGCGCGTTATTGCTGCAAAAAGCGGTCTAAAATTGGGCCTCTCGGCTGGAATTTATTTGAGGCAGCCGTGGCTGCCACTTGCCGGAAATCATTTTTGAAACATAATGGCAAACCCTTATATTTAAAATAAAGCTAAATTCTTGGCCATAACATAAAATTATATGCATTTTATTTCTGCTTGAAAACCACATATCTAAAAAGAAACACCCTTTAGTAAGTCGAGTGGTTTGGAAGCGGTTTCAGGTTAATTGATAGAAAATAATGCCAATGCGGTTGCTAGTATATCTCATTGCCCTTATACATGATGCTAAAGGTTCTCTTAATCCCGTGGATTCAAACACATCTCGGTATACAGGTCTTTTTTCGCATTGATCACACTGCTATCAGTTTCGTGATTCAAAATATTGTTGCTAAGAGTCGATTGAATTTCTATTGCTTCATTATACAAATTTTCGACCGATAACCTATTCTGATTCAAGTTGTGTAAATCGCGTATAAGTGAGGTTTCCGTTCTTTTGTCTAAATAGTTAAGTATCCTGTTTTTCTTTATTTCATCCCAAATTAAGGGAGTGCCGAACAAATTGAAGATTTCATTCGCTTGACCTTCTACTTTATTCCTAATTGCCCTTAAAAAAACATTGCCATAAGGAGTGTTGTCTGTTCCCTGGATGTATAAAATAATCTCTTCTACATTATTTATGAACTCATAGAGAGTTCTAGGGTTGCCATCGAATTTTGGCAAATCTTTGATTGCATCGGGAATTCTAAATGAATTGAAAATATCTACTGGATGCATATCATTTCTGACTACGTTAGCCGAAGTGCCTGGGTGTGGATTAGTTGTCATTATATTTTGTAAGGAATCTCTAGCTGGGGTACGCTCAGTCTTCCCAGAGTCCAATATTTACAGTACAATATTTATTTTATTGACCTTAACACAACACTTTTGATGTAGTTTGTTTTACTTTCTTTTATTATTCAGTAAATTATAACTTCATCTTAAACTAATTATAACTAAATCCTGTATACTCTCCGCTTCGTCTAATTGCAGTGAAGTGGGGTAGTGGCAGACGTAGAAGCAATAGCTGCTTTGAAATTCAACGCCGGTTAATACCTCGCGTTTACTTCGCCTAGGGTGGAGCACTCTCTTACGTGGTAGTGATGTCGGTTAAAACCTCACACCACCATTCACGTAAGAAGTCTCAAAACTCTAAATTGAAGCAATAGCTGGTTTGAAGTTAAACGCCGGTTAAAACCTCGCGTTTACTTCGACTAGGGTGGAGCACTCTCTCACGTGGTAGTGATGTCGGTTAAAACCTCACACCACCAATCACGTAAGAAGTCTCAAAAGTCAGGAACTGTCTGCCGTGGTCGCCACTGTCCGCGAATACTATACCCACTTACTCCTTGCTCGTTCGCTGTTGTCGCCGCTGCTGTTGAAATCGCAAGAGAGAGAGCTCGTCCGCTGTTGTCGCCGCTACTGTTGAAATCGCAAGAGAGAGCCTGCTCGTTCGCTGTTGTCGCCGCCGCTATTGTAATCACAAGAGACCGGTTCCTCTGTGCACCGGCCTTTTATACATTTTTCATGCGAGCATCGACAAGTCCGTTTCATTATGTATTCGAGTCGAGTTTCATTATGTATTCCCAACGATCTAAAATACATTTTTTTTTTTATAGGGAGGGTGATGGTGTAGAGTCTTTTGGAATTGAAGTTAGGATTCTGGATTCAAATAAATTTGGGTATACCCAGAATTTGAAATGTTTGTTCTTATAGACAATTATGAATTACGGACCTCTTATTCCTGGTAATTTGAAATAATATATTGTGAGTAATAATGAATTTATATAATTCCTTTTTATACCAGTATATACATTCCTTTGACAGATTTTGCTTTTTTTATTTATAATTTTTTTTTGTCTTTTATATAAATATGTGCGAATATTTAATTATTTTCAGCTTTATAAGCTCTATAGTCTTCTGGCTATGTCGCTTTACCTATATTCTGCCGGTACTCCTGTTTATAGGATGGGCTTAACTGAAGTACAATTTCTTGTAATTTCATTTAGTTTAAGCGCACTTGCTATATATATTTTGTTTAACGTGCTTATGAATCGGGGCGTTCTAACGCGGTCACCAATTAAGTACGTTTTTCATGAATGTGCTTTTAATATTATTTATATACTCTCTTAGTTGGTATGGAGCAAGGGCACTCGCGAATTTGAGTTTTATTATAGGGGACTATGGTGTTCTGGCACGGTCACTAGTTGGAGTAATGATATTATTTATTTTAATTTATAAATGTACTTTCCCACTACCGGCTAGTTATAGCACTGTAGACCTATTGCTCTTTATTAAAACCACTATGCAGATATTCTGTTTGCATTCTTAGTAAAGATGGGCTCAATTAAGATGGAATTAGTACTCGGAACCAGTTAAGGTACAGTTACCGATTTGTAGTATGTTTTGTTTGTATAAATCTGTATTAATTTTTGTTGTAAAAAGTAGTATATATTTCACGGGCTTTCTATTTTTCATTACTCTTCACTTTGTTTAAAACTTTTAAATATATATTTAGTCAAACGTTTTAACTTTATAGAATTTATTTCCCTGACACACACCTAATACAAGAACTATCCAAAATTTACTAACATTGGCCCCAGGAGTAGTATTAGGTTCTCAGCAGTTCCCATTCATGACGATACAGCTGCTTCCAGGATATTAGGATTTCGTTTTTTTCGAGCTTGTACCCAAGTTTGATGTCAGGATCTGATGTCAGGATCGGATGTCTGGTTTTGATTTCAGGATCTGTTGTCGGAATTTGATTTCAGGATCTGATACAGGATGTGATGCCAGGATCTGTTGTCGGTTTTCGATCTCAGGATCTGATGACAGGATATATTTTCAATGAGTGAGCTGTGGAAGCGATTGATTCTCAACTGTTTAAAGAGCTGAAACTCTAGGATTCAAGGTTACATATTTTTAATTTACAATTTTTTTTAATATCCATTTTTTATTGCAATCTGTATTTTTATTTTAAACCAAATAACAATAACTAAATTTCAAAATAACATTTATGGAGTGCACCCAGTGGTGCAACCATTTCTCAATTGTACGTATTCATCAACAGAAAATATCTGCTGTTGATTTCTATTTTAAAAGTCTGAATGTAATCATATGAGCTGTGAGTTCTGATATGAGTGGATTTGAGTGCCCGTTAATTCTCAGTTCCATCCATTGCATATATCTTTATTTTTTGCACAAATGTCAGGATTTTCAGGTCATGATAGAGTTGGTTGTTCGCAACTTAGTATGGAACTCTTGCGCAGCGTGTTTGATTTTCATTCCGGTATTACTTCAACATTAGAGGTTGCCGCAATGCCCCACAATTTTGAATATGTTTAATGTGTGGCCTTGACGAGGACAGTCGAGGCACAACTGTAGACGCTTGGTTTCCTTATAACGCGAAGCAAGTGATAAGGATCCGAATTGAGCACAATCATAAATCCAGTAACCAGTGAAACCACAAAATGAACATACGGTTCAAGATGATACAAGTCCCTTTCGAGCACTGCAATTACCGTGAGGTACCCGTTTGCCTACCACGGAAGTGTTGCTTGCTGCTGGTACTGTGGTCTCCACGTTTTCTAGCATGCGACACCTGTTCTCCAGGAACGTTCAAGTTGGTGGTGAATTTGTTGGTAGATTTTCTATCCATTTGATTTGCGTTTTTATACCCTTTACCTTTAAAAAAGATAAATAGGGTATACTAATTTTGTGCTTTTGAGAGGGGTTGCAGTTTCAAGAAGGAGCCGTGGTAGGTATGGACATATATATACAGATATGATCAGAATCACTTTCTAAGCAATTTTTATTTTGTCCGTCCATCTGTCCGTCTTTGGCCATTTTTTTCTACACCGTTAAAGCTATCTTAATGAAATTTTGCAAAAGTATAGTCTGGAAAAAGATACAGAACCAGATTGCTATATGGGCCGATTTGGACAAAGACCACGCCTACCACGCCTACCACGCCTACCACCCATATAAGGAACTTTTTTCACCTTTCTTAAAATGACTATAACTTCGGTCCAATTAACAGAATCGTGACATTATTTAGCAGTTACGGAGATGTGGATCCTATTAAATACTGTGAAAAAGTGGGCGGTATATAATAACTGCCACGCCCACTATTAACATATATTAATAACTTAAGATCTATTAGAGATTTACGGAGGAAATTTTACGGGGAGGAACATGTGGACATTACAAAGCTATCTGCAACAAATGGGGCTGATCAGAGAAAAGACACGCCCACTTTTGATATAGGGAACTTTCGGGTCTAAAATTAAAATTAGCCTGCCTATGCTCGTATTGATGCCAGCGGAATAAAAATTTGCAGAAATATACATGGGGACCATAATAGTGTGTGTGCAGAATATGGAGATCATAATACAACTGCCACGCCCACAATTCGCCAAAGATCATTACTGTGTTCCTATTAAAGATTTATCACCGAAATTTCACAGGAATATTGCGGGTACTAACATTAAACACCACACAAAAAATGGGCGTGTTATTTCTACATTAGTATGTATATGGACCCTACAAAGTCATTTACAAGATTCGGGGTCGATCAGAGGAAGGATACGTCTCCCTCCCATATAATGAACTTTGAGGGGGACCCCAGAAAGTTAGCTTCTAGTGATGATATAAGAAAACAAATTGGTAGATGTATACACTGGGTCTGTACTAGCATGCATTCCAAATATGGGCAGATTATTACTGCTGGCACGCCCACAATTAAAAAAAAATCATTACTAGGTTCCTATAAAAGATTTTTCAACGAAATTTCAACATTAAACACCGCACAAAAAATAGAAGTGTTATTTCTACAGCCACGCCCACTAATGACATATTATTATAACTTACGACCTATAAAATAATTTTGGACGAAATTGTATATTAGTGGTTATATTGACACTACAAAGCCATACACAAGAAATGGGCTCGATATAATCATTTCAAGGTACCCTACCAAAAATTACCGTGAATATGCTGCTATTGATGATTTATGAACAAAACGTCCCTATTGTTGAACTTGCACGCACAAGAACAGGTAAAGAGTATTTCGAAATCGGTCTAACCCGACTTCAGAATTCTTTTGAGAGTTCAGATATATGATAAACTCATCAGCAATCTGGTCCCCCGTAACCATGGTTTGTAAAGGTCCCAGATGTGCGTTTACCTTGCAGCTGGAAGAGCGCAGACAAGAAGCGCAGCCACTCTCAGCTTTTTTGAGCGCGAAAATTTATTTTATATGCGCTTGAAAGTTGAGTGCCACAAGTTCATATAGGTTTTAAAACGGCTCAAAAATTGAGAGCTTACTTTCGAGTGAACTTGGGAAATTAAATTCACCAGCCAGTGTAAATTTCTAAGCTTAATTCCCATCGCCTTACGTTTGGTGAATATATGAATTTTCCATGTTAGATTGCTATCGAGGTGCATACTCAGTTATATTATCACATTGCACTGCGGTATATTCATGTCGTTGAGTTTTACGGGTGGGCAGGTGTCGCGTTTAAGAGTGAATGTAAACTGGACAGACTTAGTCTCATTGGAATTGATTCGCCAATCTTTCATCCATTTAGTGATTTTTTCTAAGTCCCTTTGAAGTTTAAGCAACGCCAGTTGTGGAAGGGTGCCATTACGAGTATAGCAGTATCGTCTGCAAATGTGCCAATGATAGTTCCTTCGGAGACAGGTAAATCGTGTGTATAAAGAAAGTATAGGATGGGACCCATGACATTGCCTTGAGGTACTCCGGCCGAACTTTCGCACATTTCAGATTGTTCTTCACCTTATTTTACAAAGAAATATTGATTTTTTACGTAGGATTTAGTAAATATGTAATAGTTTATTGGAAGTGTTTTCTTTATCAAGCAAGACACGGTCGAAAACTTTGGATATAGCGAGAAACCCCGCAGTACAGTCTTTTTTTCTAGAATGCAGAGTGAATACAATTTACAAGTCTATGAACCTGTTCAATTGTACTGTGTTGTTTCCTGAAGCCGAATTGGTGATTAGGAATTAGTTTTCGTTCTTCTATTATTGGCATTAATCTTTTGAGGAAGAGGGTTTCCAAAATTTTAGAAGCGATCGGCAGCAAGCTGATGGGGCGATATGACTCAACTTTGTCTGAACTTTTTCCGGGCTTAAGGATCATTTTTACTTGAGCCACTTTACATAGGGGGAACAAAACCAGATAATAAAACAGCGTTGTAAGTTTTATTATCTGGTTTTTGTTATATATCAGGTGAGTCAATCCGCTTTAAATTTTTGATCGCTTCCCTGACTTCCCCTTTTTGAAAATTTTGTATGGCCAGGTCCATCTGGTAGATGTGTCCCAAGGTTTCTCTTACTCTTTCTGCAATGATTGCATTTTTCGGGAGCACTTTTAGCCCTTTATTTGTTTTCCATTATCATGGCAGATTGTGCCAGAGTTGCCCTCTCTAACTGTTTTGTTGCTTTCCAGAGGGAATAGTCGGTGGCAGCATTTGCATCAAGGTTACTGAGAGAGTACTGAAGTTGAGAGTTGTGATCTGTTTTGAGGAGCTCCTATTGGAGACCGTATTTGGTTGTTGTCGGGAGCGTCTTCTTGCTGCTTGTCCTGCGCGTGTACCTGTAAACCTTAATAATTCTTTAGAATAAACACAACATCACTTTTAGTTTAAAAACATAAAGAAGCTTTATTCTTAAAATACTAGTTCTTATATACTATTTACAACCAAACATTACAGTCTACGTCTTGACTTTTCTGGTGTTCCAGTTACGCAATTGTTATTTGGTGTCAGTTGCTCAAGCCAACTAACCTACTGAAAGTAAAAGTGTCGTCGGTGCATTCTAAATGCCCCTCGTCACCTTGACTGCGGAACTGTGACACCCTAAAAGTTTACATAATAATTAATGCATAAGTATATACTATTCATTTACAATATTTGCACCCTAAAAATATGTGCGCTCTTAATGAATTTAATAGGAGCCGGTGCTGTGAGTCAAGTACGCGCTGGTAGCTTGATTCTAACCTAAAACATCCCTCCCTTCTTTCTAAAAGAACTTAGCGCAACTAACTTCCATTAAATCTCTACAATATTTTTCTTGCACTGTAAACAATTATGTGCATCTATTTAACTCTACATAACATACATACTCCTATATATAATTTGTTTTATTTTTTCCTTAAAATCGTCTTATTTGGGTTCTATCACGGTTTTTTTTTTGCTTTTTTATTTTTTTCTTTTCCATATTTATTTTTTTCTTCTCTAGCTTTTATTTTCTTTTGTAGTTTTTTTTTATCTATCATTTTTTTTTAATCCCCTTTTTTATAAGTTGGTCTTTTATTGACTCTTTTCTCATTGGCGTATATACAAACATCTAAACAATAACACAATTATATTCTATACTTATACTTAAAACCTAATGCAATACCGCGACCTCTGCTACGTGCTGATCCAGTTGACGGCCGTCGTTGATGGAGTGGGTGTTGTGCCGTGCCGCTGATGTGGTTGATTCGAGTCTCCGAGGAGCTGTTACTATTGTGCACCATTTTTTCGTTAGGAGGATCACCATCAGCATTATTACTAGGATGAGCCCGGTTATACCGCCTACCCCCCTTCATCCAGGTGCGTACTATCGCGTAGGAGTGGCTAGTTGCGATACTCTTTCAACATCCTCGGCCTCTTTTACTAAGTCGCTGATCGCTCTGCTATTTGTTTGTGTTCTTCGTAGATCCTGGAAATGCATGAGTGAGACTGTTTCCGGTGTTGTGGGAGTATGACTAGAGTCACTTTGTTTGAGATTTCCCAGCAGCTCCTGTAGTTTTGTTGTTAAGCGGTTTGATCCCATGACGGACGTTGAGAAGTGGTACCGCGACTCTTCTTGAGCTTTGTGTATTAAAATCACTGCTTTACAACCTGCTTCTATTGTCATAAAGCCGTTGTCTACCAATTCCAAACGTGTGGTCCCATCTGAGCACACCGCCGTAAACGTCACCTGGTCGTCAAAATGGTAGAGCCATTTATTTATGGTTCTGGTAGCTATCAGAATTCCTCCCGTTGCTGCAATGGCTATGTGGTCGCACTGGTCCCTTTCATGCTTAAGGACTTCCATTTCGCAGTAGTCGCTTGCTTAGGTTATTACTTTCCCAGGATGGTAACATAGACGTTTTGCTGTGTCTACCTCCCGGCATTTTTCCTCGTCCTCTATGGACAGGCCGATATAGTGCTCCTGTTCCTGGCTGGAGGCTATATAGTCGTATCTTGTCTTTGGCAATACGGACCAGTCTGGGTTTAGTCGTTTGGAGATAGGGTACACCTTGTGCATCGTAAATAGTCCCAATAATGGCACCGGAATCTTTATGACGGCTCTTAAGCCCTTCACCGCCTCTTTAGTTCGGACCTCGGCCAGTTCGTAGAACCGCTCCGGTGCCTCGCTATATTATGCTATGCCTCTCATCGACGTTGGCGCTGCTTGGAGTAACTTGTCCGAAGTAATTAACAATGGGTGTAGCTTGCCATGTAAGAGGTCGTCAAGTACCACTATCTCTGTTTGTTGTTGATCCTGAATGCTCATTAATTCTTCGGAAATAACTTTCGCCAACATGAAGGACTCCGCCAAGTATACTTCTGCTTCCTCCTGTCTCTTCCCAATGCTTTCCAATGCCGAGTGCATCTGATCCAGCTCTTGGAAAGTTCTATTCACCGCTTCATGTAGACTCTGATATCCTGTTCTCATGACAGTTAATTTTTTCCCAGCAGTGATAATGTCTTTGACTGTTTATATTCAAGATCCTGTAGATGACCATAAATTTGGTCTGAATCTCGTTGGTCCATTGTACCTATCGCCTATTTCAGAATTTCCCCGTCAATTAGTGACCGGCGTGTCCTCCCCTTTAGGGACAGTGATTTTTCTTTTTCCAGAAATCTCCAAACTATTGCGTCGATTTCCCGTGTCGAAGTATCGCATCTACGCTTTAGTTCAGTACCGCTGGCCGCTGTATGTCTCTCACATAATTTCCTCGTTGTCTCTTGCATGCCTTTAAACTGATTCAGAATGATATTTAATTCTGTTCGTGGCAACTCAGTCACAATCACCCAATTGTCTTTGGCGAAGCATACATCTCCTGTTTTCTCTAGGAATATGTCCGTGTCTGGTAGTTTCTCCAACCGTACTCCTGCACGTATCCCGTCGGTATCCGCCAGCATCATCACCAAAATGATCTAGAACCGAACATAAAAGTAAATTTTTACACTAAACATACGCTTAATCCCGGATATATTATAACATGCTTATTCTATAGTTGATTGCTATATCATTCAATTTACGTCCACTCGTCCTTTCCCCTTAAATTATTGGATTTCCTACTGCATCCTAGGGGAACAGAGGACTGGACTATGTGTTTTCATGGCCATATAGGGCATTATATTTACTACATTTAACGGTTAATTCGTCTACTTTAACAACTGAGTGATTTTAGCTCTATTTAACTTCGAGCCATTTTATTTGCCTCTCTGCCCACAACAAGACTATCCTAGATGAACCCGTTTATGTCCAAAAGTTTTCCAGTGCATTACCAAATTTCTCACTGCATATAACTACTCTATAAATTTCAATTTACTACTAGCCCAGTATGTACTCGTATATTATAATTTGGTAACCTAAATATATTATTCTAATATAACATATAAAAGAACATCTGTAATCCCAAACGCTAATTTCCTAATTGGTAAACCTACAAATCTATGTATATTTACATGTAGCCTACTGTAGTATGTAAATCTCTGCAGATTCCCAATTTTCCAACGTATAACCCTATATACTTACTTTTCTTTGTTTTTAAATATACGTTAATATACATCCATATTTAAACGTATCGTCTGCTTATAGCGACCGAAAAGTGGTATGTAACTATGTAACTATGATAAAAATTATTATCAGCAGTCATGTACTACAGAATGACCTACTTCTTTTCGCGACGGTTGCACGGCGGTGCAAATAACCCCTTTTTTTACTTGTTTCGTTCCAACATTTCTTGCTTACTTTTTGCCCTTTCAGACACCCCGTATTGCTTTATTCTTCTCCTTATGTCAGCACAATTCCGTACCGAAATCTGCTATAAAACTATGATTTCGCACTGCATTTCAACACAGTCAACTTCCAAATAATAAAATAACCAGACTTCATGAACGCTAATCTAAACCTGGGACGGTGCATACTGAACTTCACTCAGGTACTTAAAACCCTGAGTGAGGCGTCAGTGCCATTAATTCATCCCGCTAGTGCAATATTAAGTTTGGAGGAAGATCGTAACCTACTGGATACACCCCGTGGAGCTGATACCCAGATGTACTCCCTACTACTCAATTACTTAAAAGAAGTTGAAACTCAATGGGACTACCCGGAGGCAGTGGATCTCGCGTGGAAACTCCTTCTTTCATCAAGGCTCAAACCTGAAGACCAAGGAATCGAGAGAGTCCTGGGGCGACTGTTGGTCCTACTACACCGGGCGCACGAAATGACAGTGCTCGAATTCCCACCAGGGAATCCGCTAATCATTTCCAAATTTTACTAATAAAAGTAAAAATAAAAAACGAATTATATTTGCAAATTATTGTCTACTTCTTTTTCACTCTTATTCCACAGCTATCGAGTAAGTATGCCCTCTTCTTGATGCCCCTATGCACCCTATCCACTAGCGGTTCAGTTGCCTGGTTATAAAGCTTACGTGTCAAGTTTTTGTTACCTACCCATGACTACCTCATGATTTTCTTTTTCTTGTTGAAGTATTATTTACTCTATGGTGCTTCATTCGATGTGTGTATGTATATAAATTTTAAACTTAAAAAAAAAATTCTGCTTTATGGTGCCTCATTCGGCTACAGTAAATAAGTAGGGCCATATCAACCCTTTCGACTGAGAGACACCAGACTGACCCATTCCTATTAACAAAATTACTTACTTGCTTACAGCTACATACATACGAGTATATACTTACTTGACCTACTGCTTACGCATCGTATTTCATTTCATTAACTGCCTTATGTATGTGTGTATATATTCTACGTTTAGTTTAAATTACTTACCCACGAATGTCTAACGATTTTATTTTGAATTAATATTTAATATTTAAAAAAACAATCTTTCTCCATGGTGCTTCATTCGGCTATAGTGCCTAATAAGCATATTTACATTACGTAAATTTTATTCACCCGAGTTTAATTGGCACACTTCTACTGGCATTGACTTTGAAAATCGGAGCTGTGTGTGTTATTTGATATACACACGTACATGTTTACGTTCTTATTCTTGTGTTTACATTTGTAAAGCACTGTTAGCACATGTCTTTAGTTGTGTAGTCTAATGTGGAGCAATTTCAACAAATTATTATGTAGCTTTATATTCTTGCCCATAATTGTTACGACTGTTGTAACTGGGCTACGGATTTCTAATACTGAATACGGACCTTTCCAAACAGGTGAGAATTTTTTCTCCTAGCCTGATTCTTCATTAGTACCTGGTCACCCCCATGAAGAACTACTGGGTTTAGTATCTTGTTGTAGGCTTCCCTGGCTACTCGTTTAGCACAGTCCTAGTTTTCTCTAACCAATTCGTGAGCTCGCTGCAACTGATATTTTTGCACTTTATTGGGGTCATCAGCATTGTACACTGGCGCACATTTGCGCTTCAAATTTGCCGGCATGTTGAAATCAAGCCCGTAGAGCGTCCTAAATGGAGTTTGCTTCGTTGATACATGCACAGTATTGTTGTGTACATGCATTGCAGTGGTCAACCATAGATCCCAATTCGAACCCGTCTTCCTTGGCAAAACTGCGCAAGTTCTTGATTCCCAGCATTTTACACGATTCTGAGAATAGTTTTGATACAAAATTTGAACCATTGTCTGTTATCAAAATCTTAGGTATGTTGTACCGTGCTATAATTTCGACAAAGAATGCGTTGGCCACCGTACTTGATTCAGCATCGGGTATAGCCACGCACGCCATATATTTTGAGAAATCATCTTGGAACGTCAAAATATATTTATTTCCCGAAACTGTCTCAGGTAAAATACCCACAATATCCATATGAACTTTATCAAATAGCTGTTTTGGGTGTGTCAGTTAACACCATTGGCATCTTTAGCCTTGAACTCCTATTGGCCTTGCATTTTGGGCAACTCTTTACATATTTTTTAACGTCTTTGAGCATACCTTTCCATCCGTATATTCGCCTAATTCTGTCATGGGTTTTCCAGAATCCCTTGTGTCCAGGGGTGAATCATGAAAACCCTTTAACACAGCCTTTTTTATCCTCCAGCCATTCCACATTACTGGCTGTTCGTTCATTAGCAGCGTCACCCGCATTGCTAACATTTCCTGTTGCATCAATTTTATCCCCTTGAATTCTCTCGGTCTTCTCCTTATCTGACCGTGCTTTGGCCCTCGTTTGCACTACTGATACCTTCTGTGCCTGCGGTACTCTGCTGAGTGCGTCCGCATTCAGATTCTTTTTCCCAGGTTTATATATGATTTCAAAATCATACTTAGACAACTTGTGTCTGAACCTGGCTAGCCTAGACGTTTGGTCTTTCAAATTGGCTATGCCTCTGAACGGCTGGTGATCAGTGTATATCTTAAATGGGCGTCTTAACAGATATGCCCTAAAATTCTTCGTAGCCCACACTATGGCTATGAATTCCTTCTCTATTGTGGAGTATCTTTTCTCCGTATCGCTAAGCGCCCTGCTTCCGACTGCAATTGGTCGGTCATTACCGACTTTCCCTTGTGACAATACTGCCCCTAATGCTTCATTGCTAGCATCAGTGGTCAACAAAAAAGTTTGCTCAAAGTCGGGGTACGCCAAAATCGGTGGCGAGCTAATTATATCCTTTAGCCTCTCGAATGCTTGCTGACAGCTCTCTGTCCATTCGAACGCTTCTTTTCGTGGCAACTTATTCACTGGCAACGCAATTCCGGCAAGTCTTTCCACGAAATTTCAATAATATTCACTAGTCCTAGGAATGCTTGCACTTCCTTTCTATTTGTCAGTGCTCCTGCCTCTGAGGAGCGATGGCCTAAATAAACCACCTCTCTTCGCAAAAATTGAGGTTTCTCCGTGTTCAATTTCTGATTGTGCTCTCACAATTTCTGGAGCACCTTGCACAAGCGTTGCGAATGCTGCTGCAAGTTCTTCCCATAGATTACAATTCCATCCAGACACACAAAATAATCCAACCCTTGCAACCCTGCTAGCACATGGTTCATTAGCCGTTGGAATGTAGCTGGTGCTCCTGTTAATCCAAACGGCATTCTTTTAAACTCATAATGCCCCAAACCGGTGCTGAACGCGGTTTTTTGCTTATCTTGGGTATCCAGAACTTGGTGGTAGCCACTCGCTAAATCAAGTGTAGAAAAATATCTACTGTGTCCTAATTTATCCAGAATTTCCAATATCCTTGGTATCGGGAACACTTGCTTCATAGTGGCGTCGTTCAATTTCCTAAATTCTACGACCATTCTCCACTTCTTCTGACCCTGAGATACTTAGTGAAATTATGTTATCCTTTTACATTCACACGCGTATACCTTACCCTTGTGAACGTGCGTTATGGTCTCTCCCATATACACACCCTCCGCTAGCTGCTGCTTGTGCAAAACAACAGTCCTAAGTCTCGTATTTACACGCATAGTAACTACTCTGGTTGACCTTGTATTCACTACCTCCATACAATTCTTAACTCTATTCACGGTGCCTTCCTGCCATGACTTTAATGGAAGAGTAAGGATTCTATTCCTATTATCATCATAAAATGATAACTGCTTTTCTAGCGCATCCAGTATGGTGCGGCCCCAGAGATTATCGCGGCCAATTATCCCATCGGCCGGGATACCTTCCCTATCCAATTAAACTCAGTGCACTCGAAAACTCATGCCCCTAACTTCACTGTGCCCTATTCTTAGCGACCCCAGTGTCCTGATGCAACCTCCAAACGCTCCATTAAGTGTTCTTACATCTTTTGGGTTAACAACTAGTCCTTTAGGTAAAACACTAGATTTTATGAGGCTTGTGTCCGCCCCTGAGTCTACCAAAAGCACTAGCTTTCCACTAGCTGCTTCCTTGCAGGGTATCTCGATAAAAGCATCACCTTTCTGCTCACAACGAAACAACGCCCTTTTGATTCCAAAATGGACGCGTATCTACTTCCAAACTCTTTAAATTTTTTTCTCCATGCACCACAGTTATCCTTTACAATCCTATACTCCCTCAAAATTACCGTGAATATCTTAACTATAAATCCTCGTACCACGTTCGAGGCGATTGGTCTATACTTTCTTACCTTATTAAAATTTAATCTATGTACTAGAATCATAACAGTCACCCAAATCACACGCAATGAAAAATTTTTTCCCTGAGCGACTCTTGCTCCTCCGTATCTTGAACCATTAGTCTTACATTACCCGGCACGTGGTATTGGAGAGCCTCTTGCTCCTCCTTCTCCTGGACTGTAATTCCTACATTACCAGTCACACGTACCACCGGCCTAACTGTTACTTCCCTTCTTTTGGCTTTCCAGTCTACTGGCCTCGACTGGGTCGCTGGAAGTTTCCCTGGTTCTTTTGTTGGAATTGTTTATTCCTGCATTCCTCTGCCCGATGTCCCATTCGTCCACATGAGAAGCGCCTCAACCCCTGTTGGGTGTTGCTTAGCCTTGGTTCACTTCTGGAATTCCAATTTGGTCGCTGCTGACCACTCCCAGTGTGGAAAGGATTTCTTCCTTGGTTAATTCCTTCCGTTAAATTAACTCGGGGACTACTACCCCTCCCGTCCCTCAAGGGTGGATCCGAGCGCCTCGTACCTGGCTGCCTTCTACGTTGATCCCATTTAGTGTCTCGTTGGCTCTGTCTACTTGCCTCAGACCCATATGTTTGGCACTCCATACAGTAGGGCGTGTTTTTGCGTGTAATGCAGTCATCCCTTGTATGCCCCCACTTATTGCAGAATGAACGGACCGGTATTGCCTGACGCAACTCCCTTTCTGTTCGTCTGCCGTCCCGCTTTGCACCTCCATATGAACCTGTACCGGTGTCGTAAGTTCCTTCAGGTGTGCGTGAGTCTGTCACGTACGCTTCTCCGCCTCTTGCTACAGCCACAGGTACGTCCTGCCTGTTAAATACGGCATTTACTTCACTAGCACTAGGTTGACTTCTTTCCACCAGAAACTGCGCCCTGATGGCTTCCTCTACCAACTCTTCCAGAGTCCCGGTCCGAATACCCAGCATGTGCACCCTTAATGCAGGCTCCCTCAGTCCCACTACAAAAGCTGTCAGTACCGACTTGTCAACTTCATATAGCAGCGCCGTGTCATCCACACCGTTGTACTTGCAACGAACGATTGCCGTCGCACACCCCTGCAATGTGCTCAATCGCCTAGCAAAGACTCGTATCTCTTCGCCTGCCAACTGCCGAGCCACCCTGATTTCCTGAGTGACTTCTTCCAACGTTCTCGTTTTCAAATACGTTTTATTTATTAACGTAAACAATTCTTCCACGCTACTAAAGCTTTTTGCAAAGCCAGATTTTACGCATCTCCAAACTACCTCTGCTTCACACAATCGAAAAAGTCTTGCAATTCGTCAGGACAAATACTCCTCTTTGCTAGTTCACACCCCTGGATAAATCGATGAACCTCCAATCTTAAATCCACCGACTCAGCACGAGTAAACACAGGTACTAGCCTGGCCACTGCCTTTGAAATCTCACCTATACCATCTTTTCTATACTGCCCGTAAGTGGTTCTTTTCAAAATTAAGGGCCAACGTTTGTTTCTCCTGTTGTACTGCTTTCTGAGCCTTCAATGGTTCGTTAAATTTATTTGACAATTGCTTCGAATGCCAATTCATAAAACAATAAGCTCATTATGACTACGCAGTTTTTTCTACAATACATATTTCTACAAAAAGAATACACTTCAACTCATACAAAATTTTTTTATTTATGCTGGTTTCAAATAAAAATACCAACATTATCAGACTTCTTAATCTAATGACTTGAAACTCTTTTAAATCTCCCAAAAATCCATAGAAAAGGCTTTATATTCGCAAAAACCGAAATTGGATTTACAAGCAAAAGTGTATTGATTCATTCCCGGAAATTTGAATCCATATTCAAAAATAATGCGCCACTTAATAATAGCATTTAAATTTTTTCTTCAACATTGCTATGCAAATCCGAACTACAAAAACTTTGATGCAACAACACGTGTTGTAAGCTCTTCTTGAAGTATTCTTGCCTCATACCCTAAGCTTATAATGTCAAATATTGAGATCAATTTGAAAACAATTAAAACAATTTAATAAACAATATAAATGTCCCGACAACCAAACACAAATTCCCTATCAAAAAAATCCTCACAACAAAGCTGCGTGCAACAGCTCAAACGCGCCTCTAGGTTGCGACTTCTTTGACCGGCGCCTTCAGGGTCGCAGAAGTATCTACTTAAATTACGCTACTATACACTCTACTCACCATTATCTTGCCTGATGACATCTTTTTTCTTAGGGTCCTTCGAATGTGTTGCAGGATGCTTCACAACTTCAGGGTTCCTTGCCCTGGAATTCCTCCTGTAGGTCCTTAAGACTGGCTGCGCCAAAATGTTGGGGGCCGTATTTGGTTGTTGTCGGGAGCGTCCTCTTGCTGCTTGTCCTGCGCATGTACCTGTAAACCTTAATAATTCTTTAGAATAAACACAACATCACTTTTAGTTTAAAAACATAAAGAAGCTTTATTCTTAAAATACTAGTTCTTATATACTATTTACAACCAAACATTACAGTCTACGTCTTGACTTTTCTGGTGTTCCAGTTACGCAATTGTTATTTGGTGTCAGTTGCTCAAGCCAACTGACCTACTGAAAGTAAAAGTGTCGTCGGTGCATTCTAAATGCCCCTCGTCACCTTGACTGCGGAGCTGTGACACCCTAAAAGTTTACATAATAATTAATGCATAAGTATATACTATTCATTTACAATATTTGCACCCTAAAAATATGTGCGCTCTTAATGAATTTAATAGGAGCCGGTACTGTGAGTCAACTACGCGTAGGTAGGTTGATTCTAACTCAAAACACTCCTTGATATCTTTTGAGAGTGTATTTAATTTTTTCTTATTATTCCCCAGGATGTTTACTCTGTTGGCACTTTTTTCTTGCCCTACGTTTTTCTCCAAATTTTTCTTTCACAAGAGGTGAGATATGTGTGTATTGACGCTTGATCAGGGGGGGTTTGAGTTTCAACCAGCCAGTTGGAGGCAATTATTGAAGTGTTCAATTGCTATCATCAAATCTTAAGACTTCAGAGAGTGCTTCAGGTTAATTGTTGAAGATTTTGACAGTTGTAAAGGCGACATTCAGAAGGTGAGTCAACAAAATTATTAATTATTGTAAACATTAGTGAAGAATGGTCAGAGGATAGATCATAGCATGGACTGCATGTTATATCCCTAGTCGAGATGCCTTTCATTATGCAAAATCCTATTAGGTCGGGAATTTTATTTGCATCGGTTGTCCAATAAGTTGGTGAGTTTGAGGAGGCTGTGAGCAGATTTAGATTTGTTATAGCCGACAAGTGTTGTCGGCCTTCGGGAGTAGTGAGAAGGGAACCCCAGTATGTATGTTTTGCATTATAGCAACGTAATTACGTTGATATTCTTTGATTATAGTCTCCTCCAGCTAAAAACTGTTTCGAAGGTTGTAAAGTACTTTTCATACTCCTCTGTCTTGATTGCGTGTTTGGGTGGGCTATATACTGCCGAGATTGTAATAAATTCTTCAATAACAATGTTTGGGGCTTGAATCATTTCTGTGGTCTAAGATTTAATA
The DNA here is from genome assembly GCA_920105625.2 of Clusia tigrina. Taxonomy (NCBI): domain Eukaryota; kingdom Metazoa; phylum Arthropoda; class Insecta; order Diptera; family Clusiidae; genus Clusia; species Clusia tigrina. Next base: position 148,592,920 of record OV050031.1, on the reverse strand, counting down.
GAAACGTGGCTGATATACTTTCTTATTATAATAGCCAAACCGGCATGTGCTTTTTTGTTGGGGTACATTTTGTAGTAGAGCTTATAGTTTTGTATTTGAAAGAAGCTCTTATTGGTAAAATGAGTTTCAGATATTAGAAGAATATCTATGTCGTGAGTCTGGAGTAGTGCTTTAATCTCTAATATATGTTTGGATAGCCTATTTGCATTTCATACGAGATGGGATGGAAGAACTACAATTTTTTGTCGTGAGAGTTACGAGTAGATTAATTGTTGGTGTGATTTACTGCATGACTTGCTTGAGAAGCATGATCATTTCTCGCATTTCGTTCGCAGAGTCGGAGGTGATTTCCTTAGGATGTGGAGCGGAGGAATTCTCTCTCGTGTCTTGTGTAGTGTTTCTAACTACTTGGGAGTATGAAGGTGAATTCGAGCTCTCTCCGGATGGTTGGGAGAGAACAAATGTGGGATTGGGTTCCTTTGTTCTCAGTGGTGGATATATTAATGTTTGCAATTTTTTGTACAACATACAGCCTTTGTAATTTTGCTGGGTTTACCTTCACACAATGCACATTTGACGCCATCAGTTCTCGTCTTACGCGAGCAATCTGCAGGGAGGTCCAGTACATTTTATGCAGATCGGTTTTCTGCGGCAGTACGTTTTTGTGCTTCAGGAATCGAAGCTTGTATTTTCACTTGCTCACTGGTTATGAGTTTTAAATCATAAGAACTAGGAGCTGTTTCCGTTAGGAGCTTTATTAGAGGAATAATATAGCTGACTTTATCAACAAATATTGGTGTTGGCTTGGGGGCTTTTACTTGGGGCTTAAGACCTTTATCATCTTCTTCAATTTCTAGGGAAGAAAACGTTTGGGCTTACCTGGGCTTTCACGGGTTCTTATTTTGGGCTCACCAACGGTCTATCCGCTATCTGGTATGGACTTACTACTTGATGCTGAAGAGAGACTTGTTGCTGGTATAACAATTGCAGCTGGCGCTGAAGGTGCTGAATTTTCTGCTGCACACTCATATTTGACCTGATTGTAAAATTTGGTGGTAGCTGCGGATTCGGCTGATGATGCTGTTGTAGCTGTTGCGGCTTCGGTTGTTCTGTTTCCAGTTGTTGTTGTTGTTGTTGTTGTTGCCGCTTCGAATTCGGCAATTAAGTAAACTTTTTCACTTTTACGCTTAGTCAGGGTTGCCAACATGTCTATATATGCTTTCAAACTCATACTCAGACAATTTTTGTATGACCCTGGCTAGCCGAGCTTGGTCTTTCATATTGGATGTGCCTCCCAACGGCTGGTGATCGGTATATATTTTAAATTGGCGTTCTAGTAGATATGCCCTAAAATTCCTCGTAACCCAAACAATAGCTAGAAACTCTTTCTCTATCGTGGAGTATCTTTTCTCCGTATCGTTACGCACCCTGGCTACGAATGCTATTGGTCGGTCATTTCGGACTTCCCCTTGCGACAATACTGCGCTAATAATCTCTTTTAGCCATTCGAATGCTTGTTGACAACTCTCTGCCCATTCGAACTTTACTTCCTTACGCAGCAATTTATTGATTGGCAACGCAATTTTGGATCTTCTACGAACTTTCTAGAATAGTTCCCTAGTCCTAAGAATGCTTGCACTTCTTTTCTATTACTTGGAATTGATAAAATCTTACGCATTTCAACTTCTGCGGGTCAGGCAGTGCTCCTACCTCGGGGCAACGATGACCTAAATAAATCACCTCTCTTCTCAAAAATTGATACTTAGCCGTGTTCAATTTCGAATTATGTTCTCGGAATTTATAGACAATTCTTACACAAGTGTTCCCATAGATTACAATATCATCGAGATACATAAAACAATCGAACCTACGCCTTTTAGCACATAGTATAGTATCCTTTGGAAGGTATCCAATGGTCCTGTTCTTCCAAGCGGCATCATATGAAACTCATAGTGCCACAAATCGGCACTGATAGCGGCTTTCTGCTGATCTCAGGTATCTACCAGAACCTGATGGTAGGAACTTGCTGAATCAAGTTTAGAAAAATATCTGCTGTGTCAAAATTTATGAAGGATTTCCTCTATCCTTGATATCGGGAACACTGGCTTGATAGTGGCGTTGTTCAGTTTCCTAAAATCGACGACCATTCTCCACTTCTTTTGACCCTGAGCACTCCCCTTCTGTGGTACCAAATTCTATCTATGAAGTTACGTTTTCCTTTAACATTCTGAAAACTTCCCTATTTACCTGTTTGTGAGCTTGTGGCAATCTGCATTATTTTTGGTTAATTGGCAGTTGATCCGCCCTAATTGGTACTTCGTGCTCTACATCTGGTGTACATGTTAGCTGGTCTCCGTCCAGCAAAAATATGTCATGGAATGTCGTACATATGGCTTCTATTAATGCTTTCTCTTCTGAGTTTACGCTTGGGTCTAACTTCAGTGATTCTATTACTCTTTCCTAGAAAATTAAGGCTTGAAATCCCTATCTACTAGGTAATCCTTCTCGGAGGCATTCAGTACACAGGCGTAGCCTTTACCTTTGTTAAGGTGTGAGATGGTCTCTCCCATATATACCCCCTCCGCAAGCTACTGCTTATGCAGGACAACAGTTTTAAATTTAGTAATTATCTGCAGATTAAGTACTCTCGTTGACCTAGCACTTACTGCCTCAGTACTACCATTCCTAATCCTATTTATATTCCTTTCTTGCCATAACTTCAATGGGAGTAGCTTATTTTTATCGAAAAATGATCTCTTTCTCCAGCACATTCAGTGTTGTACGGCCCAAAGATTATCGCGCCCATCGGCCGGGATACCTTCCTTATCCAATTCTATTGCGTATATTGTAAAACTCATACCCGTAAATTCACTGTGCCGTATTTTGAGTGACTTAAGTGTCCTGATGCAATCACCAAATGCTCCGTTCAGTGTTCTTATGTCATTTGCGTTAACAAACAGTCCTTTCCGTAAAAAACTAGCTTTTACGAGCCTAGTGTCCGCCGCTGAGTCTCCTCTACTCCTTGCAGGGTATCTCGACGAATGCATCACCCATTCTGCTTACAAGGAAACAGCATCCTTTTGTTTCCAAAATGGACGTGTATCTTCTCCCTAATTGTACGAGTCTTTCCCTCCATGTACCACAGCAATTCTATATTATCCTATACTCCCTAGAACTTATCATGGGATACTCAACTATAATTTCCCTTTCCGCTTTCGCGGCGGGTGGTCTTAATAATATTAAAACTTATCCTAAGTACTAGAACCACAATAGCCCAAATTAAAGCTCAATCAAAAGATATTTTTTTAGAGACTCCTGCCCGCCGTATCTTGGACGAAAGTCCTTATATCATTTGTTACGCCGTATTGGAGAGCCTCTTGCTCCTCCTTTTCATATAACGTTGTCTTTACATTAGCGAGCACGCGTATCTACCTAAATCTTTCTTCTTTTCGTTTGGCTTTCCAGTCTACTGGCCTCGACTGGGCCGGTGGAAGTTTCCCTGGTATCTTAGGATTTGTCTATTTCCGCAATCCGCCGCTCGTTGGCCTACTCTTCCACACGAGAAGCATTTGATTTCTTGCTGGTAATTGTTCATCTGGGTGTAATATCGAGTAATCAAGTTGTGGCGCTGCTGGTTACTTCCAGTGTTAAACGGGTTTCGCCTATCTCGTAAGACACTGGGGTATTGAAATTATCCCCATAAGAATTATTTCGATTCCTGCCGTTACCCCTAGTTTGTTCTCGGCGCTAATTCGATGGCTGCGCCACATGCGGCTCTGGCCTTGTAGAGCACGTGTGTAACCATTGTTAGAGTCTCCTCGACTGGCTTCTCTGATCGCTTTGCCCCGGTAAATTGCAACTCTTCCATCTTCATGCTTAAAGATTATAAAGAACATTTTCAGGTAAGATGGATTGCATAAAATCATAATTTAATGAAGACAAATATATGGATGAGCGGAGTTTGCATCGTACTAGTCACTAGAATAGGTTCATTTAAAGAAGTGTGCAAAAGAATATGATATAGTCAGATGATCACTAGATACGGAGTCCTTCCACTTCACTCTAGAAGGGAAATCAAAGTTTTTACGCTGGAAATTAAAGATATTGTGAATTTAACATTTTACTCTCTGAAGTTGGAATATTTGATCTTATTATATTTGACACAGAGACTAAATAAAACCAGTTTAAACGATGTTATTAATCCTGCAACTCACTTAAATCTAGATTAGATCCATAATAGGCCACTCAGCTACAAATAAGAGTTGTTAAGAGTTGTTACATAATCGGTTTTTTTAAAGCAACAACATCTAGATTTAGTAGTATGAAATGACATGTGAGACTTCGTACAAACATATTCCACAGCAACACGAAGGGTAGGATGCTGACAATCCTCAGGGTACACCAGATAATCACAAGAACATACGCTAACTTCAGATGTGTCAATAGCATAAATCAGATCCAGAATTTTTTCAATTTTATTTGCCACCGAATTAATCTGCGTCAGAATCATTTGATTCTGCACAAAATAAATTTAATAAAATCGGCATGTTTAAGATAAATCGAAATCAGAACAAGGAGGTTAATAAGAACATGAAATATGGCAATATTTATGCCCAATTCGAATTCTTATACAAATGAACTCAAAATTATTAGCACCAGGAACACAAATTTCTACTTCAGAAAAGTCTACCTTGGCTGCGACTAGGCACTGCCACCAATATGTACACGATCCTTTCTAAAAATTTCTGTTTTGTTGGTGTAAGCCAGGTTTCAGTAAAGACCGATACCCCATAGAGACAATCAAAACTATTTCAGTAAAGATTGCAAAGCTTCTAATTTAGACCTCTTACATTTTTATACAAAATGGTTAACACGTTAATGGCCTTATGTAATTCCTTGAATCAGAAAGGCGAGGAATACTTACAACATCAGCATCATTCGCTTTCTGATTATAGGTAAATTCTTCAACAACAATTCCATTTTGTCAAAAGTTTGCATACTATGATTTTTATAAAGTTATCAACGCCAGCTCTATTTGTAAAAGAAGCTTTTTTCGGCATGACGTTCAACTTGAAAACAGAAAAATCAGTTGATCAGTCCATCTTAGATCTGATGTAGTAATTTATGTCGTCCACTGACGTTTCAGAAGAAAGTCTGGAAATAAATACATACATCCTTGGAGGGACTACCACTAGCTGCCTGGGTAGCTTTGAAGCAGAGGCAAAAGATACCACAAAAGTGACAGGGGATGGACCCAGAGTACTACATTGGGGAGGCTCCACTGACCAGTATAGAAGAGCTCTGCAAGAAGGTTGGAGTACTTGCCAGTTTATCTATCTCGGGGGAATACTTGTTCAAGCAACATTCCGTTAAGGGTTAAGGGTTAAGGGTTTTTTCTTTTTAGAAATTGGCGAATGGATTGGATTCCTAAACGGTCGTGTAACTAAACAGACGTGTAGTCACACGTGCTCCGCCCTTGTGACATTTATCGTTATTTAAAACCAAATAACTAATTTTACAAAACCCGGAAAAGAGACGCTAAACGAAAGTGCAATTTTCAAGAAAGTGTCTAGTTCTGTTTAGATAAGCTAAATACTTATAATAACTAACTGAAAATTTATTAAAAGTGTTAAATAAACAATCAAACAAACAAAGGAACAATTATATATTATATATGAGTTAAAAGTTGAAAGAGACAACAAATAAAATAATCCCGGTTGTGTGTGGTGTTGCCACAGTGGACTCTGGCCATAATAAGTGATTAGGGTTACCACACCAAAAAAATTTGTTTTTCGTGATATTTTACATACATACATAAATAAGATTAAAATATAGCAAAAATAATAATAAATAAAATTTTTAAAAAACTAAAAACAAAGTATAGTCGGTAATCGCCATGAGTGTGCAGCGCTCTCCCCTTTGGGAGAGAGCGAGATCTATGAGCGAGTCACTCCACTCTTCGTGGAGTGCACATGGCAAACCCCCAATAATGTCCTGCTCCAGTATAGCAGTGGATTGTGCGACAACTACAACAAATTCGTCAGCAACAACAACATCTGCCTTCTCTACGAACGGTACAACAACTACATTCTCGACTACAACATGTTCTTCTACCTGTCTGCAAATTCCACCAAAAGGCGTCCAGGTAAGTCAACTGCAATCGCTACCAAAGAGAGCACGAACCTCACGCACGACAGATAAAGCGAAAAGAACGCCCAACACTAACAAAAAGCAAAAAATAGCAAAAACCCCAAGCCAAAGCAAGTTATCAAACTACTGGTTGAGCGATACTACTTCAGAAAGAAAAAACAGATTTGCTGCTTTGACCGTTGATGATGAGGAACTTGCTGAACCCTCACACAGTGGACAAGTTGATCAAAATGAGTCCGAAAAAGAAAAAACAACTAGTCCGAAAAAAAAATTTTCAACAAACCATAGGGGGTGGTTTGTTGAAAATTTTTTTTTCGGACTAGTTGTTTTTTCTTTTTCGGACTCATTTTGATCAACTTGTCCACTGTGTGAGGGTTCAGCAAGTTCGTCATCATCAACGTACAAGGCGTAGAATGCATAAAGACGTTAAAAAATTCGCTTACCGCTGTTGCAGACAGTAACTTCATATTTAAAATATTAACACACAATGAAGTACGAGATCAATCGAATGACTCGGAAACATACACAAAAATATTCCAAATGCTAAAGCAAAAAGGTACGAAGCTGTAAACATTTAAACCCAAAAATTAAAGAGGTTTCAAAGTCATTCTTCGCAATATGCACCCCTCCGCAGACCAAGAATAAATTAAAAATGAGCTTGGTGAAAACGGTCACAAAGTTTTAAACATAAGTAACATAACTCAGCGAACAACAAAAAAGACGCTACCGCTGTTTAGCATAGAATTGGAAACAAATACTAACAATAAAGGTATTTATAGCATTAACAAATTAATGCATTGCGTAGTAGTTTTTGAGGCACCTCATCATAAAAGAGAAGTCTCGCAATGCACTCAATGCCAAAAATACGGACATACAAAAAACTACTGTACAAGGGATCCAGTATGTGTGAAATGCGCTGGAAAGCATCTAACAAGTGAATGTAAAAAAAAAAATCACCAACGCAGCTGAAATTAAATGTGCCCTATGTGGCGGAAATCATACTGGAAACTACAAAGGCTGAAATATACAAAACCATAAAAATTCAAAGGTGTCCATCTTTACGCAGAAAGGATCCATTATTACTTCAGACCAAAAATATGGATGGATCAGTAGTTAGTTAATCCAGGCGTAAGCTATGCCGAAATTGCAGGGCCGTCAAATCCAAATAAAACTGAAGAAAATACAAAAAATTCAAACGATAGTGATATTAATTAACTTAAAGACATGGTGAAATCCCTAATCACTCAAATGACTAATATGATGAATATCATTACAATGTTACTAACAAGCTTAAATGCACGAAAGTAATAGTTCAATAATTGTAGCCTGGAATGCAAATGGCCTAACAAAATATTATCTTGAGTTGAAGCAATTTTTGTCTGACAAGAAAATTGATATAGCTCTAGTTTCAGAAACACATTTTACGAACAAAACCTATTTAGTATTTCCTGGATATAAAATTTATGTGACAAATCATCCTGATGGTAAAGCTCGTGGTGGGACAGCTATCATAATAAATTCACTATTAAAAATATTGAAAGGCAACCATATGCAACACCACATATTCAATCCACTACTGTGCAAATTGAGGATACAATTGGGCCAATACTCATCTCCTCAGTTTACTGTAGCCCCAGACACCTAATAACGACGGATCAATATGATGACTACATAAACACGCTTGGTGTAAGATTAATTGCAGCTGGAGATCTGAATGCAAAACACACTGACAGGGAATCTAGGCTAACCAATAAAAAAAGGACGAAATCTGATTAATGCTATAAAAAAAAATAACTGCAAATTTGTAAGCTCAGTTGAACACACATACTGGCGAACAGATAGGAAAAAGATACCAGATCTAATAGACTTTAGCATAAGAAAAAACATAAAGTGTAACCAATTAAAAATTAAAGCATGTTTTGAACTTTCTTCAGACCAATCTCCGATAATACTTGACTACACAACTAACAACAAACCCATAGAACCAATAGCTAAGATTTTTAACCACAAAACAAATTGGAATGAGTATAGACTGCATATTGAAAATAAACTGAATATGTCTATCACACTGAAAACACAATTAGACATTGAACGTGCCATTATTCACTTCAACGATGTGGTCCTAGACGCAGGAATCAAATCAAGCAAACAGCATAAATCTAGAAGAAATAAACCTACAACGGATATTTTTGTAGGTAGGTAGGTAGGTAGGAGTGGCCGCCCAGTTTGCCAAAAGCACACTTGAGCACACATAATGGCCCATTGTGATACCACGGTGTGGCGCCGTTCAAGCACTGACTAAAAAGGTTCCCATACTTGGGATGGTGATAGTCAGCGCAAGGACAGCGCCTGGAAAGGCACGACTCCCCCGTCATGTTTCAGGAAACCATCCTGATACTTTGATGAACCTGGCTATGTCCCTAATATTAATGGATGACAGCTCTGTCAGGCTTGTAAGAAATGGGGCACCAAAGGTGCGAATTCTTCTTCTGCTCAAGGATGGGCAGTGGCATAAGAGGTGGAAAACCGTCTCGTCCTCCTCCTCGAAGCCACAGCCTCGGCAAAAGTCATTTGAGGGTAGGCCCAGTCTTTCTGCGTGCTGTCCCATTATGCAGTGGCCGGTCAAAACCGACACAGTTGTCGACAGTGATACGCGATCAAGTCGAAGAAGTTGATTGGTTCTGTTTTTGTCCATGCTTGCCCAAGTTAGTCTAGCCGTGTGGCAGGATTCCTCGTTAGCCCAGGATTTGTAGGCGTCAGCCAGATATTTCCGTTTGACTTCGAGCTTGGCTGTTGCCAGTGGAATGCCGATGTTTACAGAGGGGTGAATGTCGTGCATTAGCGTGCCTGCCTTGGCAAGCTCGTCCGCCTCGCAGTTTCCCGGGATTTCGCTGTGTCCGGGAACCCAGACTAGGTGCACCCGAGAGTAACTTGCGAGCTCATTTAAAGATGTTCGACATTCATGAACTAGTCTTGATGTGGCCGTGGAGCCAAAAAGAGATTTAATGGCGGCCTGGCTGTCTGAGAAGATAGATACGTCAACCGCGCCGATATCACTACTCAGCATCCATTTGGCTGCATGGTAAATGGCCATGACCTCAGCTTGAAAAACGCTGCAATGGTCTGGGAGACGTAGGGAGATGTTTAAGTCCAGCTTGTCGGAATAAATACCGCTGCCGACTCTACCTCCAAGCTTGGAACCGTCGGTGTAGATTTCGACTGTTTCACCGACGATTCGGTTTTCTGAGGTCCAGTCGCTTCGACTTGGAATAGTGAGGTCGAATTCCCTGTTCAAATCGGGATAGACCGACATATAATCGATAAAGTTGGGGACAGGTGGGTCCTGATTCAGAATTGAAGCATGGCCTGTCAGGGTTATGCGCCAGTGCGAAAGAGCATTAAGTCTAATCGCTGTCAGCTTGGCTTGTTGCTTAACCAGGATCCCCGAGGGGAGCCAGTGCAGCATGGCAAAAAGGGCTTTCGTAGGTGTGCTGCGAAGAGCGCCAGTGATCAGTAGAGCAATGGATCTTCTGATTTTATCAATGGGTTTGATATTACAGGCTTTTTCAAGAGCTTGCCACCAGAAGACCGACCCGTATAACAGGTTTGGTTCAACGATGGCCGTGTAGAGCCAGAGCACGACTCGAGGACGAAGTCCCCATCGTGCACCAACTGCTCTTTTACAGCAGTATATAGCGCATGTTGCCTTACGTGCCCTCTCAGCTAGATTGGCTTTCCAATTAAGCTTTGGGTCGAGAATCAGGCCTAAGTACTTAACGTGTGTGCTCAAAGAGAGCGGAGTGCCGTTTAGACTAGGCATTGTAAACTTTGGAATTTTGTACTTCCTAGTGAAAAGCATAGTCTCGGTTTTGGATGGGTTAACCCCAAGTTCGAACCGACACCAGTTCGACACAATAGAGAGTGAATAGTTAAGTTTTTCGGAAAGTGTTTGTGGGAATTTGCCGGATGCCGCGATTGCTATGTCGTCCGCATAGGCTATCACTTTGCATCCAGTAGATTCCAATCTCACCAGTAGTGTGTTAACTGCCAGGTTCCAGAGGAGGGGTGATAAAACACCCCCTTGTGGCGTGCCCCTGTTAACCACCCTCCTGGATTGGGCACTGCCGATCGTGGAAGTGATGATCCTAGATTTTAGTAGAAGCTCTATAAATTTAAGAAGACCTGAATTCAGGTTAAGATTATAGAGTGCGGAGATGACAGCGTTGGGGCATACATTGTTGAATGCTCCCTCGATGTCCAGAAATATGGCAAGTGTGAATTCCTTGTACGCCAAGGATTTGTCAACTTGAGAAATGAGAGAATGAAGTGCTGTTTCAACCGATTTGCCTTTAGAGTAAGCGTGTTGAGATACAGAGAGAAGAGAAGGGTTGATCGATGTCCTGATATGTAGGTCAAGAGCTCTTTCTAGAACCTTAAGAAGAAAGGATGTTAGACTTATGGGTCTGTAATCCTTAGGTTTGGTGTGCGAGGCCTTCCCAACTTTTGGTATGAAGACGACCCGAGCCGTGCGCCAGCGTAAGGGAATGTATTGCAGTCTGAGGCTTGCATTATATATTTGAAGCAGCCATGGAAGGATAATCTCTTCCCCATTTTGGATATCGGCAGGAATGATGCCGTCCGGTCCGGGGGACTTGTATGGCTTAAAGGTTTGAATGGACCATTCAAGGTGACTTTTTGTCACTTGGAATGTGGGGAAGGTATCATGCGAAAACTGCTCCACCTGGTAGAGTGCTTGATCCGCTGAGGCTAAACTCCCTGGGAAGTGGGTGTCTAGCAGGATATCAAGGGTTTCGGCGCTTGAGTGAGTCCAGCTGCCATCTGGTTTTTGGATACAGTCAAGGGCTTTGTTAGAGGAGTGGAGAATTTTACGAAGACGGCTAGCCTCGGACGTCGATTCAATGCTTTCGCAAAATTCCCTCCATGACGCTCGTTTCCCTCGCCTAATGGCGTATTTCAACTCTTTTTGTTTATTTTTGAAAGGGGCCCACTCAGCTGTAACTTTAGCTTTGTTGAAAAGCATTCTACAAGTTTTGCGAAGACTTGCAATTTCCGAGTTCCACCACGGAGGTTTAGGTTTGCCCCGTGGTTCGGGAGTGATGCAAGAAATATGAGTGGCTTTTTTAAAAGCTGTGGACAGATCGTCGACCGCCCGATCAATGTCGGGACAGTTGTGGATAATAGGGGGAGTCGTTGCTAAGCATGACCTCAGTTTGAGCCGGAAAAGAGGCCAGTTCGTGTTTTTTCTATTGACAGGTTTAAGAGATTCTGTATTGCCTGTAGTCTCCCTCAAGTCAATGTCAAAGGTGATATAGCAGTGGTCCGAAAAGGAGCATTCCTGTGAGACGAACCAATTGCTTATCATGTTCGAGTAGTTATCGCTGACGAGGGTGATGTCAAGCACTTCCTTCCTTACGGATGTAAGGAAGGTCGGCTCATTTCCCCGGTTAGCAATGCCTAAGTTATTTGAAATGATAAAGTCGAAAAGACACTCACCTCGATAATTTGTGCCGGAGCTGCCCCATATTTCGTGATGGGCATTGGCATCGGCGCCGATAATTACCGGAATCTGTTTCTGGTGGGCTACAGCAACCATTTGCTTCAGTATGTTTGGTGGCGGGGAGTCGCCATAGTCATGAGCCATGTAGTTCGAGGAGATCCAGAAAGTCCGTGGACCCATTTCAATGACCATGGCAACATTGTCTTTGTCACTGAATCTAGGGAGTAAAAGAGCGTTAACGCTGTTTTTTACCAGAATGCAGGATCTTGGTTTACCTTGATCCTCGATATATACCATACGATATCCGTATGCATTGAGTCCAAAAACCCGGTCATTTATGACGCAAGGTTCTTGGACGAGAATGAGCTCCTCCCCTATATCCGAGAGGCGGAGAAGCAGGGCTGCCGAGGCAGTTTTCGAATGCTGAAGGTTAATCTGTAGTACCTTCAGCATTGTCTGGAAGAGCGATTATAGTGGAATTCAACTCCTCCTCTTCGGACATTGGAGAGATGTATCCACCAGCCGCCTCCGTATCCATGTGGTCGAAGAATTCTCCGACCAGTTCGGAAGTTGAGAAGCGGCTGCTTCTGGTTGTAACGGAGCACATACTCTCATTGTCCCGACAAAGGGGTGAGAGCCGGGCCCGAGCAGCTAGGCTCTTTGGCAGTGGCTTGTGCGACAGCACCAGCTGGGGGAGGCTGTTGGGGGGCTTGGGCATCGCACTTGTAGATGCGGAGAGTGATGGCTCCAAAGCCATAATTAATCACCCCCTCGCGGGAGTTGATGGGAACAAGGGATTGCTCGTTCAAAATGATGGTGACCTCACGCAAAGTGCCTTTGGGGTCACCAACTTTCGCGACCTTCCAGCCATCGGTGGGAAGATCGGTGTTGCTGAGCTTGAGGATCTTTAAGATTGCCTCGGGCTCAGAGGGCTCGGCAGGAAGCCATGTTTTGGAGCGAGGGCGTTGGGAAACCTGGTCCAAAGGTACCGCGTTGAGCTGTGCACCCGGCCATATCTCACCTACCCTATTGATCGCTACCTTGTATAGATCCGCCGAGCGTTGGTCCGAGCAAGATATGATCTTAATATGTCCTTGATACCACCCTGCGTCACGGCAGCTGGGTGAAGGACCAGGGTTGAGGGACATAACCTCAACGAAAATTGGTAACAGTGCCATTTCGACCTGTCTCCAATTGGCAGGAGTAATGGTCCCATCGGCATTGGCAGAGTCGACCACAGCCCATGTGAGGCTCTCTTTCACAATCTCACTAAACGGTTTGGAGAGCTTAGGCTTGGGAGTAGCCAGCCTTACGCGCTTAAGGATGCTTTGGGTGGATTGGCCCGGGCGATCGGCTGATCTCTGCCTCTTGGGGTTACCGGCTGCTTGTGCAGTGGAGGAGTGGACACGCACATCAGCGTGTGCTTTTGCCCACTCAAGCTTGCCCTTGTCGTATTCTGACAGTTGAGATGGTTCTGAAGCGTTGAGCCTCGTCAAAATACGGTAAGCCGCTCTACGCGTCCTGTACGCCCTTGTACTCGGGTTCACGTTGGTAGGTGCACCTGAAGGAGGAGCGGTACGAGGAGCAGTTACCATCGACTTGTGAGGCAATATCGAGGCGTTTGCTGAAGAGGGCTTAGGCGGAGCGACTGCTGCTGGTTTGTGAGTCAATACCCTAGCAGCCGCTGAAGAGCCTGGGGACAGCGAAGAGCTCTTGGGTGGCTTATTAGCCGAAGCTGTGGTGCTTGTTGAAGGGGCAGTGCTTATGCTGCTTGTCTTCGAACCAAGGGCGGGGGTGTTGCTGGTGGGCATTTGCCTAGCCAGGGTTTTGCGCGTCCCTGAGGGGATATGCGCGGAAATTTTGTTTGTGTTAGTGTTTATGTTTTTATTTTTGGTTGTGTCCATGCAATAAGGGTCCCCACTCAAAGCCGCTATCTCAGTCCGAACGTGTGGTCACTAAATATGGTCCCATGGTTATCTGTGCAAGCAGGGAGGCCATGCGAGGGTTGGCACAAGCCCTTATGGGGTCAAGTGCTCAGAGCCAGACCAGTGCTAATCGGGAGTTCCACTCAACCGAACCCACACTACCGACCTAACGGTAACAGACGTCGAACGTACTTTGAGGCCTGCCAAGGTTTTAACGGGACGGGGGCAGCTGCAACCTTAGACTGGAGCCGTTCACACTCAAGTTTCACCTTGGTGCTACCGTGACAAAAGACAGCTAGGTCCAGAAAATTACAGCTACCAGCCCAGGGCAATCAGAACAATTACATTGGTCCAAAGAGAAGTCCGGGAACGAAGGATGGGGGTCGTGCCAATTGGTGCTACTGAACTCCCGTGCAAGAAAACAGCAGCACCTGGGGGAGTGTAGACCATTTAGCGTAACCCAGGGTGCACCGCGTGGAGGCGGTCTACATTACACCCCGATATTTTTGTAAGAAAGCCAATAATTGAGAAGAGAAAGCTGAGAAAGAGGTGGCAGCTAACTAGATCGCCTGAGGATAAATGCAATTTAAATATAGCCTGCAAAAAATTCAAGAAAATATTAACTAAAAGACAAAATATAGAAGTTGAAAATTACCTAAAAAACTTGACGCCTACCCAGGATACGAACTACTCATTATGCAAATGCACAAAGAAATTAAAAACTCAGATAAGGTATCAGCCACCACTACGGAAAGATGACAACTCATGGGCTACTACCAATGAAGAAAAAGCAACTGCATTGGCTAAATACTTTGAAAAAGTCCTATCAAATGACGAAGATAAATATATTGAAACACGCAATGACTTAAATATAGACATTGCAACCAAAATTAAGAAAACAAACACAACAGAAATAATTAATTGCATTAAAAAACGAATAAACCACAAAAAAAGCACCAGGATACGATATGTTGACAGGAAAAGCTCTCGCTGAGCTACCTACTATAGGTTATAACTACTTAAGGAATGTTATCAACTCAATGTTCCGACTACAATTTTTTCCCAAAGTATGGAAAGTTGCTGAAATTATTGCACTACCGAAGCAGGAAAAAATGCTACAACTGCTTCGTCGTATAGATCAATTAGCCTACTTCCCATAATTTCTAAAGCTGCAGATCCTTGCCATAAAAACATTATACCAAATCAACAATTAGGCTTCAGAAAACGACATTTAACGATTCAGCAGATACACCGTAGAAGAAACAAAATTGAAACAGACATAGAATATAAGCGGTATTCTTGGACGTTGCAAAAGCATTTGACAAAGTATGGCATAAAGGACTGCTGCATAAGCTGAAGCCGATGCTGCCACTTGACTACTATTTGATTGTTGGAAGTTATCTTAGTGATCGTTACTTTTACGTCAAATATAATGAAGAGTGTTCGTTTATTCACCTTACAACAGCTAGAGTTCCATAAGGGAGTGTTTTAGAAACACTGCTATATGTCATATTTACCTCAGATATACCCCTTCCAAAAGAACTGAATACCACAATTGCTACCTTTGCTGACGACACAATCCTCTTAGCATCTGACAAAAATCTATATACTGCGACTGCAAATCTGCAGATATACACAGAGAATGTTAAGGAATGGTTTTATAAATGGTGGTTGAAAATGAATGAAGATAATACTGTACAAATAATTTTTACTACTAAAACAAAATTTAACCCAAGACCTATTAAAATAAACAATAAAGATATACAAATAGGGTCTACTACTAAATACATTGGTATACACTTGGACTCAAAGCTAAATTGGCACTACCACATCAAACAAAAAACGAAACAAATAAAAGAAAAATTTAGGCAACTATATTGGTTAATGCGTAAGCAATCTAAACTCACAATTAACAACAAGTTGCTACTATACAAGTGTTCTATAAAGCCAATTTGGACATACGGACTCCAAGTATGGGGAACAGCAAAGCGGTCACACATACAAAAAATTCAAAGACAGCAATCTAGAATTTTAAGAGTTATCATAAAGTCTGGTTGGTACACAACAAATGAAGATATACACCGCAAACTAAATATGACAAGAATTGACGAAGAAAGAAAAAAGATATCCACAAAACACTACGATACACTGCATGGGCATAATAACGAAGAAATAAACGAGTTGCTACATCTAGAAGACACCACCATGCGCCGTTTTAAGTGAACTCGACCAAACGACCTACTGAACTAGGAAATCCCGACTACACATATTAGTAATAGTATTATAAATGTAAATAGTTATTATAAACATAATTTTGATCATATATTGTTATAATATAATTATATTGAACTATTATAATTAATGTAAATAATTTTTGTTGTATCACTTCTTGGCACTGGCCAAAATGTGTTTTTAATTTTAATTTCCAAACAAATTGTGCTAATTTCCAAACAAATCATGTACTAGGTGTCAATATAATGGTGACAGATGTATGAAATAAAGGGAAATAAAACAAAAAAAAAGAAAATTGGCGAAGACACTCAATACTCTTAAATTTGCTAAACAGCTTTTCGTAGCACTAAAATTTCGGAATTTAGATAAAAGGGAGGACAGTCCATTACCAATCTTTGAAAAAGCCTCCATTGTATGGCTAAACAATTTAACAAGTACGATATCCGTGGACTTGTAATTCGTGCAAGTCCAACGGAGGCGTTTCCTCTCGTTAGGATTGTAATAGACTCTTACGGAAAGACCAGCTACTGTCCATATTAGAGAAAGCCCAGTCTATTTGAGTATTTCCTGAAGTGGTACTCTTATCTCTACATAGAAGAGATATTAAGCCGTTTTCCGTTAGGATGTCTTCTACTTGGTGACAGTCACTGCCAGGACATTTATTATAATCTTCTAATAGAACAATTGTCTTATTGACAGAACAATCGGTACTTAAAATATTTTGTAGTTCTATTTTTAGTAATCTTGACGGAAAGGATTTATTATTATAAAGTACTATTAAATAGATATCTCTATATTTATATACAATGATTTCAAACGGGAATTTTACTTCATGTAATTTCTTGCTATATAAATACTGAACTGAATCTGAAAGGTGAATTTTGACATATATAATAATACCCTTTGAATGCAATCAGAAGATAGGAATAAAGGACACTTGGATAAAAAAATTAAAAAAACTGAATGTTGTACTGATTTCTTGTTATAATCCGCCATTTTGTAAACATTTCCAACTTCACTATATTTACATTGAATGCCATCAGAAGATTATACATAAGAATAATTGACGCGTGCTTAAAAAAATATTTTAAAAAAAACAGAAAATCTGTCTTTTATCTGGACCACCCCATTTCTTTTGTATGACTTTATAAAGTCAATAAACCTTTTTTTTCATTTGATATAGGTCCAAAGTTTTAAGAACCTATCTATACAGGGCAAAGCTCATAAAGTACATCTCTAATTTTCTTATTTTTGGTTTGTGTTTTATACTATCACTCTGAAGCTTCATATGAAGTTTCGTTGACGAGGCCCCGAAAATGAGTACTGGCTAATTGTGGGGGTGGCAGTAGTAATAATGTGACCATATTTTGCTTGCATGCTTTTTCAGAACTAATACATCCTGCTACCAATGGCCAATGCCCAAATTATTGTATAAGTCGCAAGTTATAAAAATATGTAAATAAGGGGCGTGGCTCTAAAAATAACACGCCCATTTTTTGTGTAGTGTCTAATGTTGGTACCCGCAACTTTTTTGTGAAATTTCGTTGATAAAACTTTAATAGTAACCTAGTAATGATTTTTAGCTAATTGTGGGCGTGGCAGTTGTATTATGATCTCCATATTCAGCACACACCTTATTATGGACCCCAAGTATATTTCTGCCAATTTTTATTTCGCTGGCATCAATACGAGCATAGGTAGTAATAGGTAATTTTAATTTTAGATCCGAAAGTTCCTTATATCGAAAGCGGGCGTGTCTTTTCTCTGATCAACCCCATTTGTTGCAGATAGCTTTATAATGTCCACATGTTCCAATGTCCAATGGCACACGTTAAAAAGCGTGAGTCGACTCGTATTGCGATGAAAAGATACGTGTCGACAAGCAAAAAAAACTAACGAGTCGGAATGGAACCGTTTCCATATAAGTCAGAGGGCAGAAATGAATGAGAAATTCGCAAAGGTATAACTATAAATCATTTAATTTAAAACTCGCAGCTGGACCAAACACCAAGGAGTAACTATGATCATGCAGTTTGATTGTCGTTTTAAAAAACTGGCTTGAGATTATACGATTTGAGGTTATAAGAATATTGGTGAAGCCCACCTGGTACTATTTACCAATAAGGAATAAATAAAACCGCGGCGTTAAGGAAGCGTACATAGACTTTCACTAAATTCTTATGTAGGTTACAATAAATATTAATTTAAAAACGCGGTGTTGGACGGAAATGTTTGTAAATAGCGACGATGACAGCGGTTTCCATAACGTTACGTTTTTACTAGTTATTTGTATGTCTATTTATAGATTTACGATGCCCTGTTAAAACTTAATAACATTTTAAATTTACTCGGATTTGAAGAGAGATAAAACACACGTTGTCAACTCGACAGAGTTGACAACGTATGAAGAGAAAAAAAAACACAGAAGTGCAGAGTATATAAAATATATAAAAGGAGGAAACAATTAACCCAAAATGACAAGAGAGAAAGAGAGACAAAATAATCAAGTAAAACATATTTTAATAGATCCAAAATTTTAAAATTGATTATAATGCAAAATGCTTATAAAATGAAAGATTCTTTTCTGGTTGGTAAAGAATAATTTTCTTATACTCAATTAAAAGCAGTATTTTTTTCCTGTCTTAAAGCAAAATAAAACATAGGCAGCTTAGCGACAATTAATTTGAATTAAGTGCTAATTAGAAAAAATGCAAATTATATGCAATACGCAAAATACAAAAATAAATAAAATGAATGATAAGATTTTTCAGGCTTATCATATTCATTTGTATCTTAATTTTTACAACAACTGTAATCTGATGCTACTTTAGCCACTGAATACGTCACAGCAGCCATTGTAGATAAATTAATGTAAGGAGAAAGGAAGGGGCGAACGAGAAGATCGCCTGCTTCTAACATTGCAATTTTAAAATTGATTATAATGCAAAATGCTTATAAAATGAAAGATTCTTTTCTGGTTGGTAAAGAATAATTTTCTTATACTCAATTAAAAGCAGTTTTTTTTTCCTGTCTTAAAGCAAAATAAAACATAGGCAGCTTAGCGACAATTAATTTGAATTAAGTGCTAATTAGAAAAAATGCAAATTATATGCAATACGCAAAATACAAAAATAAATAATATGAATGATAAGATTTTTCAGGCTTATCATATTCATTTGTATCTTAATTTTTACAACAACTGTAATCTGATGCTACTTTAGCCACTGAATACGTCACAGCAGCCATTGTAGATAAATTAATGTAAGGAGAAAGGAAGGGGCTAACGAGAAGATCGCCTGCTTCTAACATTGCAATTTTATTTGCGTACACTCGAGTAAACAGAATCTGCTAATTAAATAAAGACGCAAAAATGTGTTTATTAGCTGAAGTTTACATGCCGAAGTGGTAGTGTGAGAGTTCGGATGTGTTTTTCGGTTGCTCCTCAATTATATTGTGATTAAAGTGGAATAATTTAATGTTTCGAGTTTTAAGCCTAGCAAAATAGACGCATAATAAAAGTCAGTGAGTGAAATTGGCAAAAGGAGTTTGTGCGAAATATCAAATATCAGTTTTTAAACTTAAAATTTGAATTTGTGTTAGCTTCTAATAAAGAAGCGGAACTATAGCGGTCAGTGGATGAGCGTATTGCGCTCTTCCACTCACCCAGTGCGCTCTCCTGTTCAGCGCATGCGCTCTCATAGTGTGCCTGCACTTGCACCAACACCTGATCTTCCTCAGTCGCTTTCCCAGCAGCGTCCGGTAATCGCGGAACTGAGTGAGTACAGTATGTTACCTTCTCTCCCCAATGCAAGGTCGGATGTTCTCGGCATGACTGTCGATAGCGGTTTGACGATGAATGTGGTTCGCTCAACACATTTGCCTGCAAAACAGAGACAAGCGAGCGGAGGTAGCATGTCCCACAACGGCGAGCGGCCGGGCAGCGGCCCTCATGCCACTGCAACTCCACAGCGTTCAATTGCGACTGCACTCAACAATGCAAGTACACACAGTTCGCACTCAAACCATGCGCCCTCTTGGAGCGCTAAATGTTAAACACCCAGCCCAACGGCGTCCATAACTAAAGAGTGCAAACAGGTTCCACCCACGTCTCTCTCTCACTCATCCGATCGTGCTAGAACAAATTCGCCAACAGTGGCTGAGCGCACTGAAAATGCGCTCACACCAACTATCAATACAAACCACTCAACCAAAAATTTGTCAAGCAACCCAGCAGGGAAAAGTGGAACAACACAAACTGGTTTAGATAGGTATATCCTTATAAACAAGCGCAAGCGAAGCCCAAAATCAAGTGCAATCAAAACTAACATCGCAAAAATCAGCAAAACTAGCGAGAGCCTAATCTCTAGTAATAATCGCTTCGCACTACTTCAAAGTGCTGAGGAGGCAGACGCACCTAATATTATACTCAAACCACCTCCCATTTACCTACGAGAACGTAACTCCAGTAAATTAGTTGCAAAGCTTACCGAGCTCATTGGTCCTAAAAATTTCCATGTCACCCCTCTTGTTAAAGGAAATATCCAAGAAACAAAAATCCAAATACATAGTGAGAGCAACTACAGAGTGGTTATAAAAAACTTCGACAATGATAAAAAAGCTACTACACGTATCAGCTTAAAAGTAGCAAAGGCCTTACCATTGTCATAAAGGGACTTGAATCAGATATTCCCCCTGCTGAAGTCAAAGAAGCACTACATGAAGCAGGGTTCGCTGCCCGCTCTATTATAAATATAATAAATCGCAACAGAATCCCTCAGCCATTGTTTCGCGTAGAATTGGAGCCTGAAACCGAAAAGCTTAAAAAATGAGAAGTGCATGGAATTTATAATCTCCGCTATCTTATGCATCGCAGAATTACTGTGGAGGAGCCTCTCAAACGAAACGGCCCAGTTCAATGTTCTAATTGCTAAGAATTTGGGCACACAAGGTCCTATTGCACTCTTCGTAGTGTATGTGTTGCCTGTGGTGATTTACACCCCACATCAGAATGTACGAAGACTAAAACTGATAGAGCTGCTAGAAAGTGCAGTAATTGTGGTGGTAACCATACTGCCAACTACAGGAAATTAAGAACAATGACCCTCAGTTAAAGAATAAGCGCACTCAACTTAGTCCAAATATACCGCCCATTGCACAACCACAGAAGTCAATTCCATACCCGATACAGGGACGAGGGTACTTAAGTTAGGGATGGATCAGCAGTCCGGGACTGGTTCAAATCTGCATAATTTTGAAGGAATGATAGCAACGCTCACACAATGTATGACGCAGTTCATGACCTCCATACAAACAATGATTCAAGAAATGATGAGAAGCCAAAACCAGCTCATGCAGCTTCTGCTATCTCCGAAATGAACGTACTTAAGATTTGTCTATGGAATGCAAACGGTGTAAGCCAGCACAAGTTAGAAATCAACAAATTTTTATTCACTAATGAAATCGAGATACTTCTTATATCCGAAACCCATCTAACCGATAAACATAATTTTTACATACCGGGATATAAATTCTATGATACAAAGCATCTCGCTGGTAAAGCCCATGGTGGCACTAGAATCCTAATCAAACAAAGAATAAAACACTTCGTTATGGAAGAATACAACAAGGAGTACCTACAAGCAACATCAGTTTGTCTGGACGGATGGGAGGATAACTTAACAATATCCGCTGTGTACTGCCCACCTAGATTTAAAATAGCAAGTAACCAGTTCTCAGACTTTTTCTCCACACATGGAACAACTTTTCTAGCTGCTGGCGACTACAATGCCAAACACACTTACTGGGGCTCACGGCTAACAACACCAAAAGGAAAACAATTATATAACTTCATGCTTTCTGACACCAAGATTGATATTATCTCTTCAGGACAACCATCGTACTGGCCGACAGACCCACGTAAGATACCTGACCTTATTGATTTTGGAGTTGCTAGAAACCTAAAACGAGAGCAACTCAAAGTAGAACACCTTAACGACCTCTCTTCAGATCACTCTCCTATTATAATACATCTGAACAAAAAGTTACACCCTACCTACGAATTCACACCCACTAAAACTAACTGGCTGAAATACAGAAAATACATCAGTAGTCATCTCAGCTTAAACCCACGTCTCAAAACTAATGAGGACATTGAAACATTTCTGGAACAATTTAACTTGACCCCAAGATTAGCTGTGCGCCACTCTTCGGACAAGCGTGACAACAACTGCAACAGCATCCGGCGCCCACAAACCTCAACCCAAATCGATATTCTCCTTACTGAAAAAAGGAAGACGCGTCGTGAATGGTAAAAATCCAGGTCCCCTTTCCTAAAACGGAAGTTATCTATTGCCAGTGAAAATTTGAGAAAAGCCTTGCGTCTAGAATCAGATCGTTGCCTGGACCAATATATCCAAAACCTTTCTCCGACTGACGTCACCAATTACTCTCTGTGGAAAGCTGTCAGAGAAATTAAAGCACCTACACGCGGAATTCCACCGATTCGTACAAAAAACGGAAACTGGGCAAGAAGCGATTATGCTGCTTTCGCCGAACACTTAAGAGATATTTTTAACTCCAACCCACCTCGCAATACCAATAACCTAATACTAACCCCCATGCCAGATACAACATGCTCGCCTATTAAAAACAAAAGAAGTAAGTAATGCGATTAGTAATCTTGCTCTTAACAAAGCTCCAGGACACGACTTCATTACTGGAAAAATGATAAAGGAGTTACCCCAAATGGCCATCATCTTAGTTACTTCACTATTTAATGGCTTGTTGCGCTTAGGATACTTTCCTAATGCCTGGAAAGTTTCAGTAATCCCAATGATCCAGAAACCAGGAAAAGACCCCCCCCCAATCGTCATCATATAGACCGATTAGCCTCCTGCCTATCTTATCCAAACTCCTAGAAAGGCTTTTTCTTGCAAAACTAATGCCGCATATAAACGAAAAACGTACTATTCCCAATCACCAATTTGGCTTCCGCGAACACCATAGTACAATAGAGCAGGTTCATCGAATAGTGAACGAGATAAAAAACGCATTCGACAAAAAGCAATATTGTTCAGCCATCTTTTTAAATGTGGCGCAGGCATTTGACAAGGTCTGGAACGAGGGGCTTATTTACAAAATAAAAAAACTGTTGCCCACAAAAGTACACAACATATTGGAATCGTATCTGAGGGGCAGAAAGTTCAAGGTAAGGTACAATAATGCTTACTCTAAATGCTTTGACATCAAAGCTGGCGTACCACAAGGAAGCGTGCTAGGTCCGGTGTTGTATCTATTATTTACCTCAGATCTGCCTACCAATAAATACTTAACAACAGCAACTTTCGCAGACGATACAGCTATCCTTAGCATTCATCCGAACTCCAAAATCGCATCCCGTGACTTAGAAGATCATCTGGTCCTAGTAACAAATTGGTTGGCTGACTGGCGAATAAACGTTAATGAATCGAAAAGTACGCATATTACCTTTACTATAAAAAATGGTACATGTCCAGCGATAAAAGTCAACAACGTTCCTATTCCTCAAGCAAAGGAGGTGAAGTACCTAGGAATTCATCTTGACTCACGTTTGACATGGAAGCGCCACATCGAAGCCAAAAGAAACAAATGACTTTGAAAGCAAATAGCCTACACTGCCTCATGCACAAAAATTCCAGGTTGAGCCTAGAATATAAAGCACTGCTGTACAAAGCCATCATAAAACCAATTTGGACTTACGGTAGCCAGTTGTGGGGCGGCGCAAGCAACTCTAACATAGAACTGATTCAAAGAGCGCAGTCCAAAATTCTAAGAACCATCAGTGGGGCTCCTTGGTTTATAAAGAATACAAACATTCACAAAGATCTGAACATTCCGCTCGCAAAAAAGTAAATCTTTGACGCCAGCTTAAAATATGCGTAAAAAAGCAAAGAGCACCCAAATTATCTAGCTAGGATACTAGCATGTAATAGGGTTCCAAGTCGCCCAAAACGTACGAAATCACCAGCACAACTAACATCGACACCTTAATCATGTACAAACACTAATATAACATTTATTAAAGTAACTAATATATAACATTGTGATTACTAAAAAGCACTAAGGATTGGCAAGGTATATTAATATTAATTATTTAGTTTGTAAGATATGCTTACTTTTTGTTAGTCTAAGCTTAGAAGATAGATACAATAAATAAATATATGAAAAAAATACAAATAAGAATCTGGTATGATCGTCAATGAGAGTAAGTATAAATTCATTACCTCTTGGTGTCTGTATTTGTAGCGATCCGCATACGTCGATGTGTATTATTTACAATTTACCCGTTGCCTTAGAGTACGATTGTTGTGGGAATGGATCTCTGGTTTTCTTATATTGAAGACAGATTTCATAAAAATCATCATGATCGTAGGTCGCTATTGGTTGCAAATTCTACCATTTTCTTCATATCGACTAAGTGGCAATGGCCAAAAACCTTGTGCCATCATGTATGCATTTCGGTTTTGCTGGTTGAGTTAGATTGAGTGCTCGATGATCCGTTTTGTAGATCTCCATTTTGCGCATCCACTATATCACTTTTGTTTTGAGCTGTCTTTACCTGTTTTTGGCCTTGGTTTCCTGCGTCCTTCTTCTTTTTCCATGATGCGATTTTTCGACAATCACTTTTTACGTGTCCCTTCTTCTTGTAGAAAAAAAACAATATGTTTGGGAATAATCTGAACTTATGCCCTGTTGTTGGTGTACTTAAAATGCCTTTTCTCTGCTGACACTCTCAATTTCAGTATCTTGTCGACGTATAAACGTTCCTCCAATAATATATTTTTCACCATAATTTTGTCAAGTCACGCGATTTGAGAGCAGATAAACTTGACAAGTACAATGAAGATGCAAAAGTATCTGGTAAAGGCTAACCTAAACTTTTTAATTTGCCGATACATACATCCATGGTATTTTTTATTTGCATATTGCCACCTTCAGGAAATCTCATTCGAAATAACCGACTTAAAGGTCACACTTTAGTTAATAAAGTGGTTTTTTTAATAATCCTGTAATTATTCCCACATCGCTTTAGCTGTCACTTTATTCCTGACGTGTATAACTTGGTAGTGCTCGTTAAGTAGACCAATACAACATCTCTTTTGTTTCAATCCGCTAATTGAGTTGCATCTCCTGGTGGTGCTTCGATGATTTCTGCCCAAAAATCTTTCTTGATCAGTAAAAGCTCGATTTTATATCGCCACACGTGATTTTTGTGGTTATGAAATTTCGAGTCAGAATAGATAGATGTCATTCTCGAAAATATTGTTGTTTCGATGATTATCAATGTTTCTTTTATACGATGATTGTGATCCTGGGCATATAACTTTTTAATTGGGGCGATGTTTTCAGTTAAAAGTTAAAGTTAAAGCTGGATCAAAAATAATGCTGCTGCGTACCGCAATTAATTTTTATAATTTTTTTCACATTATAATGCACTTGATGTTTATTGAGAAGATTAATATTAATTATTTAGTTTGTAAGATATGCTTACTTATTGTTAGTCTAAGATTAGAAGATACCATAAATAAATATATGAAATAAAAAAATAAAAAACTCGAGCAAATCTTTTGGGAAAGAGGTGTTGGTTGATGTAGAACCTCCAAAGTAACTTCATGTAAATATTCATATACGATATATATAAATAAATGTTAATATGTTTATGAATAGACGTTGAACAGTTGAATAGAGCAGACGTTCTTCATTTGCTCCGTTTTAGAAAAATAATTGTTGATTTTTGATGTTTAAAATATAATAAATTAAAAATAGGAGAAATGATTGCGTGTGTGGAGAAGTGATTGCGTCTTGCTATCATGTGGTTCATTACTGGCCACGGCGTATAAGGTACATAAATATTTTTATTTTTAATTGCCTAAATCACTAAAGACAAGAGCGGGAACACGAGTGCAGTGGGTCGATAGCGGTTTCACGATGATTGTTGCTCGGTCTCCACCATTGGCGCCAAAACAAGAATTGAGCGGTTGTAGCAATGGTAGCATCTCTCGCAATGTAGAGAAACCGGACGCGCATGCAACTGCAACTTCCCACAGTAAAATTGCGACTACTCCCAGCAACGCAAATAACCAGCGATCGCACTCAGGTTAGAAACAGTCCCCAACCGAGACACTGGCACTTTCCGCGCACGCGCACTCCTGGAGCTCAGTATTCAACACCCAGCCCTACGATGTACACAACAAAAGAGTGCACCAAAGCTCAATCCATGCCTCTCATCCACTCGTCTGAACGTGTTAAAGCGAAGCGATCAACAGTAGCTGAGTGCACTTTTAATATTGAAAATGTTTTCACACCAACAAGTGGTTTAAATCACCCAGCAGAAAATTTAGCAAATAACCCAGCAGGGAAAAGTGGAACAACGCACACTGGTCTTGATTGATATATTCTTATAACTAAGCGCAAGCGAAGTCAACAATCAAGTGGCATCAAAGCTAACACCCCAAAAATTATTAAAACCGGTGAGACCAAACTGTCTAGCAACAACCGCTTCGCCTTATTTCAAAGTGCTGAGGATACAGATGCACCAAAATCTGAATCTATACCACCCCCCATATATTTGCGTGAACGTAACTCAAATAAGTTAGTCAACAAGCTAACTGAGCTCATAGGTTCAAAAAGTTTCCACGTGACCCCGTTCGTTAAAGGTAATATACGAGTACAAGAAACAAAAATTCACATATACTCGTATAGCGAGGGAAATTATAGAGTCGTTATAAAAAACTTCGACCCAGAAAACAAAAACTACTACACTCATCAGCTCAAAAGAAGCAAGGACCTTAAAATTGTTATAAAGGGACTAGAATCAGATTATCCCCCCGCTGAAATCAAAGAAGCATTAAGTGATATAGGATTCGTAGCTCACACAATTATTAATATAATTAATCGCAACAAAATCCCCCCATCACTGTTCCGCGTAGAGCTTGAGCCAGAAACCCAAATGCTTAAAAAAGGGGAAGTACATGACATATATAACCTACGCTACCTTATGCATCGTAGAATTACGGTGGAGGAGCCCTTCAAACGGAATGGCCCAGTACAATGTACTAATTGCCAAAAGTTCGGGCACACAAGATCCTATTGCATACTTCGTAGTGTATGTGTTGCCTGTGGTGATTTACACCCCACATCAAAATGCACCAAGCCAGAACTGACATTGCGACTAGAAAGTTCAGTAATTGTGGCGGTAACCTTACTGCAAATTACGGAGGTTGCCCTGTTTACCAGGAAATTAGGAATAAGGAACAATCGGACTAAGTTAGTTCAAATATTCTTGTCATTGCACAACCACATAAGCCAATTTTATATAGCGACACAGGGACAACGTACGCAGGGGTGCTTAATGCAGATGGGTAGCGGTACAAATCTTCACAACTTTGAAGCAATGATAACAACGCTCACCCAATGTACGACCCAGTTTATGACTTCAATACCAACTATGATCCAAGAAATTATGAGAAACCAAAATCAGCTCATGCAGCTTCTGCTATCTCAGAAATGAGCGTGTTGAAAATATGTCAATGGAATACAAACGGTGTAAGCCAGCATAAGTAAGAAGTCAATAACTTTCTACTCTCGATTGAAATCGATATACTTCTCATATCGAAAACACATTTAACCGAAAGGTACAATTTTTATATACCAGGTTATAAATTTTATGACACAAAGTCTCCCGCTGGTAAAGCACATGTTGGCACTGGAGTTTTAATTAAAAATAGAATAAAACATTTTGGTATGGAAGAATACAACAAAGAGTCCCTTCAAGCAGCATCAATTTGTTTGGTCGGATGGGATGATAACATTACTATTTTCGCTGTGTACTGTCTTCCAAAATTCAGAATATCAACAAATCAGTTTTCAGATTTCTTCTCTTCACTGGGAGCAAGTTTCCTAGCTGCTGGCGACTACAATGCTATACACACCCACTGGGGCTCACGGCTGTCAACGCCAAAAGGAAAACAATTGTAAAAGTTCATGCTTTCCGACAACAAGATATATATCATATCTTCAGGACAACCATCATACTGGCCTTATCTTAGTTACCCTTATCCCTTATCTTAGTTACTAGAAACATAAAACGAGAGCAATTAAAAGTGGAACCCCTTTTTCAATCTCTCTTCAGATCACTCCCCTATAATAATATACCTCAACAAAAAGTTACACCCTTCATTCAACTTCACACTCCTTAGAACCAATTGGCTAAAATACAGAAAATACGTTAGCTCTCATCTCGCTCTTAAACCACTCCTCAAAACTAATGAGGAATTAGAAACAATTCTGGAGCTATTTACATCTACTCTAAGACTAGGTGTGGTGCACGCCTCGTACAAACCTCAAAATAACTGTGGCAACTCTAGACACCCAAAACCTTTAACTCAAATTGACCTTCTTCTAACTGAAAAAATTCAGATCTCCTTTCCAAAAACGGAAGTTATCTCTTGCCACCGAAAACTTAAGAAACGCCTTACGTCACGAATCAGAGCGAAGTTTGGATCGGCATATTCAAAATCTTTCTCCAACTGACATTACCAACTACTCCTATTGGAAAGCTGGCAGGAAAATGAAATCACCTATTAGCGGAATTCCACCCATTCGAACAACAAACGGGAAATGGGCAGGAACTGATGAAAGAAAGTCTGCTGTTTTCGCAGAACATTCAAGGGATGTCTTCACACCAAACCCACCTATCAGTAACAACAATTTATCAGTATCATCGCCAGATTACATATGTTCCCCTATTCAATTAAAACAAAAAGACATAAATGATGCAATTATTCATCTCAACAAAGCCTCAGGACACGACCTCATTACTGGGAAAATGATCAAGGAATTGCCACAAATAGCGATAATCGTGCTTACCTCAATATTTAATGGATTGCTTCGCCTAGCATATTTTCCCGATGCCTGGAAATTGTCAATAGTATCAATGATTCCGCAGCCAGGAAAAGATATGTCCTAATCGGCATCGTATAGACCGATTAGCTTACTCCCTATCATGTGAAAGCTTTTCGAACAACTTTTTCTTGGTAAATTAATGTCGCATCTAAATGAAAAACGCATCATTCCTCATCACCAATTTGGCTTTCGCGAATATGATAGCACAGTAGAGCAGTTTCATCGGATATTTAGGGAAGTAAAAAATGCATTTGACAAAAAGCAATACTGTTCTGCCATCTTTCTAGAGATAGCCCAGGCGTTAGACAAAGAATGGCACCTGAAAAAAACTGTTGCCGCACACCAAATACTGGAATCGTATCTTAGGGGCAGAAAATTTAAAGTGAGAATTATTAATACTTACTCTAAAAACTACGACATCAAAGCCGGCGTGCCACAAGGAAATGTGCTAGGTCCCGTGCTGTACCTAATATATACTTCGGATCTGCCGACAGACAAACATTTAACCACAGCAACTTTTGCCGATAACACTGCTATCCTTAGCACTCACAAAATCCCAAAATTGTATCTCGTGATCTGGAAAACCATGTGGTACTAGTAGAAAATTGCTTGGTAGACTGGCGAATTAATGTCAATAAATCAAAATATACGCATATCACATTTACTCTAAAAAAGGTGAATGTCCAGCTATAAAACTAAATAATGTTCCTGTTCCGCAAGAAAAAGAAGTGAAATATCTAAGAATTCATCTTGACAGACGATTGACCTGGAAGCGCCACATCGAAGCCAAGAAAAAGCATATGCTACTAAAAGCTAATAGCCTACATTGGCTTATGCACAATAAATCCAGATTGAGTTTGCAATACAAAATACTCTTGTACAATTATTATTATTAAACCAATTTGGACTTATTATTAAACCAATTTGGACTTACGGAAGCCAGTTCTGGGGAGGCGCAAACAACTCTAATATAGAACTAATACAAAGAGAACAATCGAAAATTTTCAGAAGCATTGCTGGCGTACCTTGGTTCGTTAAAAACATTAACATTCAGAAAGACCTGAATATACTACTCGTGAGAAAATAAATCTATGATTCCAACCTGAAATATATTAAAAGAATTAAAAGTTATCCTAACAACCTAGCTAGTACCCTGGTATTTAATAGGGTCCCTAGTCGCCTAAAACGGACTGAAACACCAGCACTACAATCTTCTTCAGTTTAAATTTATAACTATGTACTAGTACAAATTCTATGTGTTTAATTTATTTTTAGTAACTAATATAAATAGAACACTGATATTTAAAATACACTAAGCACTGGCAAGGTGTATTTTTGCTAATTAATTAATTTGTATGACTTTCCTACTTATTGTTAGTCTATTGTTAGAAGATACAATAAATAAACATATGGAAATAAAAAAAAAAATATGCTTATTAATTAACATTCGTGATCTCTCGTTGTGTTCAGACGTGTTTTCTCACCGTAAAAAATTTATAATTTTCTGTGATTTTCTTGTGATTATACCGGATCTTTTTTTTACTGTTTCTTTTCAACGCAGGTAAGTTTTTACTATATCTATCATCCTTATTCCTCGCAATTTGATATTTAACAAATTTTTATAGAATAATTTTTTTATACTTGCATTTCTTTTTGATATACGAGTATGTATGTAATTTTGTAAAAATTATTTTTGAAGCGGTTCGATTCAACATTTTGGTGCTTTTTATTTTCTTTTTGTGCGATTATTTGTATTTGTAAGGAAATGCGATATGCAACATAAGCAACCCAAAAGCGATATACCTTTAAGAACACATATGCTTTTGTATTTAGTTTTAAGAATACTAGGATAGACGTTCATTTGAATTACGCGCGATCCGTCGTGTCTTTTTATTTAACAGCGATAATATGCTTAAAATCGTTTATCGATATTTATTTAAGTTTGATCACTCGCGAAAATGAGTTCCTTGTTAACAAATGTAAAAAAGCTTTCCGTCGTTATTGATGCAGAGTTTGCTAGTAGCACAGGATTTGCCGAATGTCTTCGAAGAACCTTTAGAGACAGGAGTGTCAGATTTGGAGTTAAAGACATGGAAGACCGCTGTTCAACAGGCATTGGCGATGATACATCCTTGCGTAAAATTTTCGGAGTTGATTCATATTAAGAAGTTTTTAACAGCAAAAGAAGCATGGAGTGTATTAAGTGGTCTCTAAAATGCCGACGGACCAGATAGAAAGGTCAAGTTATTTAAGAAGCTTGTAAAATTCAAATTCAACGCTGGTGCGAAGTTTCCACTTCAGATTTACGAGTTCTGTTCTATTGTTGACAGCCTTAGTGAAACAGGCATAATTGTACAAGAAGATTTGCTCAGTATATTGTAGGGTTGGTTTGTGATGATGAGGGTTTCATCAATGTCAACTTACGTATCGATTGCAGGTTTCACACAGTGTATGAATGCAATGACATACTGTTGTATAAAAGAAGCCTAGTGCGAAGCGGAATGTCGTCCTCAGCAAATTTTGTAACCGGTAAAGTTTGCCGTTGGTTACGCTATTGTTTTGTGCTGGTCTTAACCAAACATAGTTAAGAGCAGCGAGAGAAAGTCTAATGCAGGATTGCAGTTTCAGATGTTCAGATTAATTCTAGTGTATTTAGTCGCTCGCTGGCTCTTTTATATCATTCAAATTATATTATTCTCTTATTCTATCTAACATAAAATATACCTATCTTATTTTTACCAATCGCAAATCATACTTCCAAAATACTCTCAAGTCTCAAATTACCGATATTATTCATTGACGAATCATATGGTTTGTTTACATTAATATATTTGAGTGAAAGTGCAGGGCCAAAGTCACGACACATGCATGCGACGCTGCAATATAAGCAGCGCATGTTTCTAGCATATTTTGGAATTGAGTGCAGTGCATGCGTTGCGCTATTGTCTGTGCGTTTGCATAGGCGAATTGCTACGGTGCTTATGATGATGTGTCGTCGTCAGTGTACACTTGTGTGGTACACTAGTGTACCACAAGAGAAAAATTAGGGGTGTTAGCGAATAATTTTTCTGGAAAAAATGTTTGTGTGTTATTACAATTGTGTTATGTTATGAACTTGTTACTTGATTTTCATATTGTCTAATAATTTATGTTATTTGTTTATAAATTGTTTCTTATTATTATAATTACATGGTAGCGTTTGTAATTATACTTTTATTAATTATGTTGTTTTGATATAATTACATACAGCTTACACTGCATGGTCAGTATGTAGCGGTATTCATTTGAAATTTTTAGTGTTCCTACGGTGTCAATTGATATGACTTCGAAACTTGTGTTAGGGGTGTCTTTTATGGTTTGTGGTTCTTTGATGTGTCTTGTTTGTTTACACTTCACGCACGTCATTGATCACGCATATCATTGATTCCTGCATTCTTTATATTTTCATTTATATTTTTATTTCTAGCTCGGAGCGTCTTCAGAGTCGAATCTTGATTCTGTGAATTATCGCTTTCGCCTATGTGCACCATATTTTTTTTATTTTTATATATATTCATTTTTTCAAAGCTTTGATTTTTCTTGTCGACATTAAATTTTAATTTTTTAATATTTTTGACGTCATTTATTGATGTACATTCCCATATTTGAAGGTGATCAGTCTCCTGAGATATGCAATTTCTCAATTTCTCATTTTCATTCTTATTTGCCTCTTCATTTACTTTATTTTTATTTGCCTCTTCATTTATTTTATTTTTATTTGCCATCCCTCTCGTGATTACTAGGGTTCTGTTGGCTTTTTCATAAATTTCTTTCGGTATCATATCTTTTAGAATGTCCGAGTCAATTTGTATTCTTGACAATGCATCTGCATTTGTATTAATTTTTCCTATTTTATATACTATGTTGAAATCATAGTCACTGAGGTCTAATCTAATTCTGATCATTTTAGATGAAGGATTTTTATGAGAAAATAGTGATATTAGTGGTCGATGGTCAGTTACAACTATGAACTTTTGACCATTTAGATATTGTATGAAGAAGTTAATACCCAAGTGTATTGCTAGTAGCTCTTTTTCTATTACTGGCTTATTAAAATGGTGTTTTTGTAATGATTTGCTAGCATATGATAGTGCATAATTCGATGCATCTGTAGTTAATATGAAGGGTTTATCAAAATTTGGGTATTGGAATAGTGGTGGGTTTATTAATTATTGTTTAAGAGTTTCAAAAAGTGTTTGGCATTCATCTGTCCATACAAATTTTGCTGATTTCTTTAATAAGGAGTTCAAACATTTTGCAATATCTGCAAATTCTGGTATTAATTTTCTATAGTAGTTGCAGAATGCAACGAATCTTCTTACTTCGTCTGCGTTTTTCGGTTGAGGGTAATTTTTTAGTCTCGTATTTTGCTGGGTCAGTTTTAACTCAGTCTTGTGTAATCAAATGTCCTAAATATACGACTTTTCGTCTCAGAAAGTTGCATTTTGCTGGGTTTAATATTAAATTGTATTGTTTTAGTCTGTCTAGTACTTTGATTAGATTTTGGTTATGGTGGTTAAGACTGCATCCATAGATGATTATTGTAGTGTACCACACAAGTGTACACTGACGACCACATATCGTCATAAGCACAGCAGCAAGTCGCATATGCAAACAAACTGACAATAGCGCAACGTGTGCAGTTGCACTCAATACCAAATACGCTAGACAAGCATTTTGGTGGTGCAATAACACACGCTGCCTATATTGCAGCGTATGCATATTGGACAGTGCAGTGACTTTAGCCCTGAACTTGCACTCAATATTATTAATATAAACAAATACGATGATTCGTTAATGAATAATATCGGTAATCCGATACTTGAGACAAATTTCGGGAATATGATTTGTAACTAGTAGAAATAAGATAGATATATTTTATGTTAGTTACAATAAGAAAACAATAAGAATTCAATGATATAAAAGAGCCAGCGAGCCACCAAATAAACCAGAATTAACCTGAACTTCTAAAACTGCAATCCTCCATTAGATTTATCATTTCTTCTCTCGGTGCTCTTAACTAGGCTTAGTTACAGAACAGCACCAAATAATAGCGTAACCATCGGCAAACTCTGCCGGTTACAATCTCTACTGAGGGCGACATTCCGCTTCGCACTAGGTTTCTGTATATCATTGCATTCATACGATGTGTGAAACCTGCAATCGATGCGTAAGCCGATCCAACGCAATTGATATTGATTCAACCCTCATCAACACACGTATATTACCCTACATGGCGATCCTGCCAGCCTAACTTTATATTACCCTACATAGTGATCCTGCCAGCCTAACTTTATATTACCCTACATGGCGATCCTGCAACTGACCTGGGACCTGAAAGGCAGCCAATAATCCTTCAACCGATCCTGCAACTAAGCTGAAGCCAACGATCCTGCAACGATCCTGCAACTAAGCTGAAGCCAACGATCCTGCAACCGATCCTGCGACAAATCCTGCAATTGCCGAACCGACAAGCAGCCAAACTTTTTCAAAACAACAAATCAATGGAAGAATACGTGCCAGAACATTTATCGATACCAACTGCTCCAGCACCAGTTTACACCCCAAAACCAGCAATAAAGGTCGGACCACTGCCACTCACGATTGAGGAATATAAGAAACGGCAAGAAAAACGAAAGGACTTAGAAAAAACAACAATCCCACAAAGTGAAATCAATAAAAATAAGAGAGGAGGTTTGTTAACACAACAGAAACGCCAACTGGCCCATTTACTAGCGATAGTAAAAAACGACAACCCACCATCGTGGAATGAAGCCACAATCATCTGGAAGCGAATCGATGAGATTAAAAATCAAATCAGAAATAGAAGAAAAAAATAGAATCGCATGCATGCGAATAACTTGGCGTATGATCAGAAATACTGGATCTCCAACTATCGAGGACTATAACGACAAAACAACAATCGAAGACGAGACAATACGGATGATCGAGGCGCTCGAAAAATGGGAAAAAGCCAGAGCAAGCCGCAGCACCAAAATGCAACAGTAAATAACAACCAGCTATCAACAGAGATTACCTACCCATCGATTCCAGAATCCTACGTAGTTATATTTTTAATTATAATTATCATTATAATAGCGTACAAACTAGATAAATATTTTAAAAACTATGTTCATAAGTATAAGAATGACTCTTACAGCAGTCTAATAAACAAAAATTCATATATTAAACATTTAAATAAAAATGTCAAATTTTATATAGTATAAAAATAAATAAAATTTCTTAAAACAAATTTCTTATTGTAATCCTAAATGGATTTGAAAATCAATGCCTTAAAAGATATACTAGCTACACTTAGGAAAAATCCCGGCAGAATACATACAAACAAAACAGTGACAGAAAAACTTAGACTAATTGACACATTAAGAGAGGAATTTAATAACATAATAGAGACCGACACTGACAATAAAGATCTAACTGGAATAAAAATTAGCTTTGCCAATACATATTCCACAATAAAAACTATTCTATTGAAACAATTAACCGAAGAGACTGAACCAATAGACAACATGGCATCTTTTAGCATAGAAACGGCATCAAAATCTCTACCCACATTTACGGGCAACTTCAGAGAATTAGATAGTTTCATAATCACCGCTGAGCTGATAAACAAATCACTCAACGAGTCAGGACAGACAGATTTACTAGAGTATATCTACCATGCCAAATTATCTGCCAATGTAAGAACAGCAATAGGAGGTTACACAAAACCAGAAGACTTAAATGAACTTACCACTCTACTACAACAGAGGTACAAAGACACGACAACAATACCACAGCTACAAGCTAGACTAACTAATCTACAACAAACGAATTCAGGAATCAACTCGTACAAAGAAAAAATTCTGACAATAATAGAAACTTTAAACAGAATTAACATACACAATTTAGGAGAGACAGCTACACAAGCAGAAAAGAACGTAATAACAAAAACAAACAACAAGTTAGCATTGGACACTTTCAAGAAAGGACTGATTGAGAATTACAAAGGGACAATTTTTGCTGCAAGACCAAAAGATCTAGAAGAAGCAACACAATTGGCACTTGAACTTGAGAGCGAATCTAGAATAATGCACAACACATCACAGCTGATGCAAGTAAGACATAATTCATTCAACTTACAAGGTACAAAGTCCAATTTCAACGCTCCGCGTAAATATAATTCATTCAACCCTTCTCCACAATACACAAACAACACACGACAAAATTTCAGCACACGCTATGCCAAAATAACTACAACAACAGTAACCATGCAAACAACAGAAACAATAACCGTAGCAATGCAAATTACAGGCAAATAAAAAATAACCACAACAACACACACCCCAATAATCAAAATAACAACAACTTCAGACACAACAACAGCTACAACTCACAAGGCAGACAGCAGAACAACAACAACAATTACAACTCAAACAGAAACCGCCGCATAAATATGATACATGATGCGGGCAACGACCAAGGCCCAGAATGCATAACCATTCTGGACAGCCAAAATTAAATGTATATAAAATCTCGGATAACCACACAAATTTCGTCACGCTGACACACAAAAAGCAAAAAATGACTTTTTTGATAGACACAGGTGCTGACATCTTATTATGCAAAATAAGTAACAAATTAGAAAACCACGAATACTTTCCTGATGACAAATGCAAATTAACAGGCATAACAAACGAAGACGTATATTCTGAAGGTCAAATAGAATTACAATTAGATATTGGAGAAGAATCTTGCAACCACCCTTTCCAATTAGTAAACAAAACATTTCCAATAGAAACAGATGGCATTCTATGTAGGAATTTTTTTGAAAAATATATATGTAAAATCGATTATAAAACGTTTAAAATTTCCGCGTACGTAAACAAAGAAACATTCATTATACCCATACACACTAAATCTCACGATACTCAAAAAATAAAAATACCAGCAAGAACAGAAATAATACAAGCCTTAAAATTAAACATAAATGAAGACAAAATAATTCTAAATAAAGAATTAAAAGAAGGCATATTTCTAAGCAACTCAATAGCACCCACATAAAAATTCTAAATACAACAAACAAAGAGGTAATTTTAGACGGCATACAATTTGAAACTGACTCACTAAAAAATTATGACACACTAAAGTACAGTACGCAAGATAATTACAGTGAAAATAGACTACAGAAAATCATTGAAACTTTAAATTTTAACTGCACAGACGAAATTACAAAAACCCAACTCATAAACATCCCAAGGCAATACCAAGAAGTTTTTCATCTTGAAGACGAACCACTTTCGACAACCAATTTTTACACACAAAACATAATTATACATGACAACACCCCCGTTTACATTAAAAACTACAGACTGCCACACACACACACAGAAATTGTGAATGAACAGGTAAAGAAAATGCTACAAGAGGATATCATTGAACCTTCGGTCAGCCCATACAATGCTCCACTCCTTTTGGTTTTCATCCAATTTCATCCAACAGCTTTCAGAGAATGTTAACAATAGCACTCTCAGGACTTGACTCAGAAGAATTCCTTTATGTAGATGACATAATCATCTATGGAGGCAGTCTAAACCACCATAACCAAAATCTAATCAAAGTACTAGACAGACTAAAACAACATAACTTAACGCAGCAAAATGCAACTTTCTGAGACCAGAAGTTGTATATTTAGGACATTTGACTACACAAGACGGAGTTAAAACTGACACAGCAAAATACGAGACTGTAAAAAATTACCCTCAACCGAAAAACGCAGACGAAGTAAGAAGATTCGTTGCATTCTGCAACTACTATAGAAAATTCATACCAGAATTTGCAGATATTGCAAAATGTTTAAACTCCTTACTAAAGAAATCAGCCAAATTTGTATGGACAGATGAATGCCAAAAATCTTTTGAAACTCTTAAACTAAAATTAATAAACCCTCCACTATTGCAATACCCAAATGTTGATAAACCCTTCATATTAACTACAGATGCATCGAATTATGCATTAGGTTCCGTACTATCCCAAGGCGAAATAGGACAAGATTTACCAATATCATATGCTAGCAAATCATTACAAAAACACGATTTGAATAAGCCAGTAATAGAAAAAGAGCTACTAGCAATACATTGGAGTATTAACTTCTTCAAACCCTATCTATATGGTCAAAAGTTCACGGTAGTAACTGACCATCGACCACTGATATCAATATTCTCTCATAAAAACCCTTCATCTAAAATGACCAGAATTAGATTAGACCTCAGTGACTATGATTTCAACATAGTATATAAAACAGGAAAGATGAATACAAATGCAGATGCATTGTCAAGAATACAAATTGATTCGGACATTCTAAAAGAAATGATACCGAAAGAAATTGATGAAAAAGCCAAAAGAACCCTAGTAATAACGAGAGGGATGGCAAATAAAAATAAAACAAATGAAGAGGCAAATAAAAATGAAATAAATGAAGAGGCAAATAAAAATGAAAATAAGAAATTGAGAAATTGCATATCTCAGGAGACTGATCACCTTCAAATATGGGAATGTACATCAATAAATGACGTCAAGAATATTAAAAAATTAAAATTTAATGTCGACAAGAAAAATCAAAGCTTTGAAAAAATGAATATATATATATATATATATATATATATATATATATATATATATATATATATATATATATATATATATAAAATGATATTGTGCACATAGGTGAAAGCGATAATTCACCGAATCAACTCGACTCTGAAGAAGCTCCAACCTAAAAATAAAAATATAAATGAAAATATAAAGCATGCAGGAATCAATGATAAATCAGCGAGACTAGACTGGATTCTGAGGAAATTGATATCCAAAACGAAGAAAGAAAAAATTAAAGAATTAGCAATTGCAAATAATGATGAAATCTTCAAAATATATACAAAAGAAGAATTTAAAGAAGCGTACGCAAAAATAAAAATGAATAGCAAAAGTCCTCAGCTAAAAATATTAATTTATATACCTCCGAAGAGAAAAACGGAGGACATTTTAAAATACTAACTAATAGATGAATGTCACAAAACAGGACATCCCGGAGTAAGAAAAACTCTACTCAAATTAAAACAAAGATACATTTGGAAAAATATGAACCAAATGGTAAAGAAATTCGTATCCAACTGTGACACGTGCGTGAAGTGTAAACAAACAAGACACATCAAAGAACCACAAACCATAACAGACACCCCTAACACAAGTTTCGAAGTCATATCAATTGACACCGTAGGACCACTAAAAATTTCAAACGAATACCGCTACATACTGAGCATGCAGTGCGAGCTGACAAAGTTCGTAATCGCACATCCAATGATAACAAAAGACGCACACATAACAGCCAAAACATTAATTGAACAATTTATACTCAAATACGGACACTTCAAAATTCTTAAATCTGATAACGGGACAGAATTTACAAACGAGCTAATGGCAAACATATTTGCACTGCTCAAAATACAACAAAAATTTTCGACAATGCTACATGTTGACACGGGCTACACGCCATATGAATTAATATATGGGAAACTCCCAGGTTTACCCAATGAAGAAATGGAAAATAATACAAAAATATACAACTTTGAAAATTGCGCCAACGAGTTAAAAGCGAGATTACGATATGCCCACGAAAAGTCAAAACAAATGCTAATGAAAGCAAAACAAAAACGTATATTAACTGACTTAAAAACTAATACCAATACACTTAAGGTAGAAATAGGGGATTTAGTTCTATTAAAAGTAGAAAATAGAAGAACAGAATATGAATCCATACAAAGGACCATATAAAATACTAGATAAGTTAGGAGTAAATTCATTAATAGAATATAATGGTACACCTAAGAAAGTACATAATAACCATACAATGTAAACTAAATTTATAAACCATGAAATGAAATTTAAACAATACGACTTATAATTATAACTATCACACTATGTAATCAAAACAATATAATTAGTAATCATAAGTATATGTAATTATATCAAAACAACATAATTTGTAATTTTAACTGTATAATTACAAACGCGACCATGTAATTATAGTAATAAGAAACAATTTATAAACAAATAACACCAATTATTAGACAATATGAAAATCATGTAACAAGTTCATAACATAACACAATTGTAATAACACACAAACCATATTTCCAGAAAAATTATTCGCTAACACCCCTAATTTTGCTCTTGTGGTACACTAGTGTACCTGACGACCACTCATCGTCATAAGCACCGTAGCAATTCGCCTATGCAAACGAACAGACAATAGCGCAACGCATGCACTGCACTCAATTCACAAATATGCTAGAAACATGCGCTGCCTATATTGCAGCGTCGTATGCATATTGGACAGTGCAGTGACTTTGGCCCTGCACTTGCACTAAAATATATTAATGTAAACAAACCAAATGATTCGACAATGAATAATATCGGTCATTTGAGACTTGAGAGTATTTTGGAAGTATGATTTGCGATTGGTAAAAATAAGATAGGTATATTTTATGTTAGATAGAATAAGAGAATAATATAATTTGAATGATATAAAAGAGCCAGCGAGTCACTAAATAAACCACAGTTAATCTGAACATCTAAAACTGCAATCCTGCATTAGACTTTCTCTCGATGCTCCTAACTAGGTTTGGTTAAGAACAGCACCAAACAATAGCGTAACCAACGGCAAACTCTGCCGGTTACTAACTTTGCTGAGCGCCTCATTCCGCTTCGCACTAGGTTTCTTTTATACTACAGTATGTTATTGCATTCATACACTGTGTGAAACCTGCAATCGATACGTAAGCCGATCTTGCAAGGCCAACGCTATCGACACTGATTAACCCCTCATCATCACATACCAATCCTACATGGCGATCCAGCAACCTATCCTTCAACCGATCCTGCAACTGACCTGGAACTAAGCTGAAGCTAAAGATCCTGCAATTGC
The DNA here is from genome assembly GCA_920105625.2 of Clusia tigrina. NCBI lineage: Eukaryota > Metazoa > Arthropoda > Insecta > Diptera > Clusiidae > Clusia > Clusia tigrina. The sequence continues at coordinate 148,552,131 of OV050031.1, read as the reverse complement.
CGAACTGAAGAGCCTCCAAAAACCTTCAACAGACGAGCAGCCAAAAAAAACCTTCAACAGAAGAGGAGCCAAAAATCCTTCAACTGAAGAGCAGCCAAAAATCCTTCAGCAGAAGAGTAGCCAAAAATTCTTCAACTGAAAAGCAGCCGAAACAAATTAATGGAAGAATACGTGCCGGAGTATTTATCGATACCAACCGCTCCAGCGCCAGTATACACCCCAAAACCAGCAATAAAAGTCGGACCAATGACACTCACGATTGAAGAATATAAAAAACTGCAGGAAAAACGAAAGGAACTACAAAAAATTACGATCGCACATTGCGAAAACTAAGAGAAGAAGAGAGGGTCTCTTAACACAACAAAAACGCCAACTTGCCCATTTACTAGCAATAGTAAAAGACGACAACCCACCTCCGTGGAATGAAGCCACACTCATTTGGAAGCGAATTGACGAAATCAAATGTCAAATCAAGAATAGAGGAAAATCATACGATCGCTTCCATGCAGATAACCTGGCGCATGATAGGAAGACCTGGCACGCCAACAGTAGACGACTACAAGGACAAAACTACAATAGAAGACGAGACCATACGGATGATTGAGGCGCTCGAAAAATGGGAAAAAGCCAGAGCAAGCCGCAGCACCAAGATGCAACAATAAATATCTACCAGCTGTCTATGGAGATCACCTACCCATAAATTCCAGAATCTTACTTAATAATTTTCTTTGTTATAATTATTTTGATAATAGCTTATAAGTTAGATAAATATTTCAAAGGTTGTGTACACAAATATAGAAATGACGCTAATAGCAACGCTATTACAGCAGTCTAATGAATAAAAACAAAACTACATGTACTAAAAAAATGTCAAAATTCTCTATAGCATAATAATAAATTAATGCAAACAAAAAAAAATTGTTTGAACAATTTTCCAACTTTGGTCCAAAATGGACTTAAAATTCACTTTGAAAGAAATACTAACGACACTAAGGAAAAATCTGAACAGAATACACACAACAAGAGAATTACAGCAAAGCTAAAACTGATAGACACAATAAGAGACGAATTCAATAATTCTCTAGAGGACGACACCGACAACAAAAATTTAACTGGAATAAAAATTAGCTAACACTTATTCCACAATAAAAACGCTTCTATTAAATGAACTCGTAGAAGACAGCGATTTAACAGACAACATGGCATCTTTTAGCGTAGAAACAGCATCAAAATCTCTACCCACATTGACGGGCAACTTCAGAGAATTAGATAGTTTTATAATCACCGCTGATCTGATAAACAAATCACTCAACGAGACAGGACAGACAGATTTATTAGAGTATATCTACCATGCCAAATTAATTGCCAATGTAAGAACTGCAATAGGAGGTTACACGAAACCAGAAAACTTAAATACACTTACCACTCTACTACACCAGAGATAAAAAGACGCCACAACAATACCACCGTTACAAGCTAGACTAACTAATTTACAACAGAGAAATACAGGAATTAACTCTTGCAAAGAAAAAATTCTGACAATAATAGAAATTTTAAACAGACTTAACATATACAATTTAGGAGAAATCTTGTCGACATTAAATTTTAATTTTTTAATATTTTTGACGTCATTTATTGATGTACATTCCCATATTTGAAGGTGATCAGTCTTCTGAGATAAGTAATTTCTCAATTTCTCATTTTCATTCTTATTTGCTTTATTTATTTACTTTGTTTTTATTTGCCATCCCTCTCGTGATTACTAGGGTTCTGTTGGCTTTTTCATAAATTGCTTTCGGTATCATATCTTTTAGAATGTCCAAGTCAATTTCTATTCTTGACAATGCATCTGCATTTGTATTCATTTTTCCTGTTTTATATACTATGTTGAAATCATAGTCACTGAGGTCTAATCTAATTCTGATCATTTTAGATGAAGGATTTTTATGAGAAAATAGTGATATTAGTGGTCGATGGTCAGTTATTACTGTGAACTTTTGACCATATAGATAGGGTTGGAAGAAGTTAATACCGCAGTGTATTGCTAGTAGCTCTTTTTCTATTACTGGCTTATTATGTTGTGCTCAGAATGAAATATTTATTTTTAAGATTTATAGTTCGTTTTCTTGTACACCTTTTTATTTTATGTAATTTGTATATTACTATTTGTTGATTTTATATTTGATTTTCACTATTGGTCGCCGATCCGCACTTGCAGCAACTCCAGAACAGACTGACTACGGCGCAAAGAGAGCAGCTGCCGCTGCTTCGTAGCCCCGCGCCAAAATATACCAACAGTTAAAGATGGCTTCCGCACAAATACGATATGCACCTGCCTCGACTGTTCTCTCGCTCTCCACCGCACAACACGTGCTTTCGCACCGTACCGAACGATGGAACGCAGACATAGGCCGACAACATGGCGCCCCAGGTACCAGGCGGAAGCCACCTGTACGTTAGGATTCGGAGTGAACATGCCGCCCCCATTGCATTATTGCAAGAGTCTCTTCGTAATACCCAGAAAGGGCGGAACAGCGCGGGCTGGTTTCCGCCTAATCTCCTCCTGACCCTGGTTTGGCGCTTCCGGAACCACTCAGCCAGGTGGTGCGCCGGTGACAGAGAGGTGAAGCTCGATGGGAGGTCGAATTTAGTTGACCTGGCCCGACGAGGTGCTGTTGGGTCCGGTGTCACCGCCATGGAGAGTGGAGGTGGTAGCAGGGCCACACTCGAACAACTGGCACACAAAAAGCAGCACCTGTCAGAAAGCGAGTAGCGGGTCTTGTGCACCGAGTGGGCCGAGATCTGAGAAAATATCAAAAATTTAATTTGTACAAGAAGGGAATAGATCTAAAAGAAAACATAAAAATTTTAAATTAAAAAAGTACAAGGTACGTTATACCCCTCCGCTGGTAAGAGGCGGCTCTTCTCCCGGTAGGATCACCACCTTCGTGATAGGTCGGGTTAGCATTCCACGTGCGGTCCGCACATCCACAACACGCACTTTTCCATCAGGACCAGGGTACGTATCAGTGACCCTGCCCAGCCGCCATTCTTGAGGCGCTAGGTTGTCTTCCCGCACAACCACTAACTCACCCACCTTGACATTCACTTGAGCCGTCCGCCACTTACTCCGCCGTTGACACTCGAGAAGATATTCGTTTTTCCACCTGACGCTGAATTGATGGGCCAGCGCCTTCAGTTTTTGCCATCGGTTCAAAATTGAGAGAAAGGGTGTTGTATCCGGAGGCTCAGCTGGTGCCAACAGTGGCGCACCCACCAAGAAATGACCAGGCGTCAGCGCCTGGAGATCCGTGGGGTCCTCAGACAGAGCGCTGATAGGCCTAGAATTAAGACACGCCTCGATGCGCGCTCAAATTCTTCAAACGTGTACTTAAGTTGCCCTGCCATGCGCTTGAAATGGTGCTTGAAACTCTTGACCGCTGCTTCCCAAAGGCCCCCCATATGTGGATCGTGGGGGGATTAAAATCCCACTCGATCTGAATATGAAAGTGACCCACCACGGTTCGGTCACGGATTTCGCGGAGCAACCGCTGGAAATCAAGCCTCAACGCCTTTTCCGCGCCCACAAAGTTCCGACCATTATCCGAGTGCATTTTCAAAGGACATCCCCGGCGGGCGATAAACCGAGACAATGCCGCAAGGAAGGCAGGAGTACTCAAATCGGTAGTCGCCTCAAGGTGAACTGCTCTCGTAGCGAAGCATACAAAGATGCAGACGTACCCCTTCGTAACGTGGCATGCCCGCCCCTTATAGTGCTTGATATCAACCGGCCCCGCGAAATCAACTCCAGTATGGGTAAAAGGACGTGAACACGTGGTACGTTCAACCGGAAGAGCTGCCATGAGCTGCTGTTGTCGACGCTTATTCCACAGAATACATGTCTTACATTGGAGAATTGTGTTTTTAATGAGCGTTTTCGCTTTTGGAATCCAATATTGGGTCCGGATTAGCCGCCACATTAGTTGATTCCCCCCGTGTAGGGACACCTGATGGATGAACTTCACTATTAGACGAGTCAAATGACCATAGTATGGCAGAATGATCGGGTGCCTCTCCGAAAGTGGCAAATGTGTAGTGAGCGCCAACCGACCATTTACGCGCAGAGTACCATCGGAGTGCACGAACGGATTCAGAGCCAAAAGCGAACTGGAGCTGGATATCGGCTCCCGTGCCACAAGTGCGCTGTATTCTTTTGGGAAATACATTTTCTGCGCGAGCACAATAAGGCAAGTGGTCGTTTCAGCGATTTCTCCCCGAGTAAGCGGGGACCCCCTGTCAGGAGTCGTGTCCCGATGTTTCACCGAACAGTGGCGCATAAAGCGGCGCACGAAACTCAACACTCGGAGGGCCCTAGAAAATGAGGAGAAGCGCAACATTGGGTCGTCCGCAGAGGACACTTATACCACATGACACTTTGCAGGTCGTTGCTCTTCATCGGTTGCTAACACGTTTTCGTTCAACGGAGGCGGCCACCGTTTCCGCTCCTGCTGCAGCCAGGCCGGGCCTTCCCACCAGAGCCTGTTGTGGAGTAGTGCATCAGGTGCCACACCACGGCTAGCTAAATCTGCTGGGTTATCTTCTGAGCGGACATGACGCCAGTTGTTCACACCTACTTTGCTGGTAATAGCAGTGACTCGATTCGCCACGAAGACTTTCCACACGTGGGGTGGCTTTCGCAGCCATGCCAACACAATCGTAGAGTCGGACCAACAAAACAAGTTGTCATCTGAAATATTTAATAGAGGTTTGAGAGGGAAAATCAGCTCTGCTAAAAGTGTTGCCCCACATAGTTCTAAACGTGGAAGAGAGATAGTTCTCAATGGGGCCACCCGCGATTTCGCCACTAGCAAATGGGTAGAGATGGAATTTTCACGTTTACACCGAACGTAAAGGGCTGTAGCATATGCTAGCTGAGAAGCATCACAGAAGGCGTGGAACTCAATATCGCGATCAGGTGCAGATCGTACCCAGCGAGGCACGCGTACTTGGGAGATTGCCTGATACTGCGATAAGAAGTGTGTCCACCTTGTTAAAGTGGTAGGAGTAAGTTGCTCGTCCCAACCTATTTGATCCAACCATATCTGTTGCATCAAGATCTTAGCGGAGATGACAATAGGAGCCAACCATCCCGCTGGGTCAAACAGCTGTGCGATGACCGACAGGACCTTACGTTTGGTGTATACGGCAACGATTGGCAAAGCTGCCACGTGGAAATAAAACCAATCCCTCCACGCATTCCATCGAATGCCCAAAGTGCGAGTGGTGCTGGTCTCCTCGAATTGGAGAAAATCTTCCCTAAGCAGATGCCCTGGAGGCAAACCGGATAAAATTTCTGTAGAATTTGCTGCCCACTTTCGCATTGAGAACCCGGCTGAATCCAAGCTCTCAATCAGCTCATCCCTAGTGCGAATGGCAGTAGCAATATCATGTGTACCCACTAGAGCGTCATCCACGTACATCGAATTACGTAGCACCTGAGAAGCCAATGGGAACCTGCTCTCCATGTCGTCTGCCAATTGCAAAAGTGTCCTTATTGCAAGATAAGGAGCACAATTCACCCCGAAGGTGACCGTTTTCAATTCATAGTCAGAGATATCGCTGTCGGGAGATTCCCTAAACACAATTCTCTGGTATGATGCCTGGCTTGGCTCAACCAGAATCTTTTTTTTTTTTTTTAATTCAACATGGATTTATTTATTGCATCTTTTCAAACGAAACCAACAATAATTTTACATAGCTTACAACTAATAAATAAATTGATGCTCCGCGCCTGTGCTTAGAGCAATTTTAGTTCAAGTACATATTATATAAATTATGTTATGTAGAAAAAAAAAATAAATATAAAAATATTAATATAAAGAAACTCTATTTTTTTTTAAAAGTGGCCTTTTAAGTCGAGATGTATTCATCCTATGAAGCAGATTCCTTGCTAGTTCGTTAGGATGACACTGAAGTTTGAATTGGTATTTTGTTTTTAAAACTGCTAGTTCTTCTTGAACGGGTGCTATATTAAGGTCGCGGTGAATATTTTCGTTTCTGACAAACCATGGAGCGCCGCTGATCGTTCTCAGAATTTTCGATTGAGCCCTTTGAATTATTTGCAAGTTTGATGCACTAGTAGTGCCCCATATCTGAATACCATAAGTCCAAATCGGTTTAATTACAGCCTTGTAGATAAGTACTTTATACTCTAAACGCAGTTTTGATTTTCGGTTGGTAAGCCAATACAAGGAACTTGCCTTGAGTTTCATTTGCATTTTCTTGGCTTCTATATGTTTTTTCCAGGTGAGCCGTCGGTCAAAATGCACTCGTAAGTATTTAACCTCTGTTGCTTGCGGGATTACAATGCCATTTAAGGAGACTGTCGGACAAGAACTTGGCTTAAGAGTAAATGTCACATGTACACTTTTTTGCTCATTTACTTTGATGCGCCAATCTGCTAGCCAACTTTCTATTGTTTTAAGGTGTTCCTATAAATCCCGGGAGGCTATCCGTGGATTTAGGTGAGAGCTCAGGATAGCTGTGTCGTCAGCGAAAGTCGAGGTAACGAGGTTTTTATCCGTTGGCAGATCGGAAGTGTACAGAGTGTAAAGCATAGGTCCAAGCACACTACCTTGTGGTACTCCAGCCATAATTTCAAAGTCTGGCGTTACAAATTCTTTATATTTAACCCTAAATTTGCGATTTGTTAAATATGACTCCAGAATCTTATGCGAACTATTTGGCAGAAGTTTTTTAATTTTATATATGAGTCCTTCGTGCCAGACTTTGTCAAAGGCTTGTGCAACGTCTAGGAATATTCCGGAGCAGTACAGCCTCTGTTCAAATGCTCGCCTTATTTCAGAGGCAATACGGTGCACCTGCGCAATAGTTCCATGATGTTTGCGGAAACCAAATTGGTGGTGAGGAATGATTAAATCGAGCTTTGGTGCTAATTTTTCCAGCAATAAGCGTTCGAGCGTTTTAGAGAGCGTTGGCAGGAGACTTATGGGCCGATAAGAAGATACCTGAGTAGGGTCTTTTCCGGGTTTTGGAATCATTATTATTTCCGATGTTTTCCATGTTGTAGGGAAGTAGCCCAGACGGAGTATTGCGTTAAAAATGTGTGTGAGATGTATTAGAGCTATTTGCGGCAATTCACTTACCATTTTATTGGTAATTAGGTCACAACCAGGTGCCTTTTTTCGGTTTAGACTCGTTGTACATAGGCGTATAACTTCCTTTGGTTTAAAATGAATTGGTACTGCTGACTTCGTAATTGAAAAGTTCTGTATGCTAGTGTTGTTGCAGGTCGGCGGGTTAGGTTGAAATACTGACCTCAGATGGGCTGCAAAGAAGTTGCCTTTTTCTTCTTCTGTTTTTGCCCAAGTTCCATCGCTTTGTCTTAGAGGCGATTCACTATCCTTTGGTGTTTTAACCATTCTTGTCGCTCTCCAGAGTGAGTAATTGGTGACTTTGAGAGGAGCCAAATCTTCAAGGTACTTATTAAGGTTTTCTTCCTTTTCCTCCCGTAGAGTGTTTTTCAGCTGATTTTGTAATGACTTTAATTTTACTCTTAGTGCTGGAGATCTGTATTTTTGCCATTCACGCCTTAATCTCCTCTTTTCTCTAACGAGGCATTCCACATAGTGTGATGTAGTGTGTCTCGCGTTAGTTTTAGTTGAGTTTTGTGCGGGCGTGGCACTAATAGCAGCTGCTTTTATTATTGAACCAAGAGCCTGCGTCGCTGATTCAATGTCCTCTCCACTCTTAAGTTTTGTTTTAACGCACACGTGGGTACTAATATATTTGCGATATTTGAGCCAGTTTGTGTTCTTGGAGGTCAGTTTTATTGTTTTTTCAATGAACTCTGGTCTTTTTTTTAAATATATAATCACCGGTGAGTGATCGGATGATAAGCCGAAAAAGGGCTCGGTTTCCAAGAAACACCTTTCAATATTTTTAGTTATGCCAAAGTCAATAAGATCAGGAATTTTTCTTTGATCAGTTGGCCAGTATGTAGGTTTTCCAGATGATACAAAGTCTAGACCATTCCGAGAGTCTATCAGTGCATTAAACAATTGCTTCCCTTTAGGGTTGATTAACCGTGAGCCCCAGTATGTATGTTTAGAATTGAAGTCTCCGGCAGAGAGGAATTTGTTACCGAGCGATTTAAAGAAAGAAACAAAATCGGTTGTGGAAATAGGAAACCTAGGAGGACAATAGACTGATGAAATTACTATTGGCTCACCCCAACACTGTAAAGAGATGGAAGTAGAATGGATGTTTTTTTTGCATAGGATTCCAGAAAGTAATGCTTTAATCGAGACTTAATTAGAATTGCCGTACCACCATAACCTTTTCCTTGTGGGTGGCTTGTTGAGTAAAAGTTATAGCCTGCTAGTTTAAAGTTATATTTTACAGTTAAATGTGTTTCTGAGATAAGCATGATGTCTATGCTGTTACTGTCTAGAAAATTTTTTAATTCAATTTTGTGTTGGTTAATACCGTTAGCATTCCAGTGACATATTTTTAGAACATTCATTTTTGTAAAAGTAGAGTTTTCATAAGTAAGTTTTGGTTATGTACAAGCTCTTGAATCATAGATTGCATCGAGGACATGAAGTTAGTAATACACTGAGACAAGTTAAATATTAACGTTTCTAAATTTTGAGGTTGCATAGGGTGACTCTGTTTATCAGAAACGCCAGTTTTCAGTACATTCGCATAGCTAGTGGATGAAGAGATGTTTTCGGTGGTGCTTCCAATATGGTTTGTGTTGGTAGGTATAGCACTATATTTTTGGGTTCGAACTGTCTTAGCAGTTTGGTTCATACTGATTTTTAGTTGTGTATATATCGGGCAGCCTCTGTAGTTAGCAGTATGATTCCCCCCACAATTGCTGCATTTTTTTGTATCCTTCTCACTTGTGTTCAGCTTGCATTCCTTTGATGGATGGAAGTCGCCACACGCAACGCATACAGTACGTAAGGTGCAGTACGATTTCCAATGCCCATACTCTTGGCAGTTTGTGCATTGTATTGGGCCTTATAGTTTGTGAGGCTCCTCGACTGTTATTCTACGATGCATTAAATATTTTAAGTTGTAAATGGGGTGGGTTTCGTTTTGTTTTAATTTAATATTCCCTGGTTCTAGTTCTATTCTAAAGAGTGGTTGCGGAATTTTTTCCCTATTCCTTATATTAAACACAGATTTTGCTGTGAATCCAGTCTCTTGGAGTGCATATTTTAGTTCTATAGGGTCTACTTCAGGTTCTATACCTTTAATAACAACTGTCAACCCTTTGCTACTTTTTATCTGATAAGTATAGTAATTTTTCTTTTCATTTTCAAGGAAAGAAACAACTGCCCGATAGTTTTTTTCCAAATATATTTGAATTTTTCTTTCATTTATTTTACCCTTCAACAGCGGGACCACATGAAAATTATTTTTACCAATCAAGCTGGCAACACTGTCTATTAAAAAGTTGGAACTGCGTTCCCGCCAGTAAATTGGTGGTGGTTTGAATCCAATACTCTTAGTTGGTTCAGACTCTGCACTATCGCTTAATAGAGCAAAACGGTTGTTGTTTAGGGTATCTGTATTATTTTTAACAAGTTTATTCTTTTCTGCCTTGGCAATCGGGCTGCGTTTTCGTTTTATTGTTATGTATCGATCAATACCTGTTTGTGTGCTTATGTTTGGTTTTGCACACTGTGTTTCTATAGTTTTATTTGCAACATTGGTAAGTTGTTGTTGCTTATATATACTCATAGCAGAACCTTTGTTGTTTTTGATTTGTGTTGGAGATGCTGTTGAATTTGGAGAGGCACATTGTCCTCTCCAAGAGAGCTGAAAGTTTGCTGGCATATTTAGCGTAGCCGAGTCTGCTTGAGAATCTGTGCTTATTTTTTTATTGTGCAAAGAGCAATGTTGTTTTGCTCCTGCGTGTTTATTAGTTTTATTGGTGTGGGTGTGACTAGCTTAGAAGTTTGAGCGTGCTCAGTGCTTACCGTTTGCTGAATTACAGGTGGTGATTGCGCATGTGCTGAACTATTGTGAGAGATCATCTCCGTTGGGTTTAAATTGATTTGTTGATTACTGTCTATTGCTGCATGCGGGGAACACGCGCGGGTGAGACATCGATCTCTCGCTTGTGGCGGTGAGTGTCGAATGCTCATGTAAATTGTTTTTGTTTATTTTTTTTCCCTTCTATTGTTGTTGTTTTTTGTTTGGAAGCACTAATTTAAAATTTTTGTTTGTGATTTAATTAATTGTTTTTGGCCTGCCCATAAAGGCTAGCCAACAAAAAATGTTTACCACTTTGATGCTAAATTTTACACTCGTAGATATTTTTTAATTTTTTATTGTTGATATACTCGTATTAAAAAGAAAAAAGAGCGGAGAATTGAACACCAGAATCTGACGATACATCTTTTGTATGTCCCCATTCAGGACTTAGCGAAACATACGCCACTGGATTATTAGCCGGGTCAGATCGGCTTGTAACACTGGCCCTGTGAGTAACACGTCATTCAAGCTGACCGTGTTGGACGTCGCCTGTGAGGCATTGAACTCCACGCGAAGTTTGGTGGTTGTACTCTCTGGCTTAATTACGGCATGATGTGGCAAGTAATAATGAGGCACAGGAGTTACTGACGGTGGTGGGACCTTGCGCATGTGATTTAACGTCACGTGTTCAAGAGACTATGTATCGCCCCGTAGCATCCCGACGAGTAGTCTGGGAGTACAAATTAAGGCAGTCTTGATCAGTCTGGGACAGCTTTCGATCTTGCGGAGGCTGTTCCAATTCCCAGAACTGTTGTAGAAGGTGGTCGAGCGAAGCAGTTTCAGACACTTGCACGCGAGTTGTGAAAGTGGATATCCGTTTATCCGGCAGAGGCCCTGTAAGGATCCAGCCGAATACCGTTTCTTGGGCAGTTAGTGACCCCACCTGGTTGCCCCGCAACCCATCAAGCAACAGCTGAGGGTAAAGATCCCCTCCGATTAACAAATAGACTTGGGTGGAGTTTGAAGTGCTTGAATCGGCTAACTTGAAATGTCTCTGTTTGTGTTGCTCTCCTTTACTCAATAGGAGCGGCGGCAGTTCATCTGTCAGGGTAGGCAACACCAAAGCCGATACTTGGAGACGCACAGTGGCATCGTACCGCGACCCGATGGTGATATGACATGCTTTGGTAACGGTGCCAGCAAGGGTATTGCTGACCCCCGATATCTGGGCATGTACGGAGTGCGCCGGCAGCTTAAGGCGCTTTTGGAGGCGGTCCGAAACAAAGGACCCCTCAGAACCAGAATCTATCAGAGCCCGGGCTGTGTACCATACTCCTTGATGTTTTATCGTGACTAAGGCAGTACCCAAGATAACACGATTGGAGAGGCGGCCACTTGGATGACTTGGACTCGGCCCCGCCCTATCTGCCGGTCGCGATACCTGCGCAGTGTGGTAAGAAGACTTGGGTACAGGTGGATGGACCAGGGAGGAGCGTCCATTTGAATTGGAACGTCCCCTCCCCGATGTGGATGGTGGGTTTGGCGTCGCCCCGTGGCGAGTTCGTATGCAGCAGAGTGCTGTGCCGCTCCCGACAGGTGGAGCACGAAATGTCGGAATTTGCCACTCTATGCCAAGCTGACAAATAATTCACACGCAGCCCGTGTTTGCGCACCAAGCCCCACCGAGCTGATACGGTGGCAACCTGAACCCTTATTTGTGATGAACTTGGGCCATGCGACCGGAGATCCGAAATCATCTCGAGTGTATGAAACCTCAATGACAAGAAATTATCCATCGCCTTCCATTCTGGAATAATTGTGCTGCCCCCATGGTCTGTTCCCACAGGGAAAGTGTGAGCTCAGGCAGCCGCATGGAGCACAAGTATACTAAAATGGCATCCCAACTCGCAACGTCGATGCCGTAAGACGTCAGTGCAGCGATACAGTTACCGATGTCACGCTGTAGGCGTTTAATTTCCCCACCATCTTCTCTTCTAACCGGGTCAAGTCCCAACAGTGTCTTCAATTGGTTGTTGATCTGGATGCGTTTGTTGTCGTTGCGCTCCAGTAAATTTTCCCACACTTGCTGAACCCGCCTCAGTAATTGGAATTTTGGAGACAATTTCATGTGGTCCTCCCCGGGTCTTAAGGGCCAAATGGTAGAATTTCTCCGCATTAGACAGCCGCGTGTTGTTAATGAATAGTACTGTAAACATGTCACGAAATGTTGGCCATGCAGCATAACTCCCTTCAAAGGGAGGGATATCACAAGGAGGTACGTGGATACTGTGCGCCAATGATAAAAATGGCTCCCTTATAGTAGGAACGGGAGTTGCCTGCTCTAAACGTTGTCTCACTTCCGCTATCAAAATACGACCCCGCTTAAAAGTATCAATGCTTGACTCGAACGGCTGTCCGATTGACTCTAACAGTGATTCACCGTCTTCCATGACCCGCGCCTCGGACATGGCAGTTATTTTTGCAGTTTTAAGCGAAGCCCACCGAGCATCCAATTCTGCTTCATCAAGTTGAAGTGATATAATGGAGTGACTGTCCGGCGAGCACCGTTCAAAACGACTTATGACCATCAGAAGTTCATCTGCCGCCGAAATATACGAGTCCACCATTTTGCGGAACTTATGCGCCTGCGAACGCAGCTCAATATTGGCTTATATGCACCTCCGAACGCAACCGCACTGAAACCACGCCCAACACTTATCGTTTAAACGCACTGCGACAGAAGGGCGCACAATGTTCAGGAAACCAATTGCTACCCGTAACCGGCCCTGATTCACAAAAGAAATAGAGACAGCAGCTGATCGTACGAGCCAATGACCTACTTTTCTTTTTCTGCTTTCTGCATTAGCCATCAGTATCTAAAAACGGCGATAATGCAGCGAAGACAACAACAGCGCAATGGTTTTAATAGTCAGCAGCGCCGACAGAGCACAAACACCCGAACGTACGGCAAACCCAACCGAAACACAAAAAAGGATCAATTTGTGTATAAATCAAATTTAAATTATTATTAATTTATAATAATAATATTTTTAATTCAATTAAAACAATCGACACTTACCAAAACCGGATTCTTATCCGGCTCGAAGGACCAAAATGTTGTGCTCAGAATGAAATATTTATTTTTAAGATTTATAGTCCGTTTTCTTGTAGACCTTTTTATTTTATGTAATTTGTATATTACTATTTGTTGATTTTATATTTGATTTTCACTATTGGTCGCCAATCCGCACTTGCAGCAACTCCAGAACAGACTGACTACGGCGGAAAGAGAGCAGCTGCCGCTGCTTCGTAGCCCCGCGCCAAAATATACCAACAGTTAAAGATGGCTTCCGCACAAATACGATATGCACCTGCCTCGACAGTTCTCTCGCTCTCCACCGCACAACACGTGCTTTCGCACCGTACCGAACTATGGAACGCAGACATAGGCCGACAACATGGCGTCCCAGGTACCAGGCGGAAGCCACCTGAACGTTAGGATTCGGAGTGAACATATTAAAATCGTGTTTTTGTAATGATTTGCTAGCATATGAAATGGGTAAATCTGTCCTATTTCGCCTGGTTATGGTACGGCGCCTAGTGCATAATTCGATGCATCTATAGTTAATATGAAGGGTTTATCAACATTTGGGTATTGGAATAGTGGTGGGTTTATTAATTATTGTTTAAGAGTTTCAAAAAGTGTTTGGCATTCATCAGTCCATACAAATTTTGCTGATTTCTTTAATAAGGAGATCAAACATTTTGCAATATCTGCAAATTCTGGTATGAATTTCCTATAGTAGTTGCAGAATGCAACGAATCTTCTTACTTCGTCTGCGTTTTTCGGTTGTGGGTAATTTTTAACAGTCTCGTTGTATGAGAGCTTATGTTTAAGAAGCTTAAACGAGGGGTTCTTTTCTTTTAATAAAACTTAATTTTTTAAAATTAATTTTATCTTTTTTTTCAGTTCATTTAATATTTTCTTAGTAAATTTACAAGGAATTTAATATCCACTATTAATTATTTAATTTTTTTCTTTTCTTGAGGAGCTCTTCATTAGTCAACAATATTTTTCATACTACCTTAAAATCTTCTTGAACTTCTTCTCGAAGTTAATGTTAAAAAAACTCTACAGCAGAAATTGCATTTACTTCCAATAACACAACAACAAAACACAAGCGCAAAACAACAGAGACAAAAACTCTAACTGTTGCTTAATGTGTAGGTCCAACTTGAGGAGTATTGTTAGCGGTGTAAAGGGGATGCATGCACAAATTATGACAAAACGATAACCGTAAAACTTTAAGCGCGTTGTGATCGTGGGGATCAGTTGACAGGGGACATAGAGGTCTGGAGTTTAGAATGCTTTCAATCTGTGCGAGAAGCGTACTTAGTTCTTCGTAATTGAGGAAACGATCATTGACTATTCGACGTAAATGATGTTTTGTGGATTTTACTCCTGCTTCCCAGAGTCCACCAAAATGAGGCGAAGCAGGAGGAATGAAGTGCCATTTCGTACCTTGATTGGCCAGTGTTTCAGCGAGATGCTCGGGAAGGGATAATTTATTGCGCTGATAAATGACTTGCAGCTCTTTATTCGCACCAACGAAATTTGTACCACAATCGGAGTATAGGTCCGTACAAATTCCTCGACGAGCAATAAAACGGCGATAAGCTGCTAAGAATGCATCTACATTAAGGCTGGTGACGGCTTCCAAATGTATTGCCTTGGTGCACATACATATGAAAAGGCAAATGTATCCCTTAGAAGTAGATGCCGTTCTTAAGGATGATGTTTTTATATTGATGGGAGCGGCGTAGTCGAGCCCACTATGCTTGAAGGGGCGGGCTGGCTGAAGGCGGACAGCTGGCAGGTTACCCATTAATTGTTGACAAGTCTTAGTTTTCTATTTGAAGCACACGATGCAATTGCGTTGCACCTTTTTTGCTAAGTCACGAGCAGAGACTATCCAATAATGCCGTGAAACATAGGACTGCATTAGCAGAAGACTACCGTGGCAAGTCTTTTTATGTGCTTCTGAAAAGATAAGAAGGGAAATAGGATTTTGTTTGGTCAAAAGTATAGGATGCTTCGTGTGGAATGGAATCTCGGCCTGAGATATGCGACCACCAACTCTGACAATATCCTATTCATCTAAAAATGGTGATAACTTCAGAATTCGGCTATTATTAGGAAGAGGTTTACTTGATTTTAAGCACTGTATTTCTTCCCGAAATGTTACAGCTTGTGTTATTCGAATTAGATGATTCCTTGCTCTTGTAAGTTCCCATGTTTTTAAAAAGCTGGTATCTATTTCCATCTTCTTTATTTTGCATTTTAAATTTTCGAAATAACGAAAAAGGTATGCCATCACACGTATTAACGTAGTGAAACTGGAATATTTCGACAGGAATTTAGGGAATGCTGGTGTTGTTTCTGTATTGGTTGAGTGACAGACAATAACATTGTTGTTGTAAATTTTTTCTTCTGTAGCAGCGTTTACAGTAGATTTATCAATATATGAATATGCCGGGGAGGAAGGCCAATCATTTGAATCAGTTTTCAGCCATGATGGACCAGTCCACAATAATGAATGCTTGATAAGTTCTTCAGGAAATAATCCGCGAGAAGCGCAATCTCCAGGGTTATCAGCTGATGGAACATATCTCCAATCGGTGACGTCGCAAAGTTTATGAATTTGTGCAACTCTGCTGTCACGTAGACTTCCAACCGTCTGTTGTAATTTTTGAGCCACGCAAGAACGATGGTACTATCCGTCCAGTATTGAAATCGTTGTTTGATTTAATTTTAGCGATCAATTTTGCTAAAAGCGTAGCTGCACTTAATTCCAGACTCGGAATTGTTTCATTTTTTAAAGGGGCTACCTTTGTTTTTGCCTGTAATAAATTAATAATTATCTCACCAGATTCAGCTACAATTCGAGCGTAGACAACAGCAGCGTAGGCAGTTAGTGATGCATCACTAAAGCCGTGAAGGTCAATTGTAGATTGTTTAGATGTATATCCGAGCCATCGAGGAATTCGTATTTTCGCTTTTATAGTTGTGGGAGATAACCAGCCTAGGGGATCCAATAACTTAGCTGCATCTGAAAGAAAGGTGCGTTTAGTAACAGTTTGAGAAAATGTAAAATTTATTGTAAAACAAAAAGAATCGGTTGTAATGTCCCAATAAAGACCAAGAGCTTTCGCCATGTTTGATTCATTGAGTGTGAATAGCTCTTTCTTTTCACGATCTTCCTCTGGAATGTGATTAATTAATCGTGAAGAATTAGAGTTCCATTTTCGAACGTGAAATCCACCAGATTTCACTACAGAGCAAAGTTGTTGCTGTAATTTTAGAGCGTCATCAAAACTATCAGCGCCAGATATGACGTCATCGACATATGTGTCTGAGCGAAGTATTTGGCTCGCTTGTGGGAATTGTTTCTCTTCATCTTCGGCGAGCTGTTGTAGTACTCTGATTGCCAAATATGGAGCTGACGTAGTACCATACGTCACGGTAAGTAAACTGTAAATGTTAATTTTATTTGTAGTTTCATCTCTTCAAAGTATACATTGTGAAGGCTGATGTTCTTTACAGACATTAATTTGTCTGAACATTTTTTCTATATCAGCTGTGAAAGCTATTCGATATCTCCTCCATCGAGATATAATAGTAGACAAATCATTTTGCAGTGCAGGCCCGACTGATAGTTCCTCATTTATAGAAGTCTGAGGGGGTCTGTGATTTCGACCATCAAAAACAACACGTAATTTTGTTGTTGTACTACTCTCTCTGAGTACACCATGATGGGGAAAGAAATAAGCATTTTTCGGTATTGCATGAGGGTACTCACTAAGTTTTACCATATGGTTAAGGGTTTCATACTCCGTCATGAATTTCTTATATTCCTCAGCAAATTTAGGTTTATTTTTGAAAGTAGATTCCAGCTGTTTTAACCGTTTAAGCGCATTGTAGTCCGTGTGGGAAAAAGTTGGAGGGGGTTGACCTTGAAGTATACTCTTGAAGGGTAAATGGACAGTATAGCGTCCGGTATCATCTCTAGTATGCGTTTCATTAAACAAATTTTCACATAACATCTCTTCGGGTGTGAATTGTTTCTCATCTACAAATTCTTCCTGTTCCCAAAATAGGCGTAGCTGATTTTCTAGCGAACACAAATTAGCAGAAATTGTTGCTGCGGACAAATTTGATCTTGGAGACCCAGAAACCATGTATCCAAAATGAGTTTCTTGTAAAAATAGACCATTTTCTAATTTTTTCGTCTGAGCTAGTAATAGATTACCATAGACGTCATTTCCGAGAAGGAGATCAATTTTTTCTGCTAACAAGAAATCTTTATCGGCAAGAAGATTTTCTGGTAAATCTGGAATTGTGATCAAATTTAATTTGGGGGGAGTATATGATGAACCTGATGGTACAACAAGTGCAGTTATCGGCAATTCAAATTGTTGATCATATGTGGAGTAGAGATTTAAATTTACGGACTTCTTCACCGTGACGGATTTGTTTCCTCCAATCCCACAGACATCGACATGCGTTTTTAATTTCGGTATGGGCAATAGTTGGGCTAATTCCTCAGATATAAATGAGACCTGAGATCCTTGGTCTACAAGGGCTTTTACACTATAAGCAGACTTATTAGTTTTTATAATTACCTTAACTGTGGCAAGTAAGGCAGGATTTATATGGCATGTATTCATATTGGAGTGAAGCGTACTTACAGATGTTGCAGTTGTAGGAGTAGAAGTAGTAGGAGGTTGAGCAAAAGTCTGGTTTGCTGTAGCATTTGGTGTCGTAGCAGTTGTCAACGAGGTGTTTCCAGAATAGTACTCGTTGTGGACAACAGTGTGATGTGGCTCACTACAGTTTTGACAAACTGACTTCAACTTACATGCGGCTTGTAAATGTCCGGTACGAAGACAGTTTCGACACAGCCGATGTTGATTGACGATGTTTTTCTTCTCTGCTGAAGATATCATTGCAAATTTAAAACATTTGTATAGCGGATGACGTTAGTTGCAGCACGGGCAGTTTTCATCCAACATAGTAGAAGTAGCTGTGTGGGCTCGAACAATTTTCGTTGGCTTACGACGATTTTCAAATTTGCTGTCCCCATAACTTTTGAACTGCTTGGAATATTTGCATATTTAACGCATTCCAAAGCTCTAAAAGTAGTTTCCAAAAAAACAAGTATTTCAGTCATAGGAGGTACCGTTGTACTGGCCTTGAGCGACTGCTCCCATTCTTTGCGGGTTTGAACGTCTAGCTTCTGAGAAGTCAAATAAATCAAAATCGAATCCCAGGTGGTAGTATCGATTTTTAATGCTTTTAGTTGAGCTAAACAATTTCTGGTGGTATCGAGAAGTTCTTTAATAGAATAAACATTTCCCTTGGTGGGCGGTATGGAAGATAATCGCTTTAAGATTTGATCGACAAGCTTTCTTTCATTGTGAAAGGGGAGTACCTGTGCACGAACTTTTCAAATATAAAAATTTCTGGATATCAGTGAGTGACGCTGGTTCATGAACTAGTGACAAAAACGTATCGCGATAAGAGACCCAATTGAGATAATCTCCAGAAAATGTTGGAAGTTGTATTTTTGGCAGTCGTACTCCGGCGACAAATGTTTCGTTGCGGCTGCTTGCGGCGAATGTACTTGCGTGGACGGTTGGAGTCTGTGGAGAATCAAATTCAAACATTAAATCAAGAATATTAGTTTTAAATGAGATATATGTATCACAACAAGTGTAATACATATTGGTACTTAGGTACATCCTTCTCCGCGAGGGACTGTTCTCGAACTTTGCTTTTTTTCAGTTCATTTATTATTTTCTTAGTAAATTTACAAGGAATTTAATATCCACTATTAATTATTTAATTTTTTTCTTTTCTTGAGGAGCTCTTCATTAGTCAACAATATTTTTCATACTACCTTAAAATCTTCTTGAACTTCTTCTCGAAGTTAATGTTAAAAAAACTCTACAGCAGAAATTGCATTTACTTCCAATAACACAACAACAAAACACAAGCGCAAAACAACAGAGACAAAAACTCTAACTGTTGCTTAATGTGTAGGTCCAACTTGAGGAGTATTGTTAGCGGTGTAAAGGGAATGCTTGCACAAATTATGACAAAACGATAACCGTAAAACTTTGACTGATATGTAAATATGAGCTGACTTATGCATATGTAATGTTGATATTGGTATCCAGGGATACCAGATGTGGATTTGTATGGTACCGTGGGGATGATCATGGTGATTAATGTTGTTTGGGTATAAAAACTCCCAAACACTCGTATTTTGCTGGGTCAGTTTTAACTCCGTCTTGTGTAATCAAATGTCCTAAATATACGACTTCTGGTCTCAGAAAGTTGCATTTTGCTGCGTTTAATTTTAAATTATATTGTTTTAGTCTGTCTAGTACTTTGATTAGATTTTGGTTATGGTGGTTTAGACTGCCTCCATAGATGATTATGTCATCTACATAATGGAATGCTTCTGAGTCAAGTCCTGAGAGTGCTATTGTTAACATTCTCTGAAAGCTGTTGGATGAAATTTTGAGTCCGAAGGGTAGTCTTTTAAATTGGTAGTGTCCATTGGATGTGGAAAGAGCTGTTAATGGTCGTGATTTTTTTTTCTAATTTTATTTGATGAAATGAACTGGTCATATCTAAGGTTGAAAACCATTTTGCTCTGCCTAACTTGATTACAATGTCTTCTGGCGAGTTAGCGCGAATTTATCATTTACTATTTTGTCATTCAGTTTTCTAAAATTCCCTATAAGTCTCCATTTCTTTTTTTCAATAGTGTTCTTTTTAGGAACTAAAAGGAGTGGAGCATTGTATGGGCTGACTGAAGGTACCATGATATCCTCCTGTAGCATTTTCTGTACCTGTTCATACACAATTTCTGTATGTGTGTGTGTTGCAGTATGTAGTTTTTAATGTAAACGGGTGTGTTGTTATGTGTCGTTATGTTTTGTGTGTTAAAATTGTTTGTCGAAAGTGGTTCGTCTTCAAGATGAAAAACTTCTTGGTATTGCCTTGGGATGTTTATGAGTTGGGTTTTTGTCATTTGGTCTGTGCAGTTAAAATTTAAGGTTTCAATGATTTTCTGTAATCTGTTTTCATTGTAATTATCCTGCGTACTGTACTTTAGTGTGTCATAATTTTTTTGTGAGTCAGTTTCAAATTGTATGCCGTCTAAAATTACCTCTTTGTTTATGGTATTTAGAATTTTTATGTGGGTTATACCACTTTTGGGAGCTATGGAATTGCTTAGAAATATGCCTTCTTTTAATTCTTTATTTAGAATTATTTTATCTTCATTTATGTTTAATTTTGAGTCTTGTATTATTTCTGTTCTGCTGGTATTTTTATTTTTTGAGTATCATGAGATTTAGTGTGCATGGGTATAATAATTGTTTCTTTGTTTACGTACGCGGAAATTATAAACGTTTCATAATCGATTTTGCATATATATTTTTCAAAGAAATCCCTACCTAGAATGCCATCTGTTTGCTTAATAACTGGAAAGGGTGGTGGTGGATTCTTCTCCAATATCTAATTATAATTCTATTTGACCTATTCATTTGTTATGCCCGTTTGCATTTGTCGTCAGGAAAGTATTCGTGGTTTTCTAATTTGTTACTTATTTTGCATAATGAGATGGCTGCACCTGTGTCTATTAAAAATGTAATTTTTTGCTTTTTGTGTGTCAGCGTGACGAAATTTGTGTAGTTATCCGATATTTTATACACACTTAATTTTGGCGGTCCAGAATGGTTATGCATTCTGGGCCCTGTTCGTTTCCCGCTTCGTGTATAATGTTTACGCGGCAGTTTCTGTTCGAGTTATAAGTGTTGTTGAGTTTCTGCTGTCTGCCTTGTGAGTTGTAGCTGTTCTTGTGTCTGAAGTTGTTGTTATTTTGATTATTGGCATATGTGTTGTAGTTATTGTTTCTTTGACTGAAATTTGTATTGCTACGGTTATTGTTTCTGTTGTTTGCATAGTTAGTGTTGTTGTAGTTATTTTTGTCATAGCGTATGCTGAAATTTTGTCGTGTGTTGTTTGTGTACTGTGGAGAAGGGTTGAATGAATTGTATTTGAGCGGAGCGTTGAAATTAGACCTTGTACCTAGTGAGCTGAATGAATTATGTCTTACTTGCATCAGCTGTGATGTATTGGGCATTATTCTAGATTCGCTCTCAAGTTCAAGTGCCAATTCAGTTGCTTCTGCTAGATCTTTCGGTCTTGCAGCAAAAATTGTCGCTTTGTAATTCTCATTCAGTCCTATCTTGAAAATGTCCAATGCTAACTTATTGTTTGTTTTTGTTATTACTTTCTTTCTGCCTATGTAGCTGTTTCTCCGAAATTGTATATGTAAAATCTGTTTAAAATTTCTATTATTGTCAGAATTTTTTCTTTGCAAGAGTTAATTCCTGTATTTCTCCGTTGTAAATTAGTTAGTCTAGCTTGTAACTGTGGTATTGTTGTCGCGTCTTTTTACCTCTGTTGTAGTAGAGTGGTAAGTGTATTTAAGTTTTCTGGTTTCGTGTAACCTCCTATTGCAGTTCTTTCATTGGCAATTAATTTGGCATGGTAGATATACTCTAATAAATCTGTCTGTCCTGTCTCGTTGAGTGATTTGTTTATCAGCTCAGCGGTGATTACAAAGCTATCTAATTCTCTTAAGTTGCCCGTAAATGTGGGTAGAGATTTTGATGCTGTTTCTATGCTAAAAGATGCCATGTTGTCTGTTAAATCGCTGTCTTCTACGAGTTCATTTAATAGGAGCGTTTTTATGGTGGAAAAAGTGTTAGCGAAGCTAATTTTTATTCCAGTTAAATTTTTGTTGTCGTTGTCGGTCTCTAGAGAATTATTGAATTCCTCTCTTATTGTGTCTATCAGTTTTAGCTTTGCTGTAATTCTCTTGTTGTGTGTATTCTGTTCGGATTTTTCTTTAGTGTCGTTAGTATTTCTTTCAAGGCGTTGAATTTTAAGTCCATTTTGGATCAAAGTTGGAAAATTGTTCAAAAAATTTTTTTTTGTTTGCATTCATTTATTATTATGCTATAGAAAATTTGACATTTTTTTAATACATGTAGTTTTGTTTTTATTCATTAGACTGCTTTAATAGCGTTGCTATTAGCGTCATTTCTATATTTGTGTACACAACCTTTGAAATATTTATCTAACTTATAAGCAATTATCAAAATAATTCTAACAAAGAAAATTATTAAGTAAGATTCTGGAATTTATGGGTAGGTGATCTCCGTAGACAGCTGGTAGATATTTATTGTTGTATCTTGGTGCTGCGGCTTGCTCTGGCTTTTTCCCATTTTTCGAGCGAGTCAATCATCCGTATGGTCTCGTCTTCTATTGTAGTTTTGTCCTTGTAGTCGTCTACTGTTGGCGTGCCAGGTCTTCCTATCATACGCCAGGTTATCTGCATGCAAGCGATCGTAAGATTTTCCTCTATTCTTGATTTGACATTTGATTTCGTCAATTCGCTTCCAAATGAGTGTGGCTTCATTCCACGAAGGTGGGTTGTCGTCTTTTACTATTGCTAGTAAATGGGCAAGTTGGCGTTTTTGTTGTGTTAAGAGACCTCCTCTCTTCCTCTTTAGTTTTCGCAATGTGCGATCGTAGTTTTTTGTAGTTCCTTTCGTTTTTCCTGCCGTTTTTTATATTCTTCAATCGTGAGTGGCAGTGGTCCGACTTTTATTGCTGGCTTTGGGGTGTATACTGGCGCTGGAGCGGTTGGTATCGATAAATATTCCGGCACGTATTCTTCCATTAATTTGTTTCGGCTCCTTTTTAGTTGAAGAATTTTTGGCTACTCTTCTGTTGAAGGATTTTTGGCTGCTCTTCAGTTGAAGGATTTTTTGCTGCTCTTCTGTTGAAGGTTTTTTTTTTGCTGCTCTTCTGTTGAAGGTTTTTGGGGGCTCTTCAGTTCGTCAATTGCAGAATCTTTGGCTTCAGCTTAGTTCCAGGTCAGTTGCAGGATCGGTTGAAGGATAGGTTGCTGGATCGCCATGTAGGGTTGGTATGTGATGATGAGGGGTTAATCAGTGTCGATAGCGTTGGCCTTGCAAGATCGGCTTACGTATCGATAGCAGGTTTCACACAGTGTATGAATGCAATGACATATTGTAGTATAAAAGAAACCTAGTGCGAAGCGGAATGTCGCGCTCAGCAAAGTTTGTAACCGGCAGAGTTTGCCGTTGGTTACGCTTTTGTTTGGTGCTGTTCTTAACCAAACCTAGTTAAGAGCACCGAGAGAAAGAATAAGAAGTCTAATGCAGGATTGCAGTTTTAGATGTTCAGATTAATTCTGGTTTATTTAGTGGCTCGCTGGCTTTTTAATATCATTCAAATTAAATTATTCTCTTATTCTATCTAACATAAAATATACCTATCTTATTTTTACCAATGACAAATCATACTTCCAAAATACTCTCAAGTCTCAAATTACCGATATTATTCATTGACGAATCATATGGTTTGTTTACATTAATATATTTGAGTGCAGGTG
Organism: Clusia tigrina; assembly: GCA_920105625.2. Classification (NCBI taxonomy): domain Eukaryota; kingdom Metazoa; phylum Arthropoda; class Insecta; order Diptera; family Clusiidae; genus Clusia; species Clusia tigrina. The sequence continues at coordinate 148,528,555 of OV050031.1, read as the reverse complement.
CAGGGCCAAAGTCACTCCACTGTCCAATATGCATACAACGCTGCAATATAGGCAGCGCATGTTTCTAGCATATTTGGGAATTGAGTGCAGTGCATGCGTTGCGCTATTGTCTGTTCGTTTGCAAAGGCGAATTGCTACGGTGCTTATGATGATGTGTGGTTGTCAGTGTACACTTGTGTGGTACACTAGTGTACCACAAGAGCAAAATTAGGGGTGTTAGCGAATAATTTTTCTGGAAATATGGTTTTTGTGTTATTACAATTGTGTTATGTTATGAACTTGTTACATGATTTTCATATTGTCTAATAATTGATGTTATTTGTTTATAAATTGTTTCTTTTTATTATAATTACATGGTCGCGTTTGTAATTATACAGTTAAAATTACAAATTATGTTGTTTTGATATAATTACATATACTTATGGGTACTAATTATATTGTTTTGATTACATAGTGTGATAGTTATAATTATAAGTCGTATTGTTTAAATTTCATTTTATGGTTTATAAATTTAAATTGCATTGTATGGCTTTAATTGGTTATTATGTACTTTCTTAGGTGTACCATTATATTCTATTAATGAATTTACTCCTAACTTATCTAGTATTTTATTTGGTCCTTTGTATGGATTCATATTCTCTTCTTCTATTTTCTACTTTTAATAGAACTAAATCACCTATTTCTACCTTAAGTGTATTGGTATTAGTTTTTAAGTCAGTTAATATACGTTTTTGTTTTGCTTTCATTAGCATTTGTTTTGACTTTTCGTGGGCATATCGTAATCTCGCTTTTAACTCGTTGGCGCAATTTTCAAAGTTGTTTATTTTTGTATTATTTTCCATTACTTCATTGGGTAAACCTGGGAGTTTCCCATATATTATTTCATAAGGCGTGTAGCCCGTGTCAACATGTGGCATTGAGTTGTAAGTGAAAGTGAAGTATGGAATCCTCATATCCCATTCGTCGTCGTTTGTCGATGTCAGTAGGAACTATTTCAAAACTCTGTGGTTGCGTTCTAGTGAGCCTATCGTTTGGTGGTGGTACGGTGTCGAAAATTTTTGTTATGTTTTGAGCAGTGCAAATATGTTTGCCATTAGCTCGTTTGTAAATTCTGTCCCGTTGTGAGATTTAAGTATTGTAAAGTGTCCGTATTTGATAATAAATTGTTCAACTAGTGTTTTGGCTGTTGTGTGTGCGTCTTTTGTTGTCATTGGGTGTGCGATTACGAAGTTTGTCAGCTCACACTGCATGGTCAGTATGTAGCGTTATTCGTTTGAAATTTTTAGTGTTCCTACGGTGTCTAATATGACTTCGAAACTTGTGTTAGGGGTGTCTGTTATGGTTTGTGGTTCTTTGATGTGTCTTGTTTGTTTACACTTCACGCATATCATTGATACCTGTATTCTTTATATTTTCATTTATATTTTTATTTTTAGGTCGGAGCGTCTTCAGAGTCGATTCTTGATTCGGTGAATTATCGCTTTCGCCTATGTGCACCATCTTTTTTTTTTATATATATATTCATTTTTTCAAAGCTTTGATTTTTCTTGTCGACATTAAATTTTAATTTTTTAATATTTTTGACGTCATTTATTGATGTACATTCCCATATTTGAAGGTGATCAGTCTCCTGAGATATGCAATTTCTCAATTTTTCATTTTCATTCTTATTTGCCTCTTCATTTACTTTATTTTTATTTGCCATCCCTCTCGTGATTACTAGGGTTCTGTTGGCTTTTTCATAAGTTGCTTTCGGTATCGTATCTTTTAGAATGTCCGAGTCAATTTGTATTCTTGACAATGCATCTGCATTTGTATTCATTTTTCCTGTTTTATATACTGTTTTGAAATCATAGTCACAGATGTCTAATCTAATTCTGATCATTTTAGATGAAGGATTTTTATGAGAAAATAGTGATATTAGTTGTCCATGGTCAGTTACTACTATGAACTTTTGACCATATAGATAGGGTTTAAAGAAGTTAATACCAAAGTGTATTACTAGTAGCTCTTTTTCTATTACTGGCTTATTAAAATCGTGTTTTTGTAATGATTTGCTAGCATATGCTAGGGGTAAATCTTGTCCTATTTCGCCTGTTTATAGTACGACGCCTAGTGCATAATTCGATGCATCTGTAGTTAATATAAATGGTTTATAAAAATTTGGGTATTGCAATAGTGGTGGGTTTATTAATATTTGTTTAAGAGTTTCAAAAAGTGTTTGGCATTCATCTGTCCATACAAATTTTCCTGATTTCTTTAGTAAGGAGTTCCAACATTTTGCAATATCTGCAAATTCTGGTATGAATTTTCTATAGTAGTTGCAGAATGCAACGAATCTTCTGACTTCGTCTGCGTTTTTCGGTTGTGGGTAATTTTTAAAAGTCTCGTATTTTTCTGGGTCAGTTTTAACTCCGTCTTATGTAATCAAATGTCCTAAATATACGACTTCTGGTCTCAGAAAGTTGCATTTTGCTGCGTTTAATTTTAAATTATATTGTTTTAGTCTGTCTAGTACTTTGATTAGATTTTGGTTATGGTGGTTTAGACTGCCTCCATAGATGATTATGTCATCTACATAATGGAATGCTTCTGAGTCAAGTCCTGAGAGTGCTATTGTTAACATTCTCTGAAAACTGTTGGATGAAATTTTGAGTCCGAAGGGTAGTCTTTTAAATTGGTAGTGTCCATTGGATGTGGAAAAGCTGTTAATGGTCGTGATTTTTTTTCTAATTTTATTTGATGAAATGAACTGGTCATATCTAAGGTTGAAAACCATTTTGCTCTGCCTAACTTGATTACAATGTCTTCTGGCGAGTTAGCGCGAATTTATCATTTACTATTTTGTCATTCAGTTTTCTAAAATCCCCTATAAGTCTCCATTTCTTTTTTTCAATAGTGTTCTTTTTAGGAACTAAAAGGAGTGGAGCATTGTATGGGCTGACTGAAGGTACCATGATATCCTTCTGTAGCATTTTCTGTACCTGTTCATACACAATTTCTGTATGTGTGTGTGTGGCAGTATGTAGTTTTTAATGTAAACGGGTGTGTTGTCATGTGTCGTTATGTTTTGTGTGTTAAAATTGTTTGTCGAAAGTGGTTCGTCTTCAAGATGAAAAACTTCTTGGTATTGCCTTGGGATGTTTATTAGTTGGGTTTTTGTCATTTGGTCTGTGCAGTTAAAATTTAAGGTTTCAATGATTTTCTGTAATCTGTTTTCATTGTAATTATCCTGCGTACTGTACTTTAGTGTGTCATAATTTTTTTGTGAGTCAGTTTCAAATTGTATGCCGTCTAAAATTACATCTTTGTTTGTTGTATTTAGAATTTTTATGTGGGTTATACCACTTTTGGGAGCTATGGAATTGCTTAGAAATATGCCTTCTTTTAATTCTTTATTTAGAATTATTTTATCTTCATTTACGTTTAATTTCAAGGCTTGTATTATTTCTGTTCTGCTGGTATTTTTATTTTTTGAGTATCATGAGATTTAGTGTGCATGGGTATAATAATTGTTTGTTTGTTTACGTACGCGAAAATTATAAACGTTTCATAATCGATTTTGCATATATATATTTCAAAGAAATCCCTATTTGCTTAATAATTGGAAAGGGTGGTTACAAGATTCCTTTCCAATATCTAATTATAATTCTATTTGACCTCTTCATTTGTTATGCCCGTTAGTTTGCATTTGTCGTCAGGAAAGTATTCGTGGTTTTCTAATTTGTTACTTATTTTGCATAATGAGATGGCTGCACCTGTGTCTGTTAAAAATGTAATTTTTTGCTTTTTGTGTGTCAGCGTGACGAAATTTGTGTAGTTATCCGATATTTTATACACACTTAATTTTGGCGGTCCAGAATGGTTATGCATTCTGGGCCCTGTTCGTTTCCCGCTTCGTGTATCATGTTTACGCGGCGGTTTCTATTTGAGTTATAAGTGTTGTTGTTGTTCTGCTGTCTGCTTTGTGAGTTGTAGCTGTTCTTGTGTCTGAAGTTGTTGTTATTTTGATTATTGGCATATGTGTTGTAGTTATTGTTTCTTTGACTGAAATTTGTATTGCTACGGTTATTGTTTCTGTTGTTTGCATAGTTAGTGTTGTTTTAGTTATTTTTGTCATAGTGAGTGCTGAAATTTTGTCGTGTGTTGTTTGTGTACTGTGGAAAGGGGTTGAATGAATTATATTTGAGCGGAGCGTTGAAATTAGACCTTGTACCTTGTGAGCTGAATGAATTATGTCTTACTTGCATCAGCTGTGATGTGTTGGGTATTATTCTAGATTCGCTCTTAAGTTCGAGTGCCAATTCTCTGGCTTCTGCTAGATCTTTCGGTCTTGCAGCAAAAATTGTCGCTTTGTAATTCTCATTCAGTCGTTTCTTGAAAATGTCCAATGCTAACTTATTGTTTGTTTTTGTTATTACGTTATTTTATGCCTGTGTAGCTGTTTCTCCTAAATTGTATATGTTAAGTCTGTTTAAAATTTCTATTATTGTCTGAATTTTTTCTTTGCAAGAGTTAATTCCTGTATTTCTCTGTTAAAATATATATATATATATATATATATATATATATATATATATATATATTTTTTTTTTTTTTTTTTGTCGGAACAATCTTGTAAGCGCAGCACTCAGACAGAGTATATATCCATTGTACTGCACTTAAGGCTCCCTTTTACTCGGTTTTACATCTACCCGACCTCCGAAAATGTAGAAGTAGATCCTGTGGTGCCAAGGAGCCAAGTTGGTTACTGCTCAGCACATCAGTGCCAAAAATTCCAAACCTGATTCGAGCAAAGGCAGGGCAGACGCAAAGAAAATGGTCCGTCGTCTCGTCTTCCTCTCCACAGGCTGGGCACAGCGCACTGTCTGATATGCCAATCCTTTCCATGTGCCTAGCCGATAGAAAGTGCCCTGTCATCACGCCAACCAACAGCCTGCAGTCCCTCCTACCTAAAGATAGAAGGAACCGTGACCATCGGTCAGAGATAGCAGGTAGCATAATTTTCGTCCATCCGCAGCCTCTCTCAGCTCGCCATGCTCGCTTGTGGGTCGAAACAACCCACTTGTTTGCAGTGGCTTTGATGGCAGCGGAAGGGAGTGGCAGAACAGGCTCCGGGCCAATAAAAACAGCCTCGGAGCCCATCCTGGCCAAGGAGTCAGAGGTCTCGTTACCCGCAATGCCAGCGTGTCCCGAGATCCAAATCAGCGTCAGATTATTATGTTTTCCAACACAATTTAGCGTGGATTTGCAGGACCTGACTATCGTGGAAGTGGTGGTCGGACTATCCAAGGCCATGAGCGCAGCTTGGCTGTCACTGCAGACACAAATAGATTTGCCTTTCCACCTGTTTTCCACAACAAAGTCCATCGCCTCAAGTATCGCATACACCTCCGCCTGAAACACAGACGCACGCAGACCTAGGGCAACGAACCGATGGGTCCCACAAGATTCCACGAAGACACCAGAACCTGAACCGTCTTCAGTCCTGGAGCCATCAGTGAAAATACGGCAGCAGTGTTTGCCGGGCTCGTTCTCGGGATCTAACCATGAACGAGCCTCTGACAGCAACACATTGTACCGCTTTTCTAGTATGACGGTTGACGACATGGAGTCCGGGGGCATAGACAGGATTGCAGAATCGATGTCAGTGCCTGCGCCGTCGTCCAACATCGAGCACACCCCATACCAGTGGCCACTATGTTTGACTCTGCAGATGGCCTTAACGGCCTCTCCGCGGATGAAGACATCTAGTGGCGGGAGATTCACCAAAGCATCAAGTGCCGGGCCTGGAGTAGTCGGAAATGCTCCGGTACAACATATGGCCACAGCACTTTGTAGTGTTGATAGAGCTTTTTGACCCCTACAAGAGAGAGTCTGCTCATCCAAACCATCGATGCATAGGTGATAATAGGTCTTACCATAGCTGTATAGATCCATAGGACGTTTCTAGCGGAAAGACCCCATGTCTTACCAAAAATACCCTTACACTGCCAGAAAACTGACAGTGCTTTGGATGTCTTCAGTTCGACATGTGTTTTCCAAAGAAGTTTGTTATCAAGGATGACTCCAAGATATTTGATTTCTTTGGATAGCTGGATAGTGACTCCTTTTAGTGTAGGCAGAATAAGTAAATCAAGCTTTCTCCTTCTGGTAAAGAGGACAATACCAGTCTTGACAGGATTAGACGATAGCCCATTCGCACTGCACCAAGTGTCAATCATATCCAGAGTTCTCTGCACCCTTCTGCAGACAATCATAAGGGATGGACCTGTCACAAGACAGCCAACATCAACCGCATATGCCTGAGCGTATACACCCGAGTCATTAATGGCGTTAAGCAGGGGATCGATTACCATGCACCAGAGCAACGGAGATAGTACGCCACCTTAGGGACAGCCTCTATTAACCCCAGACGACACCAGCAAATCTTCCTCCGCCCGCACCGTTATGATTCTCTGGGCCAGCATTGAACGTATCCAATTTACTAGGACCCGGTCTACGCCATGCCGCCTAGCAGAGCCGCACATACTGTCGAAAGTATAATTGTCAAACGCATCCTCTATGTCCACAAAGATGCCTATTGCGTATTCTTTCCTGTCGATGGCTCACTCTATCCTTCTATTGTATTCCATTGTACTAGTTAGGAAATTGATACTTTTAAAAAAGTTGCCAACCAATTAGATTAATTGCTAATATATTACATTACTCCTCCCTAAATTTTCAAAACAGTATGGAAATTTAAAGTAAAACATGAATTCATTTAAATATTAATTTTTTAAAAATTATATGAAATTATATTAGATTTTAAAAAGAGTCATATAGAAAATGAATGTAAATTAATTTTGATAAAATATAGAAATATGTACATAAAAATTTCATCTCAGTGTCTTCGAAAATCTGCTGGTTCGTAACGTGATACTTCTCGACGTAATCTTGCTGTTCTACGCAGTTGATGATCTTGTTGACTGACGTTCGAATCTGCTGGATTCCTTGGACTTGTAGTCGGAGATGTTACAGTTGTAGGAGGACTAGCCGAAGTTTGTGATGTTGAAGGTGAGGTATCAACATACGAAGGGAAATACAAATTATCGGCGTTTTCTTCAGAAAAGTCCGGATTAATATTTGGAGAACTTCGAGGCTTCATTTGGTTTACATGGCTTCTGCAAACCCCTTTGTTTGCATTTACTAGGAATATGATGTTACCAACTGTCGTCTGAATAACACCTGGTATCCATTTCTTCCCCTTACCATAATTTCTGATAAAAACGTTATCATTTACCTGGTATTTAGTTGATTTTGAGCAATTGCGATGAGGCTTTTCCGAACGTTCTAAAAGCTGAGACCAAATTGTACGTACTGGTCTACCGCGCATAAGCTCCGCAGGAGATGTACCTTCTGATTTCGGCATGAACTGATATTTTAAAAGTTCTGACGAAACGTTTTGCTAAACCGTTGGATGCTGGATGAAATGGCGTGGTTGTGATGTGCGTAATTCCGAGTTTAGTGCAAAATTGATCGAAGTCTTCAGATGTTAACTGTGGTCCATTGTCACTGACAATTGTATTTGGAATGCCCTCAATGGAAAAAATGGCAGATAGGGCTGAAATTGTGGCTTCTGTTGTTGTTTTAGACATTGATGAAACATACGGGAACTGTGAAAATGAATCAACACATATGAGCAACATTGAATTAAATATTGGCCCAGAAAAATCAATGTGTATTCGCTCCCAAGGCTTGGTTGATTTTGGCCAGCTTTCGTACTGCCTGGATGGAGACTGATTCTGAACTCTACATGTTAAAATTTAATGTCGACAAGAAAAATACGTTCTTCTCTGCCTGTGTGGCTGTTTCTCCTAAATTGTATATGTTAAGTCTGTTTAAAATTTCTATTATTGTCAGAATTTGTTCTTTGCAAGAGTTAATTCCTGTATTTCTCTGTTGTAAATTAGTTAGTCTAGCTTGTAACTGTGGTATTGTTGTCGCGTCTTTTTACCTCTGTTGTAGTAGAGTGTATTTAAGTTTTCTGGTTTCGTGTAACCTCCTATTGCAGTTCTTACATTGGCAATTAATTTGGCATGGTAGATATACTCTAATAAATCTGTCTGTCCTGTCTCGTTGAGTGATTTGTTTATCAGCTCAGCGGTGATTACAAAGCTATCTAATTCTCTTAAGTTGCCCGTAAATGTGGGTAGAGATTTTGATGCTGTTTCTATGCTAAAAGATGCCATGTTTTCTGTTAAATCGCTGTCTTCTACGAGTTCATTTAATAGGAGCGTTTTTATGGTGGAATAAGTGTTAGCGAAGCTAATTTTTATTCCAGTTATATTTTTGTTGTCGGTGTCGGTCTCTAGAGAATTATTGAATTCGTCTCTAATTGTGTCTATTAGTTTTAGCTTTGCTGTAATTCTCTTGTTTGTGTGTATTCTGTTCGGATTTTTCCTTAGTGTCGCTAGGATTTCTTTCAAGGCGTTGAATTTTAAGTCCATTTAGGATCAAAGTTGGAAAATTGTTCAAAATATTTTTTTTTGTTTGCATTAATTTATTATTATGCTATAGAGAATTTGACATTTTTTTAATATATGTATTTTTGTTTTTATTCATTAGACTGCTGTAATAGCGTTGCTATTAGCGTCATTTCTATATTTGTGTACATAACCTTTAAAATATTTATCTAACTTATAAGCAATTATCAAAATAATTATAACAAAGAAAATTATTAAGTATGATTCTGGAATTTATGGGTAGGTGATCTCCGTAGACAGCTGGTAGATATTTATTGTTGTATCTTGGTGCTGCGGCTTGCTCTGGCTTTTTCCCATTTTTCGAGCGCCTCAATCATCCGTATGGTCTCGTCTTCTATTTTAGTTTTGTCGTTGTAGTCGTCTATTGTTGGCATGCCAGGTCTTCCTATCATGCGCCAGGTTATCCGCATGCAAGAGATCGTATGATTTTCCTCTATTCTTGATTTGACATTTGATTTCATCAATTCGCTTCCAAATGAGTGTGGCTTTATCCCACGGAGGTGGGTTGTCGTCTTTTACTATTGCTAGTAAATGGGCAAGTTGGCGTTTTTGTTGTGTTAAGAGACCTCCTCTCTTCTTCTTTAGTTTTCGCAATGTACGATCGTAGTTTTTTGTAGTTCCTTTCGTTTTTCCTGCCGTTTTTTATATTCTTCAATCGTGAGTGGCAGTGGTCCGACTTTTATTGCTGGTTTTGGGGTGTATACTGGCGCTGGAGCGGTTGGTATCGATAACTACTCTGGCACGTATTCTTCCATTAATTTGTTTCGGCTGCTTTTTAGTTGAAGAATTTTTGTCTACTCTTATGTTGAAGGTTTTTTTTTTGCTGCTCTTCTGTTGAAGGTTTTTGGGGGCTCTTCAGTTCGTCAATTGCAGAATCTTTGGCTTCAGCTTAGTTCCAGGTCAGTTGCAGGATCGGTTGAAGGATAGGTTGCTGGATCGCCATGTAGGATTGGTATGTGATGATGAGGGGTTAATTAGTGTCGATAGCGTTGGCCTTGCAAGATCGGCTTACGTATCGATTGCAGGTTTCACACAGTGTATGAATGCAATAACATACTGTAGTATAAAAGAAACCTAGTGCGAAGCGGAATGAGGCGCTCAGCAAAGTTAGTAACCGGCAGAGTTTGCCGTTGGTTACGCTATTGTTTGGTGCTGTTCTTAACCAAACCTAGTTAGGAGCATCGAGAGAAAGTCTAATGCAGGATTGCAGTTTTAGATGTTCAGATTAATTGTGGTTTATTTAGTGACTCGCTGGCTCTTTTATATCATTCAAATTATATTATTCTCTTATTCTATCTAACATAAAATATACCTATCTTATTTTTACCAATCGCAAATCATACTTCCAAAATACTCTCAAGTCTCAAATTACCGATATTATTCATTGACGAATCATATGGTTTGTTTACATTAATATACGAGTATTTGAGTGAAAGTGCAGGGCCAAAGTCTCGACGCATGCATACGACGCTGCAATATAGGCAGCGCATGTTTCTAGCATATTTGGGAATTGAGTGCAGTGCATGCGTTGCGCTATTGTCTGTTCGTTTGCATAGACGAATTGCTACGGTGCTTATGACGATGTGTGGTCGTCAGTGTACACTTGTGTGGTACACTACAATATTGCTATTATGTAGTCTGCCAGATGAACTAGAAAATTTTGTAATAGCAATTGAAAGCCGAGACAAATTGAAGAAATCGGAAATCTTGAAGGTCAAAATTTTGGAAGAGAAGGAAAAACGAGGGTAACGACTACAGGTAGCCGCTTTAGGCGACAGATTACTAACTATAACAATTGTATAAGTTCATGCTTTCCGACAACAAGATAGATATCATCTCTTCAGGACAACCATCGTACTGGCCAACAGACCCGCGCAAGATCCCTGACCTTAGTTACTAGAAATATAAAGCGAGAGCAATTAATTTTTCAATCTCTCTTCAGATCACTCCCCTATAATAATATACCTCTAGAAATATTTCTAGAGCTATTTACATCTACCCTAAGACTAGGTGTGCTGCACGCCTCGTACAAACCCGAAAATAACTGTGGCAACTCTAGACACCCGAAAATTCAGATCTCCTTTCCTAAAATGGAAGTTATCTCTTAATACCGAAAACTTAAAAAACGCAATACGTCAAGAATCAGAGCGTAGTTTGGATCGGCATATTCAAAATCTTTCTCCAACTGACATTACCAACTATTCCTAATGGAAAGCTGTCCGAAAAATGAAATCACTTATTAGCGGAATTCCACCCATTCGAACAACAAACGGGACATGGGCAGGAACTCATGAGAGAAAGTCTCCTGTTTTCGCAGAACATTCAAGGGATGCCTTCACACCAAACCCACCTCGCAATAACAACAATTTATTAGTATCATCGCCAGATTACATATGTTCGCCTATTAAATTAAAACAAAAAGAAATAAATGATGCAATTAGAAGCCTTGCTCCCAACAAAACCCCAGGACACGACCTCATGACTGGGAAAATGATCAAGGAATTGCCACAAAAAGCGATCATCGTGCTTACCTCAATATTTAATGGATTGCTTCGCCTAGGATATTTTCCCGATGCCTGGAAATTGTCAATAGCATCAGCCAGGAAAAGATCTGTCCCAATCGGCATCCTATAGACCGATTAGCTTACTCCCTATCATGTGAAAACTTTTTGAACAACTTATTCTTGGTAAATTAATGCCGCATCTAAATGAAAAACGCATCATTCCTCATCACCAATTTGGCTTTCGCGAATATGATAACACAGTAGAGCAGGATCATCGGATAGTTAGGGAAGTAAAAAATGCATTTGACAAAAAGCAATACTGTTCTGCCATCTTTTTAAAGATAGCCCAGGCGTTTGAGAAAGTATGGCACGTGGGGCTTATCCTCAAAATCAAAAAACTGTTGCCTGCAAAAGCACACCAAATATTAGAATCGTATCTTAGGGGCAGAAAATTTAAAGTGAGAATTATTAGTGCTTACTCTAAAAACTACGACATCAAAGCCGGCGTGCCACAAGGAAATGTGCTAGGTCCCGTGCTGTACCTAATATATACCTCGGATCTGCTGACAGACAAACATTTAACCACAGCAACTTTTGCCGATAACACTGCTATCCTTAGCACTCACCCAAATCCCAAAATTGTATCTCGTGATCTGGAAAACCATGTGGTACTAGTAGAAAATTGGTTGGTAGACTGGCGAATTAATGTCAATAAATCAAAATGTACGCAGATCACATTTACTCTAAAAAAAGGTGAATGTCCAGCTATAAAACTAAATAATGTTCCTGTTCCGCAAGAAAAAGAAGTGAAATATCTAAGAATTCATCTTGACAGACGATTGACCTGGAAGCGCCATATCGAAGCCAATAAAAAGCATATGTTACTAAAAGCTAATAGCCTACATTGGCTTATGCGAAATAAATCCAGATTGAGTTTGGAATGCAAAATACTCTTGTACAAAGCTATTATTAAACCAATTTGGACTTACGGAAGCCAGTTCTGGGGAGGCGCAAACAACTCTAATATAGAACTAATACAAAGAGAACAATCGAAAATTTTCAGAAGCATTGCTGGCGTACCTTGGTTCGTTAAAAACATTAACATTCAGAAAGACCTGAATATACGACTCGTGAGAAAATAAATCTATGATTCCAACCTGAAATATATTAAAAGAATTAAAAGTTATCCAAACCACCTAGCTAGTACCCTGGTATTTAATAGGGTCCCTAGTCACCCAAAACGGACTGAAACACCAGCACTACAATCTTCTTCAGTTTAAATTTATAACTATGTACTAGTACAAATTCTATGTGTTTAATTTATTTTTAGTAACTAATATAAATAGAACACTGATATTTAAAATACACTAAGCACTGGCAAGGTGTATTTTTGCTAATTAATTAGTTTGTATGACTTTCCTACTTATTGTTAGTCTATTGTTAGAAGATACAATAAATAAACATATGGAAATAAAAAAAAAAATATGCTTATTAATTAACATTCGTGATCTCTCGTTGTGTGTTCTCTCACCGTAAAAAATGTATAATTTTCTGTGATTTTCTTGTGATTATACCGGATCTTTTTTTTTACTGTTTCTTTTCAACGCAGGTAAGTTTTTACTATATCTATCATCCTTATTCCTCGCAATTTGATATTTAACAAATTTTTATAGAATAATTTTTGTATACTTGCATTTCTTTTTGATATACGAGTATGTATGTAATTTTGTAAAAATTATTTTTGAAGCGGTTCGATTCAACATTTTGGTGCTTGTTATTTTCTTTTTGTGCGATTAATTGTATTTGTAAGGAAATGCGATATGCAACATAGGCAACCCAAAAGCGATATACCTTTAAGAACACATATGCTTTTGTATTTAGTTTTAAGAATACTAGGATAGACGTTCATTTGAATTACGCGCGATCCGTCGTGTCTTTTTATTTAACAGCGATAATTAAAAATGCTTAAAATCGTTTATCGATATTTATTTAAGTTTGATCACTCGCGAAAATGAGTTCCTTGTTAACAAATGTAAAAAAGCTTTCCGTCGTTATTGATGCAGAGTTTGCTAGTAGCACAGGATTTGCCGAATGTCTTCGAAGAACCTTTAGAGACAGGAGTGTCAGATTTGGAGTTAAAGACATGGAAGACCGCTGTTCAACAGGCAGATGATACATCCTTGCGTAAAATTTTCGGAGTTGATTCATATTAAGAAGTTTTTAACAGCAAAAGAAGCATGGAGTGTATTAAGTGGTCTCTAAAATGCCGACGGACCAGATAGAAAGGTCAAGTTATTTAAGAAGCTTGTAAAATTCAAATTCAACGCTGGTGCGAAGTTTCCACTGCAGATTTACGAGTTCTGTTCTATTGTTGACAACCTTAGTGAAATAGGCATAATTGTACAGTATATAGCTAGTATGTAGTCTGCCCGATGAGCTAGAAAATTTCGTAATTGCAATTGAAAGTCGAGACACATTGAAGAAATCGGAAATCTTGAAGGTCAAAATATTGGAAGAGGAGGAAAAACGAGGGCAACGATTACAGGCAGCCGCTAGTAGGCGAGAGAGTACTAACTATAACAAAATCAAGTATGTGCAGCAAGCAACGTAAATTGTTATGCATGCGGTAAGAAACGCCGCATCAGACCAAATTTAAAACCACACAAGTACCAACGGTGCTGAGCTTGTTCGAACCAAACTATCGAACGAATGAGAATTTTTGGATACTTGATAGTGGGTGCATCATCACCAATGTGCTATGATATGTCATTATTTAGTTCTTTGCACGAACGGTACTGCTAGCCACTGGAAAAACAGTTAACGCAGAGGGAATTGGAAAAATTATGATCAAGTTCAATTTTAATGAAATCACGATGAAATAACTTCTTATCGGTTAGCAAGATTCTCAATAACAGGAATGAGATGCATATTATAAAAAAGAAAGCTGATGGAGTGTTTTGTTTACTATAATAATAATAATAACTTATAAACGAAGAAAAAATCAAGTCAGTGATTGCAAATAATAGCTACATAGCTCAAAAGTGGCATCGTCGGTACGGGCATGGCAATTATAAAGATTTGTTTATGTTTTCGCAGAAGAATATGGTACGCGGATTGAACTTAAATAAGACTCACACGCTAGTTACACTTATGTTCGGATATTTACTGGCCTATGCGTACAATGTGGCAAGGTGGGTCAAGGTACTTTATTACCTTCGTAGACGATTTTTCTCGGTACATGGAAGTACAATTTTTAAAACAAAAGTTTGATGCATTCGCAACATTTAAGGAATTTATAACATGCGAGTTACATAATGTTACCCATAATGTAACATAATGTTACCCATAATGTAACATAATGTTAACTAACATATTACATTAAGCTAAGTAATCACTCTTTCACCTGCTCCTTTTTCTACTAGAATTAGAGATGGGTATTTACCCAACGCTGGGTATTTACCCATTTATACCCACTTTCATACCCGGGTATTTATCTAATTTCGGGTAAATACTCATTTGAATAAAAAATACTCGTTGTTACGCAGAGTAACAGAAATGTGAACATTTTCGAATTTATTTTGAACATATTTTCTTTAAGTGTATTTTGTTTATACATTTTTTGATTGGTTTTGCTCAGATAAGGCAGTTTTGACTGCATCAAGTACAACAACAATTCTTAATAAGAACCGCTAATCAGCGTGCTTATGGCAATTCAATGTAATGAGTGGGAGCGATGGCAACAACAATGCTGAATCAACTAGAAACATTAAAGTTTCGAAACCCAAGCTTGAGCCTGAGGTGCATAAAAAGAATTTGGTTCATTCATTCTTAAATATTTGTTGATATATTTTAAATGATGGGAAGACCGAAAAATGAAACTATTTGGAGACATTTTCATAGAAGCGAAAGTAGCAATGAAGTTTCATGCTCTCATTGCGAACAGCGGTACAAATTTCTGGGCAAAAACTTTTGTCTGGAGCTGTTTGGATGAAATTTCTCCAGTAACTTGGTGGAAAGGAATTTGTGGAAGCACGCAATTAAGCAAATTAGCTGTTCGAATTTTAACACCTCCCTGTACTTCAGCTGCTACTGAACGTTCCTTTAGCACCCACAGCTTCATTCACTCAAAAAAAAGGAACCATTTAACAACACAAAGAGCAGGAAAAATAACATATATATCGTGCAACTGCAACTTGCTTTTTAAAAATAGTTTACCACCTTCACCAGAAAGCACGCACTCCACTCAATTTGAAAATGACATGAATTCATCACTAGAAGGTACTCAAGACGATATCCCTTCAACTTCTACAGGGATCACGCACTCTACTCGATATGAGTTTTTATCGGATACGGACAGCGACAGCGATTACGATTAAATTTAAAAATTATTTCATTTGTTATTAAAAAATCTAATTCATAATAAAAAATTAAATTCTTTTAATTTATTTAAATTTTTCTTTATTCTGATTTATACCCACATTTTGGGTAAATTATTTACATTTAAATACCCAATTTACCATTTGGGTATTTACCCTTGTCCCATCACTAACTAGAATAGACTAAAGTCTTGAAATCATTGAGTGTATATTAAAAAAGAATTTGATTAAAAAGGAGAAAAAATATTAAAATAAAAGATAAAGTTAATGTGTATTACAAACAAAATTGGTATTGTGCAAAGTGACATAGATTAAATGCGATCCGAAGATCCACATTAAAAAAAATACTAAAATCAAAAAAAAATTGCAAATTAAATTTGTGTTGTGTGAATCTAAATTACACATAGGGAAAATGAACATGAATACGAATGAAAAATACGAATATGATCCTCAAAAACCTACTGAATTCAATCCTGTAAATGTAGACAAAATAATATTACGAACCTTTATAAATAAAGTAGTGTCAATGTAAATTTTGCCTCCGTAATTATAAATATAAATATTACAGATATAAGAGAAGCATATGATCTATTAGAATCAGAAGGTCTAATAAGAACTAAAAATCAAAATAATAATAACTCTGTTCAAAATTCTACACAAAATCCAAATAATAATTACTTTGCTCAAAATTCTAGACCAAATCGAAATAATAATAACTCTGCTCAATATTCCAGACAAAATCAAAATTATAATAATTATACAGTAAATTCAAGTCAGTACAGATATAATGATAATAATAATAATTATGCAGTGAATTCAAGCCAGTATAGAACAGATTAACGAAGAACAAAATTTTTACTTGGAAGCCCAAAACAACCACTTCCGGTAGTCGAATTAATAATAAATAAAAACAAATTAGTAGCATTAATTGACACGGGATCGACAACCTCGTAACTGGTCGCACAGTACAGGAGATTGCCTTTAAAAGACCCAATAACATTTGATGCACTAAATAATATCACAAACATAACATAGGAAATTATAACAGTTGTACCTTCCGAATTCAATTTGGAAGCAACAATGTGGTGTCAGTAGACCGAATTTAAACACAAGAACTTTGATGCTATTTTAGGGATAAATATTCTCAAACCAATGACCGCTATTGTAAATTTAAATACCGAAACTTTAATTGTAAATAATGAAAAAATAAACTTTTTTGAAACATTCCATACGAGTTTGATTAATTTTATAATTTGGAAAAAATACAGTTAAATGATAAAAGTCGTAGTGAAGAGGAGAAAGCTGTCAAGAAAATTTTATTTTCATCTGAATACCTAATATAAGTTAAATACTCTCCTGAGCAAAATCTATAATAATAAAAGAATTTAAATTATTTTATATTATTTTATTATTTGTATTATTATGGTAGTCCTTCTCCTTCGAACTCCTGCCAATTAAAAGATGCGAGCTCTCGTACTCGGGTTCTTTTTATACGTTTTCGCCGCCGACAATCGCATGATGACTGCGCTTTGAGGCGGCATTGCGCGACAGCGTTTCACGGCTGGGCTTGGCGGCACCGACATACAATACATGTCTCGACAATTCCTCCGGCACCGAGAACCATCACCGTCTACCGTATCTACACGTAGCGGCTGTGCAGCGCATTTTGTACAATGCTTTGAACTGCTGCGCAAGCGCATGGCGCCAATGCTCTCCGTCTTGTGTTTTCTCACGCACCGAGAACCAGCACCGTCTGTCGTGCCCCTGCGCAGCGGATGGTAGCAGACTCTGTTGCAGCACATTTCGTACAATGCTTTGCACCGCTGCGCTAGCGCATGGCGCCAATGCCCTTTGTCATGTGTTTTCTCGGGGACTGAGAACCATCACCGTCTACCGTGCCCCTGCGCAGCGGATGGCAGCAGACACTGTTGCACCGTATTTCGTACAATGCTTGGTACCGCTGCGCAAGCGAACGGCGCCACCGACATGCAACACGTATGTTGCTAACTTATACATAAAACTTACAAAAACCAATTTAACCCAGCACGAAATAAAAATCTTAACCGATAGACCAGTTTATACAAAATTATACCGTTATCCACAAATACGCGAACAGGAAATTTACAATCAAATAACTAATATGTTAGAACAAGGTAATATAAAGGAAAGTAACTCTCCTTATAATTCACCACTATGGATAGTCCCGAAGAAATTAGATAATTCAGGAATAAAGAAATGGAGAATAGTAGTAGATTATCTAAAATTAAACGAAATCACTGTTGACGATAAATTCCCTATACCTAATATAGAGGATATATTAGGTAAATTAGGTCGAGCCCAATACTTTTCTACTACAGATTTGGAGGAGGGTTTTCCACAAATTCTTGTTAAGCAAGAAGACCAGGCGAAAACCGCTTTTTCCACTCCCCAAGGTCACTACAAATTTACTCGAATTGCATTAAAGAACGCACCTGTAACGTTTCAACGGCTAGTCAATTTCGTCCTTAAAAACGAAATTAATTAGAAATGCGTTGTTTATCTAGATGACATACTTATATTTTCCACAAGCTTCCAAGAACATGTCAATGATGATAATAAAATTTTGAATAGAAATTTAGAAATTCAAATAGAGAAATGTAAATTCTTTCGTAAACAAACTCCATATTTAGGCCATATCCCCCGAAGGAGTAAAACCTAATCCGACCAAACTAAATGCTATTTTAAAAGTAATGTTGCTCTAGGAGCAGTTTTACAACAATGCGGCCACCCGTTTTGTTTTGCTAGTCGAACACTCAATACTCACGAAAAAAAACCATTCCACAACGAAAAAAGCTCTTCTAGCTATTGTTTTGTCAATCGCGTATTTCCGACCATATCTTTACGAAGATAAGTTCGATATACTTTCCGATCACCAGCTTTTAAGGTGGCTTTTAGTAAAATCACAAGGAAAAGAACTTAATCCAAGATAGTACAGGTGGCTCATTAGGTTAAGCGAAAAATTACCATGTAGCCGATTTCCCAAATAGAATTTAATTCGATGAAACATACGTTTTATACAATTGAAACGTATCCCTCCACAACAACGTCGACGACTTAGAAACCGAACATTCATAGGCCGAAGACCTCCACAACCACATACATATCCTTGAATCGGCTGTAAATCGTTTTAATACGCAAATAATTTTAACAGATGAAAAAAAGATTGATGTCGAAAAAAAACACTAGAAAAAGAAAATATACATAGATTCCAACGAAATCGATAATAATTTAGAACATATTCTCACAACCCATATAGATAATGAAAGGAAAATTGGCTATACGGAACTAGGTGACCACAAATACAACACGCTTAAACTGAAAATAATAGAACTCTTCGATGAAAATAATAATGTGAAATTCGTAAGGTGTTCATTTCATCCAAAAGATTTAGAAATCGAAGAGGCAGTGTCTAAGGAAATCGAAAGATATCAT
Organism: Clusia tigrina; assembly: GCA_920105625.2. Taxonomy (NCBI): domain Eukaryota; kingdom Metazoa; phylum Arthropoda; class Insecta; order Diptera; family Clusiidae; genus Clusia; species Clusia tigrina. The sequence goes on along the minus strand of OV050031.1, from coordinate 148,509,679 downwards.
AAGAACGAAACAGGTCACTCAGGTATTAACGATAATTATCAAGTTTTAAAAAAACTAATTTTCTTTCCTAAACTCAAAGATTATGTACAAAAATACATAAACAATTGCAGCATTTTCCAGCATTGTAAATAAAACCGAAATTCTTTTAAAAAAAATTTTAAATCACAGTAACACCAATTAACATCAAACAAATTGTACACATGGACATTTATACTAACTCAAAAAGTAACTTCCTTATATTTATTGATCGGTTTTCCAAATTTGCCACAACTTTTTATCTTGAGGTTCGCAATAACTAAACGATCATAGAAAAATTACGTTTATATAAGTCACAAAGAGGGAATTTTAAGAAATAATTAACTGACAATGAATTTAAAAGCGTAAATATACAAGATTATTTAAGAACCGAAAATATTGAGCTGCATTACGTTAAATCGAACAACCATTCTGGTAATGCCGATATTGAAAGGCTTCATAGCACTTTTTCGTTAAAGAAAACAAAAATTAATCTTTGGAATTCGTTTTTGAATTTTAATATTATTATTGTGTAGATTTCAATTGTATAAAAATGATTAGTTTGTATTAAAAATATAAAATAGTAAATGTTTAAAAAACAGTTGAAACAGTACTGCCAAGAATACCAAAAACTAGTTTGCTGTTTTATTCGCACAACTCGATACAAGTTACGAATCGAATGCGCCTAGTATTTCTTATTAATAAGAGGAAATAATAATATGATTCAGAAAAATAATAAACAAAAATATTGTTTGGACAATATTTAGATTATTTTATTTCATTAAGTTCGATAACAAATATAATTGCAAATTTAGTTTTTTTATTATTATTATTATTACTAGAAAAACAATAACTGTTAAACTAAAATTAACAGCTGAATTTCAACAACGGTTCTCGTACCGAGTTGATTATAAAGTTGATACCAGGCACGTAAACCTTGGTATCGTTGAAAAAGGACCTAATGTCAACAGCGGTGCTTGTACCGAGTTGATGGTGGGTTTGACAACAGGCACATAAACCTTGGTGTCGGAGAAGGAGAATCAATCAATGTTAAGTTAAAATGAAAAGACTCACAGTTAACTCTTACTGATTGACTGACTTTTGGATGTGCCAATCGTGGGTATTTATTCATTTTTCTATATACATATATTACATATAATTTGGCTATACATATTAGGTATTATTGAATTGACAGCATAACCATGAAATGTGCATTATTGACAAATTTGCAAGCTGGCCTTGAAGTGAGTTTTTCAGCGTATTGCACTTGATATCATGTTTCATCCAGTGCAATGCCTTCGCTGATGTAGTATATATTGGAGTTTTTGTCAACAATGCAAATTCCATCGTTAAGCTGGCAAGATTTGCTTAACACAAGCCTAATTGTATGCAAAAGAAGATGTTATGCATTAAAAGTTTGAATGTTACATACCTCCCAATGAGGTTTGCACATCAACTGTTAATGCAATTAACATTTCTCCCGCGCGTTGAGCACAGCTCAACCTATATAAGATTCTCTATTGGTTGGTGGCGAGGGCGAGGCTGAGGCACCGTATCTGTTGACGTGATGATTTCTGGTACATTGACGCCACGTTGAGTTCGTATTTTCCATATGAGCCCAGTAATTAAAAGTATCACGGACAGGAACAGTGCGGTAGAACTGACCGCATGGTGGTAATAGTCTGGTGGTTGAATTTTGTGCAGTGTCATCAGTTTTTCCTTGGCCAGAGCATTGTGTAATTCTGTGAGATTCTTCAGTTGTGTTGTGTAAGGAATCGCGTTGATTTTCTGCAATAGTGGGGTTATTTGTTCACTATTAGATAATTCTGTGATTTTTCCTAGGCTTGTGCGTGATGCTGTTAACGAACTGGACACGGATTCTTGCCATTGTATTGAGATTGCATTGTGTTTCAGCACGCATTCTGGCTGAAGTGTCAGTAGTCCTGAGCCTTTCAGTGTCAACGGGATGATTTCTTTGACGCAGACTGCAGTGGCTCGTGAAGTTGACGGAATTGCATAAATCCATTGATTTTTTTTCCTTCAATGGTAGCCACGTAATGTTATTGGCCACAGGTTTTAGTTTACAATTTGGTTGAGTGTTGTTGTTAAACAAATTGATTTCGCAGGAACACATCTCAGCCTCATAGCTGTACCGGATTGGCACATTTGAACATACGTATTCAATTTTATTGATTCGCTCACATGATGCAAAGTCGTCGGAGCTAATTCGGAGGTATTGATCGCGAGCAGCATTTGTGGCCAGAAAGGTGGTGCATGTATCAATTGCCACCATAGTGTTGTTGATCCAATTTGGTACCGAAATGAGCAGAAAGAGTTCAAATCGGTCATGTTCCACCAACGGTAATGTAATCTTAAACACAACATGGTCCTGAGTGAGTCCTCCCTTTACCTTTAGGACACCTTGGTCATCAATAAACGGTGACAAATTACTGATATCGCTAGTGTTATTGACAGTTGAGTGATGCTCTAAGTTTTTAATGTCATCGTAAAAGGCTCTTCCTTGGGTACCCTTGACAATCAATGTCAATGATTCCTCCATTTCTTCAGCTGTTGGTGCTATTGTAGGGTGGGCCACCTTGTTTCTAAATACTTTCACATACCGAATGACATATGCTACAATTCTTTGCGTCGAAATGAGTTCCTGTGACTAATTTCTTCCCAGAAAGTTGTTGTCTCTTTCGAATTGAGTGTTAGAGCTGCACTCGTCTGCCGCCTGAGTTCCAAGGCACATTGTTCTCGCGGAGGTTGAAGTGGCCAAATTGTCATAGATCCGTACAGGAACTTAGGTCCATATAGCCAAAACAGGTTGTCTACCAATTTAGCTGCTGTCACGCCTCTTGATACCAGATCTGCGGGATTGTCTTGGGACGGCACGTGACGCCATTGTTGTGGATTAGTTGCTTGCTGAATAGCCGAAATTCGGTTTGCCACGAATGTATGGTAGTGTGCTGATTCTGCATTTATCCATCCCAGCACCGCTGTGGAATCAGACCAAAAATGCGTTGTAACGCTTTTGAAGAATGGGCTTTCATGGAGCTTCTGCATCAATTCCACGGCGACCTTAGCAGCGCACAATTCCAGTCTTGGTAATGTTACTTGCTTTGTTGGAGCTACTCGTGATTTCGCGCATAGGAAGCGAACGATTATCTGGTTTTGGGAATCTTGTGTTCGCATGTATGCTACCGCTCCATAGGCACGTTCTGATGCATCAGCGAAAATGTGTACTTGGGGGTCCTTGGGTACTGTGCGACCGAAGACGTGGCGTGGCACGCTGATGGTTTCTAACTTCTGCAAGTCCTTTTTGAAGGTTAGCCATGTTTTGTGAAGTGGTGCTGGAAGTTCTGTGTCCCAGTCTATTTTAAGTTTCCATAGTTGTTGAAGGAATACTTTTGCTGTGGTCGTAACTGGCGCGACGAAGCCAAGGGGATCGAAAATACGTGAAATATCTGCTAAGGCTGAACGCTTTGTCATCCTACCGGATTCTACTATACCAACCTTGACCTTAAAGTCATCATTAGAAGGGCTCCAAATCAATACCATTGTTTTGATATTGTCGTCCAGTGTGTCACCGAATTCCATATTTACTTCACGGTCCGTGACTGGAATTTCTTCTAGTAACCTTGGGTGATTCGCGCTCCATTTCCGTAAATTGAAATCCGCGGAACTAAGCATGAGTCGAAGTTGCCGCTGTATTTCACATGCAGTGGAGAGATGATCAGATCCGCTCAACACATCATCGACATAAAAATTGGATTTTACGACTTCTGCTCCTAGTTGATATTTGTTGGCTTGATCGTCAGCCAGAGCCTGAAGTGTGCGGATAGCCAAATACGGTGCAGATGTTGTACCGTAGGTGACTGTCGTGAGCTGATAACACTTCATGGGATGTGAGGGATCCTCTCTCCACCAGATAAGTTGGAACCTTTGATCGTCTTTATCTACTCGCACTTGTCGATACATCTTTTCAATGTCGGCTGTAAAGACAAATCGAGGGAGCCGGAAACGCAAAAGAATAGTGAACACATCTTCCTGGATAGTTGGTCCTGTTGCCAGAAGATTGTTTAAAGAGACATTTGTTGATGTTTTGGCTGAAGCATCGAATACGACTCTTAGCTTTGTCGTTGTGCTGTCTGGCTTCAAAACGGCATGATGTGGAAGAAAGTAGTGGGAACTCTTGATGCTAGTTATATCAATATCTTCCATATGACCAAGCTTCTCGTATTCTCGCATGAAGGCTACATATTGGGCCTTGAATTCAGGAATCTTTATCATTTTTCGTTCAATTGTCATGAACCGTTGCAGAGATAACTTCCGCGATTCTCCCAGTTGGTTTGGAGTGGTTTGGAACGGCAATTTCACTATGAAGCGCCCATTGATATCACGTTCATAATTTTGCAGAAAATGTTCTTCACAGCGACGCTCGGCGGTTGTGAACTTACAGCTCGGTGAATCACATCCTTCAAGTTGCCAGAATTTTTCAAGAGTGTCGTTGAGGGAACCATTCTCCTGACCAGTGTAGACTGCACATGTTGCTGTTTTTGTTGAGCTTTGGCCAATTTTTCCACTTATCACCCAACCAAGTGTTGTGTTTTGCATGACTGGGAGCTCAGAGGAAAGTTTGATTTGGCCCATTTCTATGAGGTCGTAATACAGCTCTGCGCCGAAGAGAACATCGATTTTTCCTGGTTGATGAAAGTCCGGATCAGCCAGTTGGACACCCTTAGGAATCGGCCATTTTATAACGTTTAGCTGCTGGGCTGGTTGAGTTGGAACAATGCTTGGCAGCACAAATACCTCGAAATCTACGATTTTATGCCAAAAAAAATCGACTTCTGGACCATAGGGTATTCGAAAAAAATGGATCAAAGAAACTGTATTCAGTTTTGTGTAAAAAATGAAATTAAATGCGCAAGGACATTTGAAATGTTGACTGTGGCCTTTGGCGAGTCTACTATGAGCAGAACACAAGTTCAATTGTGGTATAATCGGTTTGAGGAAGGCCGAGAAGATGTCAATGACGATGCTCGTCCTGGTCGCCCGAGCACGTAAACAACCGATGAAAACATTGACGCAATGAAGAAAATGATTTTGGATAATCGTCGAATCACTATCAGAGAGGTTGCTGATGATGTTGGCATATCGTTCGGCTCATGCCAAGCAATTTTTACGGATGTTTTAGGCATGAAACGTGCGGCAGCGAATATTGTTCCAAAATTGCTAAATTTTGAGCAAAAACAACGTCGCATGGACATCGCTCAGGAGCTGTTTTTGGCCAAAAACAAATCCGTTATCATGCCTCAACCACCGTATTCCGGAGATTGAGGAGATAAAAGAAAAATCGAAACAGGAGCTGTAGGCGATACCAAAAAAAGCGTTTCAGAAGTGTTTCGAGGATTGTAAAAAACGCTGGCATAAGTGTATTAAATCTGAGGGGAATTACTTTGAAGGGGATAAGATAGTTGTTGATGAATAAATAAATACTTTATTTTTAGATCACACAATAACGGTTATTTTTTGATCACACCTCGTATGTTCTGCCGCAGCAAGAACGTTTTTAGTTTTTTTATACATTACAAATGTATATATTTATCGATTGATTTCAATTACTGCTATTACATTTTGAAATCATATGATTTACTTAAGTAATACATTGAAAAAACAACCATCCCAATAAATAAAAATTGTAAGAGGAATTAAGTAATGATTTTATTAAATTTATCTTATTAATATATTGACTTTAATACTGTAAAAAATTCTTAATAAAATATTCTAATGTGTTTTGACGACCTTAAATGTTTTCACTGCCACAAAATTATCAAAAATTATCTCATTCACAATTGTTGGGGTATTGTCCTTGTTTGACGGGGGACGTCCTTCTGCTGCGCGCGTGTATCTGAAAAGCCTAAGCCACTTCGTTAAATAATCACTGCACTCTTTTTACGTTTAAAATAACCAGCCTTTATTACTTAAAATACTAACTCTTATATACTATTTACAATTCATAATTACAATACAAAAACTGACCTTTCTGGTGTTCCAGTTTCGCACCTGTTAATTGGTGTCAGTTGGTCAAGCCAACTGACCTACGCCAATCTGAAATGTTGATGGTGCATTCTAACTTTGAATGCCATTCGGTGGCTCGACTGCAAAACTGTAGCACCCTAAAAGTTTACATAATAAGTATTACATAGGTAATAGTAATTCTAAATACTCGCACCCTAAAAATATGTGCTTTCTTAAGTAACTTTAACACATGCTAATCACACAGAATGTGTGGCATCTGTTAGGAGTCGATGCTGTGAGACACTACGCGCAGGCAGCTTGATTCTAGCTCAAAACATCCCTCCCCTCTTTCTAAAAGAAGTTAGTGCAACTAACTTCTAATGAATCTTTACAATATTTTTCTCTTTTCTGCACTTTAAACTATCTGTGCATTTTCTTAAACCTATAGTACATATGTATAGTTTTTTTCTTTTTTCAAATTCGCCTTATTTGGGTTCAATTGTTGTATTCTTTTCTTTTTACTTTTGTGTTCTTTTCTTTTTTCCTCTTTTGTTTTATTTTGTTCCTTTATTTCTATCTTTTTTTTTCTTCTTTTTTTTCTTTGTTTTATTCTGTTCTTTTATTTCTATCTTTTTTTTTTTATATTCCCCTTTTTATATTTGGTCTTTCATCGACTCTTTTCTCACTGGCGTATATACAATTTTCAACAACTAGCGATAATACAATTAATCCTATACTTAAGATCTTATATTCTACTATGAGATTTATATCTAAAATATTACGTTATACTTCTGCTATCTGCTGATCCGGTTGACGGCTGCCGTTGACGGAGTGAAATCCCTCGATGAACTCTGCATACCCCTCCCTTCTTTCTGGATCAGTACGTACAAAGATGTTATAGGTTGGCGATCTGGTTTGCCATTAAAACTTTGCTTTTAGTGGCCTTCTTCTATCCATTTATGTAGTGTGCCCCACGGCTGTAAGTGGTACTGCCTCTGCTTATAGTATTCAACTTGTAAAAAAAAAACATTTGGAATACATGAGAGATTACAATACACCTTCTTCCTTTGCAGCAATGCGTTTTATGGTGGAAGTGTTTCTCTTGAGCTTCCTCATAATGGTATTTGACATCGTTTGGCTTTGATGTGGAGACAATCGGTATTTCTCTGAGACACACATTTAATGACGTAATTTGTGTACTCTGATCGGTAACCAGTCTCTGTGTCCTCTTGTATTAAATCATATTTCCTATGTAAATCATATTCCATATGTTCATACTCTAGATTGGACATACACTTCAATGAAGCAATTAACTTCCGTGAGCCAATTTTCCTCTGCTTATTATATTTGGTGGTGGTTTCAGTCACCCACCTTAAGCTTTTACCCATCTTCAACTTCTCCAAAATCGATTCTGTTGAGATTGTGATACACTCGGTGGACATTGTACTATAATTGTCCAATTCAAAACATGATTCCGCAAGGAAACTTGTTCTTTTTTCGTTGCTTGTCAATAACTTATCCACAACGCATTCAAATGCTGCGGCCATATGCCGTTTCGCAAAATTAAAATTACATCCGTCGCCATTCATCCCCAATCTAATATGTTGGCATCTTTGGGGTCACAAACCTTAGATAACAGCCAAAAATCTTTGTTTTTCAAAAACGCATCTTTCCGAATACTACGTTGGTCTTTTAGTCCGCACCGCCTTCCGATATCCGCTGTTCCCGGAACTTCCTGCTTCGATTCACATCATCAGAGCTATATAGAGAACACCTATAATAATTTTCTTAATTTTCTAGTATACATTTTAGTTTGATATTTCTTCTATGTTTAATTTTTGCCGAACATTTCAGTCAACTTAATAAATGAATTTAAAAATTATATAACATTTAAATAAATACACTATATGTACTATATATACTCTTGGGTATAATTTTCCAATTTAGTATGATTTTTGTTTTTTTTTTTATTACAAATTTATATTTTAAATAATTAATTTTTGTAACTCTAATTATTTTCTAAACTACTTTTGATTCTAATGTGAACTTTGCACAGATTATAATTTTTTAATTTATAACTTTTCTTAAACATAAGCTATTCCAAAAAACAATATTTCTACAACATGCTTTTTTTATAATTGAATGCTATATCATTCAATTTGCCACCCACTCGTCTTCTCCCCTCACATTATCGGATTCGCTACCGTATCCTGGAGGAAAAGAGGACTGGACTATGCGTTTTCATAGCCATATAGGGCATCAGTTTTGCTCTGATTAATTTTTCGTGCTCTTTTTCAACACGTGAGTTATCACTCATTTCAACTTTGAACCAATTCATTGGCCCTCCGACAAAAACCAGATTATACAAAATAATCCCGTTTGTGTCAAAACTTTGTCCATTGCATGACTATACCTTTCATCGCATACAATTACTTTTTATTTAAATTCACTTCTAGCCTGATATGTATATATCCATTAACGATTCTATTTTCCATCCTGTAATCAGCCCGTATATGAATACATACATACATTCAAGGCGCTTTAAATTACCTAGAATTAATTGCTTATTTTCCCAATCAACCTATACTTTTTTTTTATATCCCAACATATACATTTATTCAAATTTCCATACGCTAATTTCCTAATCAATTAACAGTTAAAACCTATGTACGAGTATATCTACATATAGCCTGCTGCAGTATCTGCAAATATATACATACGCACATACCCATTCCTCCTAACTAGAATACTTACTTCTTTAAATATACATTCGTACATTCATTCTTTATCTTATACACATATATACATACTCGTATATATACTTACTTCACCAGCAGTTCCGTTGCCTGGCGTTAATGCTCATGCATCGAATTTTAGTGCATACACTGCCGTATGTGTGTATGTACATATTCGAAGTTTTGTTTTATATTACTTACCCACGACTGTCTTATTATTTCATTTTATTTTTTAATTACGTGCAATATTTATCAATATTTAAAAAAAATATTTTTCCCTACTATGCTTCGTTCGGCCACAGTGCATAATAAGCACTTTTATTACGTCAACTTTAATCGCTCGATTTTAAGTGGCACACTTCTACTGGCCTTGACTTTGAAAATCGGAGCTGTGTGTTATCCGATATACACACGTACATGTTTACGTTGTTATTCTTGTGCTTACACTTGTAAAACACTGTCAACACATGTCTTTAGTTGTGTGGTCTTGTATGGAATAATTTTAACAAATTATTATGTAGCTTTTTATTCTTGCCCTTAATCGTTACGACTGTTGTAACTGGGCTTCGGATCTCTGCTACCATATACGGACCTATCCACACAGGTGAGAATTTATTTCTCCTGGCTTGATTCCTCATGAGTACCTGATCACCCACGTTCAAAACGACTGGGTTTAGTACCTTGTTATAGGCCTCCCTGGCTACTCGTTTAGCGCAATCCTGGTTTTCTCTGACCAACTCGTGCGCTCGCTGTAGCTGATACTTTTGCACTTTATTCGGGTCATCAGCATTGTATACTGGCGCACATTTGCGCTTCAGATTTGCTGGCATATTAAAATCAAACCCGTGGAGCGTCCTGAACGGAGTTTGCTTCGTTGATACATATACCGTATTATTGTGTACATGCATTGCAGTGGTCAACCATTGATCCCAATTCTTTGGCAAAACTGCGCAAGTACTCGACCAGAGGTCGATGACTACGTTCCAATGAGCCATTCGCCTGTGGATGATATGGTGTTATGTGCAACTTCTTGATTCCCAGCATTTTACACGTTTCTGAGAAAAGTTTGGATACGAAATTTGAACCATTGTCGGTTATCAAAACCTTAGGTATGTTGTAACGTGCTATAATTTCATCAAAGAATGCTTTGGCTACCGTACCTGCTTCCGCATCAGGTATAGCCACGCACGCCATATACTTTGAGAAATCATCTTGGAACGTCAAGATGTATTTATTGCCCGAAACAGTCTCAGGTAAAATACCTACAATATCCATATGAACTTTATCAAATGGCTGTTTTGGTGTGTCAGTTAGCACCATAGGCATCTTGGTTAGCCTTGAACTTTTGTTGGCCTGGCACTTTGGGCAACTTCTTACATATTTTTTTATGTCTTTGAGCATACCTTTCCATCCGTATACTCGCCTGATCCTATCATGGGTTTACCAGAATCCCTGGTGTCCACCTAGAGGTGAATCATGGAAACCCTTTAACACAGCCTGGATATCCTTTATATCCTTCAGCCATTCCACACTACTGGCTCTTTGTTCATTAGCAGCGTCACCCGCATTGCTAACATTTCCTGTTGCATCAATTTTATCCCCTTGAATTCTCTCGGTCTTCTCCTTATCTGACCGTGCTTTGGCCCTCGTTTGCACTACTGATACCTTCTGTGCCTGCGGTACTCTGCTGAGTGCGTCCGCATTCAGATTCTTCTTCCCAGGTTTGTATATGATTTCAAAATCATACTCAGACAATTTGTGTCTGAACCTGGCTAGCCTAGACGTTTGGTCTTTCAAATTGGCTATGCCTCTCAACGGCTGGTGATCAGTATATATCTTAAATGGGCGTCCTAGCAGATATGCTCTAAAATTCTTCGTAGCCCACACTATGGCTAGAAATTCCTTCTCTATTGTGGAGTATCTCTTCTCCGTGTGGCTAAGCGCTCTGCTTGCGAATGCTATTGGTCGGTCATCACCGACTTCCCCTTGTGACAATACTGCCCCTAATGCTTCATTGCTAGCATCAGTCTCCTTAGCCTCTCGAATGCTTGCTGACATCTCTCTGTCCATTCGAACTTTGCTTCTTTTCGTAGCAACTTATTAATGGGCAAAGCAATTCCGGCTAGTCCTTCCACGAACTTTCTATAATAGTTCACTAGTCCTAGGAATGCTTGCACTTCCCTTCTATTTCTCGGAATCGCTAGATTTTTAACGCATTCCACCTTCTGCGGGTCTGGCAGTGCTCCTGCTTCTGAGCAACGATGGCCTAAATAAACCACCTCTCTTCGCAAAAATTGACACTTCTCCGTGTTCAATTTCAAATTGTGTTCTCGTAATTTCTGGAGCACCTTGCACAAGCGTTGCGAATGCTGCTGCAAGTTCTTCCCATAAATTACAATATCATCGAGGTACACAAAACAATCTAACCCTTGTAAGCCTGTTAGCACATGGTTCATTAGCCGTTGGAAAGTAGCCGGTGCTCCTGTTAATCCAAACGGCACTCTATTAAACTCATAATGCCCTAAACCGGTGCTGAACGCGGTTTTCTGCTTATCTTGGGTATCCACCAGAACTTGGTGGTAGCCACTCGCTAAAGCAAGTGTAGAAAAATATCTACTGTGTCCCAATTGATCCAGTATCTCTTCTATCCTTGTTATTGGGAACACCTGCTTGATAGTGGCGTCGTTCAATTTCCTAAAATCAACGACCATTCTCCACTTCTTCTGACCCTGAGCACCTCCCTTCTTTGGCACCAAAATTATTGGTGAATTCCAAGGCGAGATACTCGGCGAAATAATGTTATCTTTCAACATTCCCTCCACTTGCCTATTTACCTCATCTTTGTGAGCTTGCGGCAATCTGTAGTGTTTCTGGTTAATTGGTGCTTGATCCACTCTAGTAGGTATTTCATGCTCTACCTCTGGTGTATATGTTAACTGGTCTCCTTCCAGCAAAAATATGTCATGGAATGACGCACAAATGGCTTCTATTGATGCCTTCTCTTCTGAATTCACGCTTGGGTCCAACTTCAATTATTCTAGCACCCTCTCCATTCTTTTTCTTATATCTACCTGCTTAATCTGATTCACCGATCTATAATTCGGTTCCTTAAAATTATCATAACTAGTGAACTTGGGCCTAAAATCCTCCTCCATCAGGTAGTCCTTTTCCGATGCGTTGAGTACGCAAGCGTACACCTTACCCTTGTCAACGTGCGTTATGGTTTCTCCCATATATACGCCCTCCGCTAGCTGCTGCTTGTGCAAAACAAGAGTCCTAAGTTTTGTGTTTACATGCATAGTAACTACTCTGGTGGACCTTGCATTCACTACCTCCATACAATTCTTAACCTTATTCACGGTTCCTTCCTGCCATGACATTAATGGAAAAGTAAGTATTCTATGCTTATTGTTATCATAGAATGATAACTGCTTGTCGAGCGCATCCAGTATGGTGCGTCCCCAAAGATTATCGCGGCCAATTATCCCATCAGCCGGGATACCTTTCCTATCGACTTCCACTGCGTGCATTCTAAAACTCATACCCTTAACTCCACTGTCCCCTATTCTGAGCGACCCCAATGTCCTAATGCACCCTCCAAACGCTCCGTTAAGCGTTCTTAAGTCCATTTGATTAATGTCTAGCCCCTTCCGTAAAACACTAGATTTTACGAGGCTAGTGTCCGCCCCTGAATCTACTAATAGTACTAGCTTTCCACTCGCTGCCTCCTCGCAGGGTATCTCGATGAAGGCATCACCTATCCTGCTCATAGCGAAGCAACCTCCTTTTGTTCCCAATATGGACGTGTATCCACTCCCTAACTCTTCGTGATACTGGAGAGCCTCTTGCTCCTCCTTCTCCTGGACTGTAGTTCCCATATTACTAGTCCCACGTACTTCCGGCCTTATTATTACTTCCTTTCTTCTGGCTTTCCAGTCTATTGGCCTCGACTGGGCCGCTGGAAGTTTCCCTGGTTCCTTTGTTGGGATTGTCTATCCCTGCATTCCGCTGCCCGATGTCCCATTCGTCCACATGAGAAGCATCTCAATCCCTGTATGTTATTGCCTATCCTTGGTTCACTTCTAGAATCCCAACTTGGTCGCTGCTGACCACTCCCAGTTTTGAAAGGATTTCTTCCTTGGTTAATTCCTTCTGTTGAATTAATTCTGGGACTACTGAAGTTACCCCTGGTGTCCCTCAAGGTTGGAACCGGGCGACTCGTTGCTGGCTGCCTTTTACTCTGATTCCATTTAGTGTCTACTTGGCACTGTCTACTTGCCTCATGACCATATGTTTGGCACTCCATACAATAGGGCGTGTTTTTCCGTGTAACGCATTCATCCCTTGTATGCCCTGGATTATCACAGAATGAGCAAATGGGTTTCCTTGGCTTAAACCTCTCAACCAAGAATTCTTGGTCTCTTTGTTGCGGAAATTGGCCCATCAATCTACCGACTCCACATCTGTTTTGCTGCTGTACTGTTCCTACCTCTGCAGGAGCATCAGTCCAGCAGATTCCACCTGTTGTCGTTCGCTGTTGTATTGCTGCTTCAGCTAAAGAGACCGCCTCCACTAACTCTGCCATACTCCTCGGCGTGAGAGTAAGAGTATAATTAGCTAAATCCCTATTTATCAGGCCTGCCTTGAACACAGAAATCATAGTCCGTTCTACTTGAGCCTTGTATGCTGCAACATTTTCTGGAAAGTGCCTGTTGGCTTCCGTCTCAGCAGCGCTCCATAGAGACTGGAGCCTTCGTCCCCAGGCTCTCAATTCCTCCCCCGGTGTCTGAGTTGATTCCTGTATTTCCCGTACAAGACAGTCGTACGACTTTTGTTTCAAATATGTCCGATCCAAAAGTACATATAATTCTGCCAGGGTGCTTACTGAGCTATGCACCAGTAAATCAAACGCATCACCTGTGGTTCTTTGCCTAATACACTTTATTAAGTGTTCCCCGTCCGCTTCCGGAACACTCTGTTGCGCTAGCTCACAAGCTTCTTTGAAGCGCCGGATCTCAGTTCTCAGATCATACAACTCGACTCCTGAAAACAAGGGCACCAACTTCTCCACCGCATGAGCAACTTGCAGAATGCCCATTTTATAGCTTTGTGTTTTCTCAATTGCTGGTAAAACCTTAGCTTTATTAATCTCTTTGGTAGTTTCCAAATTCTCTTCTCCCAGATCTGAGAGGTAATTGGTCAGTGACGGATTCAAACTAATTAGTCTTCGATCGTTTGTTCGTGCAGGCGAAATACTGCCTACAGTATCGGAACTTTGCTGCATGGGTACTGCTTCCGGCTCCTTTGGCGGATATCCCTGATTTTTATTATTTATCGGGCTTCCCGGAGAAAAAGGCTCGACACCGACTTCAGATGCGCCAAACAAAAATTCCGCTTGCTTTTCTTCATTAAGTACTAATTTTGGCTTCACCATGCGGCTTATCCCTTCTGGTGTTAAATATTCCGGCCAACGTACTTCCGGAGGCAATGTCAATACTGTTTGCGTAAATCCAGCTGATGCTGATTTTGATCTCTCCCTATTCAGTGAGGTCCTATTGGTCGCCCGTCCTCTTTTCAATTCCGCACACTCCTTTTCGAACAGCGTTGCTGCTTCCTCTGTTTCCGTCAACCTCTGAGAAAGTTCCTTTACCTTCTTCTCCAGATACTCTTTTTGTGCTCTCCAATCTTCTGCTTTCTTATGAAAACTGAACAACTTTCTTCTGTTCTTTTTTGGATTGCCGTCAAGGCTTGATCCGCTACCTCTAACGGTGACATAGCGCCTCCGGCGTTCGCCTGCCTCCACAATTCCTGAGCTTCTTCCCTGCTCGTACTCGCTTCGAACTGGTCAACTATTTTCCCAGTAAACAGTTTCACCTCTGACTGTATTGATTTCAATCTGTTCCTTATTTCCTCGTCTGGCGAAACCAAACTCACAATCTCTTGCCCTAGTCCCTCTAATTCAGAACTAAATGTATCTGCCCATTCGTTGACCAGACTATTTATGTAGTCTGCGTAATTTTCCGCAAAATATTTTCCCTTGCCGTACTCAACTGCGTGAGCCAACAACAGTCCGTGATTATTGTTGAACTCTCTCCCCAGATCTTGCAACTGTGTTATTCGCTTGCGGTAATACACGTTGTCCTTACGTAACCTGCCGTCTTTCTTAAAATTACGGACCAGTTCTTCAATCGCTTCGCCAATTTGCTCCTGCCTCAGCAGTAATCCTTGCGCTTCCTTCGTCATATCCCAAATGCCAGAACAGATGGCGTATCCCAATTACAAATAAAAATCCAATAATTGTTAAAACTTCTTACAATATTTTATTCGATCTTACTTAATGATTCAAAACAGAGCTATTAAAAAAAAACATTCCACCGTAAATTCTATCTTTATATGCATATTCTGCTATACTTGTTTTCCATCACAAAGTTCCGCTGTCTACCGGCGTCCATTAAGTCCTTCCATCAAAGCAAATTGGTCCTTGACTTCTTCACAAATACTCCTTGTTTTCCACTCACCATCTTTAAAACTCCCAAAAATTAGAAAAGGCCATATGTTTGTAAAAACCGAAATTTAATTTACCGGCAAAAGTGTCTTGATTCATTTCCGGAAATTTGAATCCATATTTGAAAATATACCCGTAACGTATGCGCCACATAATAATAGCATTTAAATGTTTTCTTCAACATTACTACGCAAATCGTAGTTTCCGAACTTCGAAAACTTTGATGCAACAACACGTGTTGTCTGCACCTCTTCACCTAATACCCTAAACTCAAAATGCCAAATATTTAAATCAATCTTTATTTTGATTTCAAAACAATATAAATTGAATCATATAAATGTCCCTACCGACAAACAAACACAAATCCCCTATCATAACCGTACGAACCCTATACCGTGGCACGTTCTTTCCGAACCAAACCAACCGGTATACACAAGTTCGCAATTCAATAACGCAAAATCCGTGAATAAACAGACACGTCCCACATTCCCCGAGAATGCTGAAACAAAATGTATTAAAAAGTATGAGCCTAATCTCAGTGGAACAACCCTATACAACCTGACCGTAAGTAAAAATTTTTCTTTTGGATCGACCTATTGTCACCTAACCGCAGCGGCTAATCAGCCCCAATGCTGCTTCTTCTGCATGACCGGCGCAAAAGCGCCCACACGGCCACCGAAGAATCGTCGACAAAATTCACTTAGATACTAGAATGTCCTACTATAAGCATACTCACCATTTTTTTACCCTCCATTGAACTCCTTTGGGATGGTTATCCTGATGGTTTCCTGTTGGTGGATTCCCGTGTAGGAGTGCTCTTTTCCTGGCACTCGACGTTGGATCCTACCGGCTGCGCCAAAATGTTGGGGTATTGTCCTTGTTTGACGGGGGACGTCCTTCTGCTGCGCGCGTGTATCTGAAAAGCCTAAGCCACTTCGTTAAATAATCACTGCACTCTTTTTACGTTTAAAATAACCAGCCTTTATTACTTAAAATACTAACTCTTATATACTATTTACAATTCATAATTACAATACAAAAACTGACCTTTCTGGTGTTCCAGTTTCGCACCTGTTAATTGGTGTCAGTTGGTCAAGCCAACTGACCTACGCCAATCTGAAATGTTGATGGTGCATTCTAACTTTGAATGCCATTCGGTGGCTCGACTGCAAAACTGTAGCACCCTAAAAGTTTACATAATAAGTATTACATAGGTAATAGTAATTCTAAATACTCGCACCCTAAAAATATGTGCTTTCTTAAGTAACTTTAACACATGCTAATCACACAGAATGTGTGGCATCTGTTAGGAGTCGATGCTGTGAGACACTACGCGCAGGCAGCTTGATTCTAGCTCACAACACAATTAAATTTCTAGTAATGATCTTGGCCAATTAGCAAATTAATTCTTTCTACCAATTTTTCAGCGCATTTCTACTCTCGGCCACTTCTGCTCTAACATGGTTTAAATTTTAATTTTTAATTTTGGGCACAGGCAACACATCAGCATATATTATTGGAACCACTATCGCGCTGATTTTGATTACATTTTAATTTTTTTTTTTTTTTAACAGTTCATTTATTTATTGAATTCACTCATTTCGAGCCTAACAATAAGTAATTAAATCTTAAGAGCTAAATTATTATAATTATTTGGGCTTAGTATTAAATTTCACTACATTTTTGCCTTTTAGTTTTAATTCAATTTAAATTCATTTCATTTTAGTATCTTATATAGTAATTATTTAATATTTAGTACAGTTAATATATAGGTAAGTCCAATCTTTTGAGGCGTGTTGCTGCTTTAATTCTAGCTAAATTTTTTACCAATGGATTTGAGTGCTATCGTGTTTTTTTGTGTTTTAGCATAATCTCTGTGAGATCACTTTTAACCAGACGAATGTTGAGGTCCTTATGGATGTCAGCATTTCTAACGAACCAAGGCGCAACCGTGATTGCACGCAAGATTTTCAATTGCACTCGTTGTATCAGCTCGACGTTCGATGAACTAGCATTCCCCCAAAGCTCAGCTCCGTATGCCCAAATTGGTTTGATCACTGCCTTGTACAATAAGAGTTTATGTTGTAAACGAAGCCTTGACTTGGAGTTGCGTAGCCAATTTATTTTCTGGGCCTTTAGCTTTATCTGCGTGCGTTTTGCCTCAATATGGTTCCGCCAAGTTAGTCATCTGTCTAGATGGACTCCTAGGTATGTTACAGTATTCGATTGAGGAATAGCAACATTGTTTAGGGTAATCACTGGGCATGTTTCTTTCCTAAGTGTAAACGTAACATGAATGCTCTTGGTCTCATTTACCTTAATGCGCCAATTTGCCAGCCACACTTCCATTTTCTTCAAATGCTCCTCAAGGCGATTCGAAGTCACTATTGGAATGCTATGTATACTAAGAATAGCAGTGTCGTCTGCGAATGTTGAAGTGGCTAGGTGATCATCAGTAGGGAGGTCTGCAGTGAATAATACATATAGCACAGGACCTAGAACACTACCTTGTGGAACCCCAGCAGTAATATGAAAGTCGTTTGTGGTGTATTCTCCATATTTTACTCTGAACTTTTAGTTATCCAAATACGATACGAGTAGCATTTGCACATTAACTGGTAAGAGTTTTTGAATTTTATATATTAATCCTGCATGCCAAACTCTGTCAAACGCCTGTGCAATATCTAAGAATATAGCAGAGCAGTATTTTTTGTCTTCAAAAGTACTTCGAATTGCACTAGTAATGCGGTTAATTTGCTCTATAGTTCTGTGATTCTTACGAAATCCAAATTGATGGTGGGGAATAATGTTGGATTTGTATATGTGCGGCTGCAGCTTTAGAAGAAGCAGTTTCTCAAATAATTTAGAAATAACTGGGAGCAAGCTTATGGGCCGATAAGATGAAGGTTGAGTTGCGTCTTTCCCGGGTTTTGGTATCATTGTAATTTGTGATATTTTCAAGGGTTGTGGAAAATACCCAATCATAAATATTGCATTAAATAACTGCGCCACTATTTTCCTGGCTATTTCAGGCAATTCCACAATCATTTTTGCGGTAATTATATCAAATCCTGGTGCTTTTTTCGGGTTTAGCTGAGTTTTAATTGCAAGTTGCACTTCCTTCATTTTAACCTTCATCGGGATTAATGGTATTTTAGGGGCCAAAAATGGAATTTCAAAACAGTTGGTTGGTTGGTTAGGTTGGAATACGGATTTGAGATGATTTGCAAACGCTGAGGCTTTCTCTTCGTCACTTCTTGCCCAAGTTCCATTATTTTACCTGAGTGGTGGATGACTGTCTTTAGGAGTCTTAAATTTGTATAGGCTTTCCATAAATTGTAGTTAGTATTGGAGTTAGCGTCTCAGTATACTTTCTCAAACTGTTCTCCAGCTCGCAGTTCAGTGTTTCTCGGAGGCGTTTTTTTGCTAATGCTAATTTCTGCTTGGCGTAGGGTGATCTATTTTGTTGCCATTCTCTTCTTGAGCCCCTTTTCTTAACTTACTGCAGATGTTGTGCGAGTTGTTGCGGAGCGGGATAATGAGGCTGCTGGAGATGAGTGTGTGGCTGCAGATGTAAGAACTGAGTTGATGGCCAAAAGTGCCGAGTCAATATCGCTTTCACTCTTTAGTCGAGGACCAATGTTTATATGAGTACTTATATACTGACGGTACCTGAGCCAGTTTGTTCTTTTGTTGGTTAGGTCACCTGTTTTCTTACCCAGTTGAGGTTGTTTATGTAGGCATATAATAACTGATGAATGATCAGAAGCGAGCTCTAAACACGATTCTGCAGATAACAAGTTACGATCAATACCACTTCTTATTCCAAAATCGATGAGGCCGGGCACTTTTTGAGGGTCAGAGGGCCAGTATGTCGGTTGTCCTGAAGACACGAAGTCTAGGTTAGAACACTGAGTTAGTAGTGCAGAGAACAGTTGTTTGCCTTTGGGATTTATTAACCTGGAGCCCCAAAAGGTATGTTTCGCATTATAATCACCTGCTGCCAAAAATTTGGTCCCCAATGATGTGAAGAATTGTGTGAATTGTAATTCAGTCACTGAGTATCTTGGAGGACAATAGACTGCGCTTAGTACAATTTTTTCCTCCCAGCATTGAAGACATATTGATGTTGCCTGCTGATAGTCCTTTGCATACTCTTCTAGTGCATGATGCTTAAATCTATCTCTTATTAATATACCTCTACCGCCATGTGCTTTATTGTCAGGATGGTTTGTCTTGTAGAATTTATATCCTAATAACAAAATAATTTTTGTTTGTCAAGTGCGTTTGTGATAAAAGCATAATGTCAATTTACCTAGTATGCAGGAAGTGTTGAATTTCAAGTTTATGTTGGCTAATGCCGTTTGCATTCCAATGACATATATTAATATAATTTATTTTTTAGATATCAACAATTGCATAAGCTGGTTTTGAGTTTTCAATAACTCGTGCAACATGCTTTGCATTGATGCCATAAATTCTGTCATACACTTTTTCATTAAACTGACTTTTCACGAATAGCTCTACGCACGTAATTTCAGATGGCCTTTTGTTTTTAGTTTTTCCACCGAATGCTACAATTTGAATATTTTCAGTTCCACACATTTGTAAATTTAGCTCTCTTGTTAATTTCTCGCATACATATGTACGCTGACTTCCATTGTCCATTATTAGTCTGGACAGCACGCTCTCGTTTTCATCGATTTCATTATTCCTTTTGCCGTTTGCAAATAAATTTCCTTTTGCCCTTGTCCCATCGTACACATTGCCGTTGTAGTCGTTTCCCCTCCATTTTTTGCTGTCACGCTCCCATCACGCTTTCTTCTTATTCCAATGTGTTCATTTTTTATTTTGTTATCGGCTCGCTCACTGCTTCTCTCAAAATGTTCATTAGCTTCAGATCTTTCGCACATTGGAGTAATATGCCTTTCTCCACTTTTTCGCATTTTAGCCACTGCGCTTTGTAAAACTTGGAGCTGTGGTTTCTGTTTCCACATCGAAATCATCTCCCCTCACGCCCCAGCACCTGTTTTCTTTCTTCTAATGCCATGCTACTTTTACAGTTTCTAGTGGAGTGACTGTCGGCTTTACAAAAAATGCATTGCTGTCCGCTAGTTGCATTTGCAAATAAACCAGTTGCTATACCTAAAGTGGATCGCGTTTCTCTTCTCGTTTCTTTTTCTTCTGATCTTCTGTCTCGCTCTGATAACTGCGATTTTTCCAACGCCTTCAATTCTATTTTAATAAATCCAAGAAGACCTTTTAAATACTTCTCGCTAGCTTCGATTACTGTACTATTGCTATCATGCGGCAATGTAACAGGCAGAGACCCTTTTCCAACATTCCTATCATATTGTATCCGCATACTGGCTTTAAGGATAATTTACTTTACCATTATTTCGTACTGAGACTTCGGCATTTGTATCGCTGCTAGAGAACGTATTGTGGCGCTAACTTCGTTATAAAGCTGCCGAATTCTTCGTATACCACTCCATGCTTGCTCCGCTCTCCTATTTGTTAATTTTTGCAAAATCTTTCTACAATTTTTCCTGAGATGGCTTCGTGGTAACATGACTCAGTCAGCGTAAATCGCGCTATTGTAGCCGTTGCTTTGTCCACCAATGCTTCGCTGAGATAACTGAATTTTGTCGCTGCCAATTCTCAAAGTTTCCATCAAAATTTTCAGCTCGAGCGCTTTCAAGTGCCCTGCACGGTGCTCTCGTGCATCTTCCTGTAAGGTAATTTGCCTAGCCACCTGGCTTTCCTCGTTGTTTCTTTCGGGAATCTGAACGGATTTAAGGTGGATATTAATTTCCTATTTCAATAATGCTCTCATTTCTTGTCTGAGTCTTTCTGAAACTCCTCTATTTTAACATTGACCTATACTGCTTCGTCAGCTTTTTTTAGTAATATAAACCATTGTATCTGATTCCGTTTTTTCCATATCGCTTAACGCCGTAAAACCTATGTTGTCAAAAGTCTTCAAATAATCAGCCAACTGATTACACAACTTTGTTACTTGTGTCCGAAACGATGAATGGTAGACGGTATTCATTTTATTTCGCGTTGCTGGATACACTCGAAATTGTATACTAAACCGAACCGCATGCTAATGAATTCTCTTTTTAGAAATTATATTAATTAAATAGTTTTAAAAGAATTCGTCACTGTCCCGCGTTGCGGCACCATGTAAAAAATATTTAATAAAATGTTCTAATGTGTTTTATTGCGCCCCGATAACTTTACAGTTCGACGTTCAGATTAATATTAATTACTTCTTTACATAGTCTTGTAGAATGTATGTTGACAGCTTATACAATGTTATATTCATAAATATATGCAAAGAGTGTATGGGTATGTTTTAGTATGCTATGTCTCTATGTTAATAGTATGTAAGTATTTATAGTTAGTCATGCATGTACACGTATGCATATGCAATAGCATAAGTTAATTTTCTACAAATCCTAAATATTCGTAATGGTCATTATTGTGAAACAGAGAAATATTTGACGGTATTGAATTTCGTACTTTTTGAAGAGGGAATAGTAATTAAAATTTAAAGGAACGATAACATTAAATTTCGATTTTCCCAGAATCAATCGGTTTGGCTATCATTAATTGTGGACGGATAATTGAGTTTGCTGATGATTTGTTAGCAAAAAAAGGGGCCACTCTACTATGATTTGCATGAATTGTAATTCCCCATTCTCATCTTCTCTGCTACAAAGAGACTGGTATAGAAATGGAAAGAGTAGTTACTTTTCCGCAGCCTGCTCATAAAGCAGAATGTCGAACATTTTGCAAACAAAAATGTAAATATTACTGTGAAATATTAAAAATTGTATTTTTCGGTGAAAAAATACGAAACAGATTACAAATATATTGACGAATATATTGGAATTTGGTTTCGCGTCATCGAGACTAAACAGTGCATCATCATTATGATTGATCTATCGAGGTTTTAGAATTCGTTATGCCTCGGTGAACAGAAAGTAAATGGGAACAACTAGAGGTGTAAATAAAAGTGGAAATTTGAACATTGATAATAATCGTGATATTTCCATTTCTTTACTTGATGCGTTTAAAAGGGGATTAAAAGAGATTCCGGGTAATTTCCGTAGCTATGATATTGGTCTAATGATTTTAAGATGTAGGTTTTGTGGAGCACTGCATTTTGAAGCTGAAATTACTGCTCGAAATAAAACAGATTTCACTCTGTGTTGTGATAAAGGTAAAGTTGGGTTGCCTCCTATTACACAACACGTATTTCTTATTATTATTATTATTATTACACTTTATTCTAATAAATTAGCTATTACAATAAATACAATTAATGAGTACTGGCTGCCAGGGCCTTCGACTCGATCTTAATCTATTTTATTTTAAATTTTATTTATGAAATTTATATAGCTTAAAAAGGTTTCTATTGATTTTATACTATCTAGAGTCACATTTTTTAAAAGATTACTAGGGACTTCCGTTCCAAATATATTTCTTCTGAAAGCTCTGCATTCGTTCAATAAATGAGTTAGTGAAGCTCTGTGTCCGGTGCAATAATCACAATTTGGCGCTGGTTCTCGACGCAGTAAGTGTTCGTGCGAAAATGAGGCATGTCCCAACCGAAGTCGAACAAAAATTTTTATTTGCTTGAAGGTGCATGATCCTAGATAGGTGGGTTTTATTCCATCACGATTATACGATTTATAATTATGTGTGTACTTGTTCCACTCTTCCATTTTTTGTATATACAAGGATTTCTCAATTAATTTACGCATATCTGTATTTTCTCGTGTAGGGAAGTACAATAGGGGATGCTTTGCTGCTGTGACAGCGGTTGAATCAGCGAATTCGTTGCCGTCAATCCCAACATGGCTGGGTACCCACATTATTTTTAATTTATTAGCGCATTTTATGCATGCTTCTCTTATATCTGAAGCACGGATGCCCTCATTGCTTATATTACGAATCGCCTCTATGGAATAATTGCTATCAGAGCATATAAGAAATCTGGCTTTGTGCAAACGAGCGTAGTCCGTGGCTATTTTTATTGCCAAAATTTCGGCTGTGAAGATTAAACAATGTTGTTGAATAAGGCCAGTGGATATTACTATTCCGGTAGAGGATACTACCGCGAAGGTAGTGCAGTCGGGTTGTTTTGAGCCATCAGTAATTAAAAGGGTCCAGTTCTTATTAGTGTATTTGCTTGTACTCGTATGTTCTGCAAAAAGTTGTCGGTAGCCTTCAGGATTTGTGGTAGATTTAGAGTACAAAATCAGATCTAGGGCAAGTGATGAGTCTTTGAGATGCCAAGGAGGGTCTCTTTTCTGCTTGATTAGCCGAGGAGCTGTGTGAGGCATAATACATTTAGCTACCTCAATACAGCGGCGGATTACGGATTTTATAGTATACCTTTTGGTGTGTTTGAAGGCACACTGGACGTCTTTAAGAAGCGTTGCATTACTGGCGTTAAATAATTTTGGTATAAGGTGAAAAGTTGATGCACGTACTTGCTCCATAATAGAAGGTAAACCAGCTTCAGCTAAGATATTTTTTTTGGGCGACGTAGGAAAGGCTCTTATGGCTCTTCGAACAGCTGCGTGGTAGGGTGCGAATAGCTGCTTTAAGTTGCTTTGAGCCCACCATCAAAAAATTGGGAGAGCGTAGTTTATTTTGGAAAGTATTAGTGATCTTGTGAAAATGATAAGTGTATACATATCATAGTTTAGTACATATTTCTATATGTCCTAAACTATGATTAGAAGATACAAATTTAACAATATTAAGCCTGGCATTAATATTTTTTCCTTAAATGTAAACAGTGGGCCTTAAAGTTAAATTTCTTGTCGAAGATGACGCCAAGAATTTTCAATTCATTAACTAGTTCAATAGAAGTGTTGTTAAAATTTAAAGTAAACATTTTACATTTTCTGTTTTTACAAAAGTGAATTAATTTACATTTGTTTATAGAGACGCGGCCACCATACCGAGTACACCATTTATCAATATCATACAAAATTTTAGAAAAGATACATTTAACATCATTGTTAGAATTGTTATTAGTAAAGAAGATTGCATCATCCGCATATATAGAGTATTTAATATTTTTATAATCGGCTACTATTTTACTGATTTGGTCAAAAGCTGCTATAAATAAAACAACGGACAAAGGAGACCCCTGTGGTATCCCATTATCGAGAGACCGAGTATTTGAAAATTTTTGGTTAACTCTCACCCGAAACCTGCGATGGGTCAGGAAGGCCTTTACAAAAGCAAAGATCTTTGGACCAATCTTCCAAGTCGATAGCTGTTGGAGCACAACCTGAACACTAATGCGATCGAATGCTCTTTCAAAGTCAGTGGTCAATACAGACACATGACTTTTATTCGAAAGGGCAGTTGACACGAAGTGCTCGAGATGGAGGAGAGCATCAAAGCTACTTGGATGGAGCTGATAAAATTGTTAGTGGTTATATAATAATCTTTCAGCAATAATTTTTTCCAGGACCTTCCCGATACAAGGCAAAAGAGATATGGGGCGATAGCTACTAATTTCAGAAATTGGTTTGTTAGGCTTAGGTATCGATATTATTTCAGCTGTGTGCCAAGTTTGTGGAAGAATGCCGTGGTCTAAAATTTTATTGTATAGTAATATTTTTTAGGCAGAGGCAGGTAGATTATTTAACATCGGGTAGGATATGTGATCTAAACCTGGAGTTTTTCCTATTGCTAACTGTAGCGCAGTTTCGAGTTCGGTAATGGAAATATATGACTCAATTTTATTTGCAGTCAGTGATAGGTGAATGGGTTTATATTCCGTATGTAGGAAAAATCGTTTCTCAGAAAAGTTTGCGTCGCTAGAGAGTGTAGACCAATTATTAGCGAAGGTATTTGCCATTTCAAAAGAAGAAGTCAAATGAGAACCTCCAACAGTTAAAGTACGAAGTGGGGTGGTTTTGCTGCCACCAACAGGAACTCGAATGTCGGACCATATTTCTTTGATACTGGATTTGGCAGTGATTTGAGATGTAAATTTTTCAAGAGAGTTGGCTTTAGCTTCTCTAACAGCTCTTCTAAATATTGCTTTTGCTTTTTTGTACAGAGCTAAGTTATATCGAGTTTCAGAAAGGTGGTTCACTTCAAGCTCATACTTTGATTAATTTGTGTTAGAATGAGAAAATTTTTTCTCCAAATGATATTGGTCGAGTAATTTGCGTTGAAATTCCTGATATTACAGTCATCGAAAATTGCATGATTTTTAAACCCATTTGCATTACAGATGGCAAATGCTCGAAAAATTATCCTAAAGAATTTTATGAATATACAAGTAGTTAATGGCTATCCCGTATATAGAAGACATCGTATTTCTGTTGATGTGCGTGGCAGTTCACTTGACAATTCTTGTGGTGTGCCATACAACCTATATTTGTTGACAAAATTTAACTGTCAAATTAATGTTCAAATGTGCACTATAATTAAGATGTGTTCAATATAATTAAGATTGTTTCCCAACGAATTTATTGACAAGACAAGTTGCGCACAATAGTTGCAATTGTATATGTGTGGTTATGCCACCGTAATAATATTCAGAAGGAGAATTATTGAAATATTTTTGGCAGATTTCATAGCTATTTCGGACACGCCAGTTGTCCTCTTCAGAGATCTTTCAATGAAAGTTAATTTTTTATTTTTTTATTTTTTCATTGAAATTTTCCGACTGCGTCTATTGTTGTTGATCCAAAATCGTTTGAAAATTTTAGGACTTATAATAATGTCGCTTATCATTATTTTATTGAAGCTTGCTATTCGCGGGATATTGCATCAAATTATAATTAGTGGCGTGATTGTTTGAATGAAGCGAAAGAATTCAATTCACAAAACCTAATTCGCTACTAATTTGTTATTATTTTCGCATTGAATGTTCCAGCAAATGCTCTGACTTACGGAATGAGTTCAAGCTATTCCTTTCTGAAGATTCAAGGGGGAAAAACATTTCGCCAAGTGTTGCCTATTCCGGTTGTTGAAACTTCGGTTTGTCATATAGCAGTCATAGTCGCTAAATAAATTTGACGTCATTGATTATCATTGATGAAATGTATTGTTAGATTAGTTAAAAATGCATCGGATATAAATAAGTTATTCGGAGATAATACCATTTGGTTGTGTGGTGATTTTCCACAGATTTTGCCTTTTGTACCGCATGGTCCACGATCAACTCAGATTGAAAATTAGATCACAGGTTGGAGTGAATTTGTTTTATACCGCGTTTGATTAACACAATATATGATGAAGTTCAGTTTGTTGAATTTTAAAAACGAATGGATGGAGTAGCACCAAAATTTCCTCAATTTGGTGAATATATTATACATATTCTAGAGGCAAATATAATATATTATAATTTTGGAGTCATTCTAGCTAAAAAAAATGATTTTTATTTAATCAATTCTGATAATTTGTACCATTTGTTTGGTAAACACAATGTTTATTATAGCTATGTTAAAATGATTCGTGACAATGACTCAGAAGTTAACAACTATCCTGTTGATTTTGTGAAATGTCAATTAGTGGTTTACCACCACACAACTTAGTATTGAAATTCAATTGTCTTGTGCTTCACATTAGAAATTTGAATGCTAAGGATGCATTAGTCAATTGGACCAGAATGAAAGTGAAAGTCCGACATTATACAGATATTTTGAATCTATAGTGTTTATCAAATATTTAAAACGAGTAAAGAAGTCTGAAGTCGGGTTTGACCGACTTCGAAATACCCTTTACCTTTCTTTGTGCGTGGGAGTTAAGCAATGGGGATGTTTTCTTCACAAATCATCATTAGGAGAATATCTACGGTAAATTTCGGTCGGGTACCTAGAATTGATTATATCGACCCTATTTCTTGCGTATGGCTTTGTAGTGTCAAAATTTGTTTAGGCCGAAAGTTATAATAATGTGCCAATAGTGGGTGTGGCTGTAAAAATAACACGCCCATTTTTTGTGTGGTGTTTAATGTTAGTACCCGCAACCTCCATGTGAAATTTCGTTCATAAATCTTTAATAAGACCCTAGTAGAGGTTTTTGGTTAATTAAGGGCGTGGCAGTACCAATAATCTCCCTGTATTTGGATTCCATGTTAGTACAGACCCAATGTATGCATCTACTAAATTGTATTCATATATCATCACTAGAAGCATAGATGGGTTGTTGTTTTTAATTGGGGTCCCCTAAGCTCATTATATGGGAAGGAGGCTTATCCTACATCTGATCGACCCCGAATCTTGTATGTGGCTTTATAGGGTCCATATACGTACTACAGGCGTGGCGGTAAAAATAACACTATCATTTTTTGTGTGGTGTTTAATGTTGGTGCCCGCAACATTCTTGTGAAATTTGTTGGTAAATCTTAAATAGAAACCTAGTAATAATTTTTGGTTAATTCTGGGTGTGGCAGTAGCATTATGATCTCCATATTCTGCACACACACTATTATCGATCCCTTGTAAATTCTCAGCGGAATAGCTGAATTTCTGAAACGGGCAATACTAGTTTGTATAAATATGCATGCCTACCTATGAAGGCATATACTCGTATATGAAAATATTCAAAATGAAATTAACATAATAAAGTAATTTATTTCTTAAAAATATATTGTAAATTGCAATAAATATTTGTACAAAAAAATACATTTTTTAGAAATTTTATAAATTATTTAAGTTGCATTCTAAGCGAAGTCAACCACCGTTGCAATGCACGCCCTTGACTGCGGCCAACGACAACGCAAATCGCTGACAACGAATTTTCAAGTGCATCAGCACTGTGTGCACATTAATGATGGTTTTTTGCATTACCTTTATATTAATTGTTTATATTTTATTTTATATGTAAAATATATTTATTTTATTTTTATAATATATAAACAAATTTTATATGTATAATATATAAACAATAAATGGCTTAATTGTAATAGTACAAATTAAGTGAAATTATTAAATATGTTCATCAGTTCTATGAAACCTATAAACGAGTGTTTTATTTAATTGGTCATACCGGAGGTCTGGTAATATGTGCTAGTACCCTCACCCAACAATAGTCTTGGTACCTAGGCTACTTCATCATAATTATCGAAGGTCTGGTTATAAGCACCAGTATCTTCATTCAATATTAGTCTTGGTTTAGCACCTAAGCTATTTCATAACCATAAAACAACCCAGCTTAAGTAAGGTGGAATAAAAGAAATCCCACTCTTAACATTGGTGACCCCGATGTGATCCTGTGCTTGATCACAATCATCGTAGAAGCTTATCATGGAGACTCTTGCGAAGCACCAGGAGAGGATCGGGCAGCAGATCGAAGCGCTCATAAGCAACTTCAAAAAAGACTCCGAACAGCGTAAAACGATAATCTATTGCGAGGAACGTATAAGACGACTGAATGAATACTGGACAGCCATCGAGCAACAGTACTCGGAATTAAGAGCCTTGACAGGGATATTTTCAAAACGATTACTATGCCAAAATTCCAGCTATTTCATCAACATAGTCCTTCTGCGGCCACAACAGATAATCAAGGTGCTACTGGACATACGGCATATTCAGCAGGTACCAAACCGCAGCGAGACTCATCAACCAATCGTCGACTAAGCGAGTCTACGCGGTTTATTCGACGCCAAGCCGAAGTGATAAGGACACTACGGCGGCAACTAACTCAATTATGGACGACACGGATCGACGCTCGAAACAGTTGCTTTCATTAAAGAAAGGCAATATACTACAACATTGGAATCATATCGAAGACATCAACAATCAGCTATGGGAATTGGAGGCTGATCCTACTTTTCTGGATTATGATACACACCAATATATAACCTTGGAAGAAGAAGTACAGTACGTACCGGTGCTATTAAGTGAGTGGGACTCAGAAGTTACATAAACACCGGTAGCAAACAATTCCTTACATCTGCCCAAGATAACCTTGCCTAAATTCGATTGCAATTATTTGAATTGGAGACAATTTCATGACCTCTTTAATGAAATGATCCATAAACA
Organism: Clusia tigrina; assembly: GCA_920105625.2. NCBI lineage: Eukaryota > Metazoa > Arthropoda > Insecta > Diptera > Clusiidae > Clusia > Clusia tigrina. The sequence continues at coordinate 148,480,361 of OV050031.1, read as the reverse complement.
GAAGATAGCGAACTGCCTGAAATTGCTCTACCTAAAGTCCAACCTAGGAGGAGAAGCCGACTGCCTGATAAAACACCTACCAGCCATAGAAGAAAACTACTTGACAGTTTGGAGCATTCTAAAGGAGCGGTTTCAGAATACTAGGCTGCTGGTAAACGCACTCCTAAGTAAACTTGTCAACCAACCCAATGTTGTAGCAGAAAGAGCCGACAGTTTAAAGCGTTTCCATGACACAACTCAAGAATGTGTATTGGGAGTACAAAACATGGGGATTGACACTGGCACCTGGGATCCAATTCTATTGTTCATATGTATAAAGAAGTTGGACAAGGCTTCACACATACTGTATGAGCAATCGCTAGCTAAGCAACGGGAACTCCAATCATTCCAGGATTTCCAAGGCTTCCTGCAATCCCGCTTCCAAGCTCTAGAGGCTTTAGGAGGCAAATCCATCAGGAAAGCAAGTACACTACTTGCAACAAATATCGTCAATTGTCCGCTTTGTGAAAGTAACCATCCTCTCTAGGCATGTAAGGACTTTGGCAAGTTGAACCCTGACTAGCGGCTGCAACAAGTGAAACGTCATAATCTCTGCATCAACTGTCTCAAACCAGGGCACTCGCTCTCGAACTGCGTTTCAAGTGGATGCCGGAAGTGCTCCAAAAAGCACATTCGTATGCTACACTTTGAAGGAGCCATAACCTAACTCTCTCCAACTTCAAATACTAATAATTCAAGAACTCAACTTGGTCATACGAAAGAAAAGACGTCAACTGCAATTATCGACCAACAAAACGTAAAAGCTACTCATGCTATTGCACGCACTAAGTATGTCGCACTAGTAACAGCAGTAGCGAAATTAATCGACCACTCAGGAGCCACTATCGAATGCAGAGCCTTACTAGATTCAGCCTCACAACTGAATCTCATCACGGTTAAGCTAGCTAATAGACTAGGATTCAAAGGAAAGGCTGAGTAGTTAACAATAATGGGCATCGGGTACGCCAATCAACAGTCACAAAGGCGTGTCAACACAAAGATAGCATCCCGAATATGTAATTTCTCGGCCAATTTCGAAGCCTTCCTCCTACCACAAATATCTCTACCGCAACTATCGATAGACATAGATACCACCAGCTGGGAAATACCACAAAACATTAAGTTGGCAGACCCAGCATTCAACACTCCAGGTCCTATTGACATTCTGTTGGGAGCAGATTTGTATCACGACATCCTTAGCATCGGACAAATTCGTTTGGGAAAGGGTTTGCCAACATTACAAAACACCGTTTTTGGATCGATTGAGGCGGGCAAAATCAACAACCAGTACCTTGATGAACTAAAATGCTGAGTGCTGAGCAATACAGAATTCGAACTACAAAAATTTTGGATTCTAGATGAAGTAGATGCCAAGGTACCCACACAAACACAGGACTAGAACGAGAGATTCCTACGTTCTTCTGGTCAGATTCTGAAATTGTATTGGCATGGATCAATTCCACATCGTAGTCGTATCAAACCTTCGTTGCCAACCGTATAGCAACCATACAAAATCTCAGCTTACCTCAACAATGGCGACACGTCAGATCGAAAGAAAATCCAGCCGATATTCTTTCACGTGGAATTACTCCATCAAAATTGAAGAACTGCACGATATTGTTCTATGGTCCCTTATTTCTTCATAGTTCAGAAGCAACATGGTCTATGCCATACAAACCTGAATCTGACTGCAATGAAGAACGAAAAAGTACGGTTACAGTGAACGTGGCCCAATCATGCGGAGACCACTTCATAAAGAACATCAACCATAGGAACTCATTTCCTAAACTCCAAAGGATCACAGCCTACGTAGCACGCTTTATTTAACACAGTCGCAATCGTAATCACAAGAAGGGTTCCTGATTAGCATGCGAAGAGCTAGAAGAGGGATTGCGCTTCATAATTCTAGCCATGCAGAAAGGTGAATTTACAACAGAGTGGAAGCATCTGAAATCCTTTAGAGAACTTCAGAAATCCAGAGATCTTTTAAGTCTATCACCATTCCTCGACGACAACAACATAATACGAGTAGGTGGCCGACTGAAAGCCTCATCACTTTCATACGATGCAAAACACCCCCTGTTACTACCTGCATCTCATCCATTCACGAAACTTTTGATGGAGTACATTCATCGAAAAAACCTGCATATCGGACTGCTAGGCCATTCATCAACTCTGGCGTTGACTTCTGGGGACCCGTCTGGACACACTATCGCCTAAGAGGAAAGCGTCCTCAGAAAAGCTATGTTGCGGTATTTATCTGCTTCACTACGAAAGTAGTACACTTAGAAATGGTAACTGACTTAACTACCGAAGCCTTCATTGGAGCTCTGACGCGATTCATGGGTAGACGCTGCAACTGCAGAAACTTATATTGCGACAACGCCACACACTTTGTAGGTGCCAGGAACAAACTTTCAGTGCTCACCGAGTCCATATTCTCGACAGGGGGCCAAGAAAAAATAAAAAAATTCCTGTAACAACAGAGGAATCAACTTCCACTTCATTCCTCCCAGCGCTTCTCATTTCGGAGGCTTATGGGAGGCAGCTGTCAAATCGGCCAAACACCTTCTTCAAAGCAGTCTCAATACCGAGTCCCACACATATGAAGAAATGGAGACTCTCCTAATTTATATCGAAGCCATATTCAATTCCCGGCCTATCACCCCCATTTCAACTGACTCCAGAGACCTGGCCACATTAACTCCGGGACACTTTCTAATCGGAGAAGCTATGACTGCCTCCATCGACACCGCGGCAGCAGCTTCCGAAGTTTTTTTTGGGCAAACGCTGGCAATTAATCAACAGCATCAAGCAGGAATTCTGGCACAGATGGACTAAGGAATACCTGAGTGAACTGCAACAGAAAACAAAATGGAAACAACCCCAGAAGAACATTGAACTTGGACGGCTGGTCTTAATTAAGGAAGACAACACACCCGTTCGTCAGCGGCTTCTGGGACGTATAACTAAGGTATACGAATATAATTGCGAAGATGGCTATGTTCGTGTTGCAGACATCCCTACTATGAACAACACGTTAAAGAGACCGATACACCGTCTTGCCCCACTCCGAATAGAATCCACTTCCGAAGCCCAGCAGGAATCCGCGCCTGCAGCACCGCCGAAAAAATGCCGACATAGTAATATTGCCACCGTTATCACAGGTCTACTACTCTGCTTGGCAATAACACCATGTGATGGAAGAATTAAGCAACACAAATTTAACAACAAACTCGGCCTCTATTTTGAGAATATAGGCACCACCAACATAATAACCAAAGGATGGAATTTAGTCATATTTTATGACCCCGATTCCTACTGGCAAGAATGGCGTATCATAAAAAATATGACGTTCATCGTAGACAAACTTTGTGGTCAGCTACTCCACTGAGAATCTTGTCAGCGAATTGGTTTATTACACAACCACAGGCTGAGCGACATGAGCAAAGAAAACAATCTTCTGTCGGCACCATCAAACAGCCGGCAGAAAAGAGGCGGCTGGGATCTTATCGGCAATGTTGCTAATAGTCTTTTCGGAGTATTAGACTCAAAATATGTAGCCGACATGTCAAACATCAGCGATGGAATATATAGAAACGAGAACCACGTGGTGAAACTATTGAAAAATCAGACATCCATTATCGATTCCACACTAAATGTTCTGAAAAAGGACCAAATAGCAGTCGGAAAGGGTTTCCGTGGTTTCCAAGCACAACTGCAAACTGTGGTTGCTCAATTTAATAATATCACGCAGCAACTCCATCGAGAAGAGCTCTCCAAGCTATACTATGCGCTAGCAATGGAACTAGATATAACCATGCAAGAATTTCAACAAATGCAGATGGCCATAATTGAGAGCATTACTGACACACATCATGGCAAGATAAATCCATTACTGGTGTCGCCTTCACAACTTTGTCAAACTCCATTGACTGGTTACAATATCTGCCTTGCCAATGTTTTCGAAGTATATTCCAGGATCGGAGGAAAATGGTTTGTTTTGTATTGATGAAGTCGAACAAGCAGGCAAAAAGAGAGTCACCAACCATACTGCTACAATTGATGACGTGGCTGTGATTCGCGTACGTTTGTCAGGAGGCGCTCTATTGATGGCGTTTCCTTCGAGGCTGGTTTTTTATCAGTGGAGTATGTCTGACTTATCGTGGTTTCTGGTGACGTGTCTTCCTCAGGTACAATGGGAAGTGGGGCTAATTTGTGAATTTGTCGCCTCAGAATGCTTGTGGCAGTTCTTACATCTGCCACTCTGATTAGGCCGTCATCTCCTGTTATCACCTTGGTAGTTATTCCTAATGGCCATTTCAGTGGTGGTGCATTTTCATCCTTAATTATCACCATGATACCAGGATTACCACTGTGACAGGCGCTCTTCCATCGGTATCGATGTTGCAAGGTGTTCAAATATTCATTTGTCCACCTCCTCCAGAATTCTGTACTTAAGTGACACACAATTTGCCATATTTTATGGTAATTGGCATGATTTGCTTGTGCTCCTGGGTCGACTATAGATGTTAAAGGTTCCCCTATAAACAAATGACCGGGCGTGAGTGCTGCTAGTCGTTTGGATCCGATGATAACGGAGTTATTGGCCGCGAATTTAGGATTGTCTCAGCTTCCACTATCACAGTCTCCATTTGTTCATACGTTAAGGCCGCTGCAGCTAATGTTGACTGTAGTAAATGTGTAGCGGATTTAGCTGCTTCCCATAAACCGCCAAAATGTGGGGCGCGGGGTGGAATGAAAGAAAATTCGATGTTCTGCTTACTACATTAGCTGATAATGTGCTGCTTACCGTCCTTAGCTAGGATAACTTGTTGTAATTCGTACATAAGATTTTTTGTGCCAACAAAGTTCTTGCAGTGTCCTCGTCGTCCTATAAAACGCTTTAGGGCTCCTGGCTTCTGTTGTTAAATCACTGACTGTATGAGAGTTTCTGTTTCTTTTAATAAAAAGTCATTTTTTTATTAATTAATTTTATCTTTTTTTTTCTTCAGTTCAGTTATTATTTTTTTTTTTTTTTAATAATTTTACACGGAATTTTTAGTAACTATTAATTATTTTATTGTTCTCGAGGAGCTCTTCATTGTTCAACACTATTTTTTCTACTCATTTAAAATCTTCTTCAACTTCGTCTCGAAGTTAATGGTAAAAAACTCTCCAGCAGAAACTGCATTCTCTTTACACCGCTAACAATACCCCCTCAAGTTGGACCTACACATTAAGCAACAGTTAGAGTTTTTTGTCTCTGTTGCACAAATCATGAGAAAACGACAACCGTACAACCTTGACTCATTTGCCTTAGTTAATATGTTGATATTGGTATCCAGGGATACCAGATGTGGATTTGCATGGTAATTAAGGTTGTTTGGGTATAAAACTCCCAAACATTCTCCCCGCCAAGAACCTCTGTTCTTAATTAGGACTGTTGCTTGATGATTCCGTATCTTCTGTTGACGTGATGTCATTTGTTGGTAATCGACACAGTTTGGCAATTGGACGTTTAATATATTTCTTGTTGCAGTAGAGAGTAACAACTCGAACCAAGCCATCATTACCAGGATGTAATTCTTCAACTTTTGCGAGAGGCCACTGACCAGGAACACTTTTTTCATTGACTAAGAGTACGATGTCGCCAACTTTAATGTTATCGATTATTTTATTCCATTTAGGGCGTGATTGTAGTCGACACATGTACTCTCTTTTCCATCTTTCCCAGAAGTGTTGCTTAAGAAGTACAATCTGTTTCCAACGACAGAGTCGATCAACGTTTGCATCCAATAAATCTTCATCCGGAATGCAAACTGTAGGTTCACCGATTAAAAAGTGCGCAGGTGTAAGCGCGTTGTGATCTTGGGGATCAGTTGACAGGGGACATAGAGGTCTGGAGTTTAGAATGCTTTCAATCTGTGCGAGAAGCGTACTTAGTTCTTCGTAATTGAGGAGACGATCATTGACTATTCGACGTAAATGATGTTTTGTGGATTTTACTCCTGCTTCCCAGAGTCCACCAAAATGAGGCGAAGCAGGAGGAATGAAGTGCCATTTCGTACCTTGATTGGCCAGTGTTTCAGCGAGATGCTCGGGAAGGGATAATTTATTGCGCTGATAAATGACTCGCAGCTCTTTATTCGCACCAACGAAATTTGTACCACAATCGGAGTATAAGTCCGTACAAATTCCTCGACGAGCAATAAAACGGCGATAAGCTGCTAAGAATGCATCTACATTAAGGCTGGTGACGGCTTCCAAATGTATTGCCTTGGTGCACATACATATGAAAAGGCAAATGTATCCCTTCGAAGTAGATGCCGTTCTTAAGGATGATGTTTTTATATTGATGGGGCCGGCATAGTCGAGCCCACTATGCTTGAAGGGGCGGGCTGGCTGAAGGCGGACAGCTGGCAGGTTACCCATTAATTATTGACAAGTCTTAGTTTTGTATTTGAAGCACACGATGCAATTGCGTTGCACCTTTTTTGCTAAGTCACGAGCAGAGACTACCCAATAATGCCGTGAAACATAGGCCTGCATTAGCAGAAGACTACCGTGGCAAGTCTTTTTATGTGCTTCTGAAAAGATAAGAAGGGAAATAGGATTTTGTTTGGTCAAAAGTATAGGATGCTTCGTGTGGAATGGAATCTCGGCCTGAGATATGCGACCACCAACTCTGACAATATCCAATTCATCTAAAAATGGTGATAACTTCAGAATTCGGCTATTATTAGGAAGAGGTTTACTTGATTTTAAGCATTGTACTTCTTCCCGAAATGTTACAGCTTGTGTTATTCGAATTAGATGATTCCTTGCTCTTGTAAGTTCCCATGTTTTTAAAAAGCTTGTATCTATTTCGATCTTCTGTATTTTGCATTTTAAATTTTCGAAATAACGAAAAAGGTATGCCATCACACGTATTAACGTAGTGAAACTGGAATATTTCGACAGGAGTTTAGGGAATGCTGTTGCTGTTTCTGTATTGGTTGAGTGACAGACAATAACATTGTTGTTGTAAATTTTTTCTTCTGTAGCAGCGTTTACAGTAGATTTATCAATATATGAATTTGCCGGGGAGGATGGCCAATCATTTGAATCAGTTTTCAGCCATGATGGACCAGTCCACCATAATGAATGCTTGATAAGTTCTTCAGGAAATAATCCGCGAGAAGCGCAATCTCCAGGGTTATCAGCTGATGGAACATATCTCCAATCGGTGACGTCGCAAAGCTTATGAATTTGTGCAACTCTGTTTGCCACGTAGACTTCCAACCGTCTGTTGTAATTTTTTAGCCACGCAAGAACGATGGTACTATCCGTCCAGTATACGATGCGCCCAATGTTGAAATCGTTGTTTGATTTAATTTTAGCGATAAATTTTGCTAAAAGCATAGCTGCACTTAATTCCAGACTCGGAATTGTTTCATTTTTTAAAGGGGCTACCTTTGTTTTTGCCTGTAATAAATTAATAATTATCTCACCAGATTCAGCTACAATTCGAGCGTAGACAACAGCAGCGTAGGCAGTTAGTGATGCGTCACTAAAGCCGTGAAGGTCAATTGTAGATTGTTTAGATGTATACCCAAGCCATCGAGGAATTCGTATTTTTTCAAAAGACTTCAGCGTTGATCGAAAATTTATCCATTCGTTTTGAATCTGTTCTGGTAGTGTATCATCCCAATCGCGTTTTAGTTTCCATAGTAGCTGGAACATAACCACCTAGGGGATCAAATAACTTAGCTGCATCTGAAAGCAAGGTGCGTTTAGTAACAGTTTGAGCAAATGTAAAATTTATTGTAAAGCAAAAAGAATCGGTTGTAATGTCCCAATAAAGACCAAGAGCTTTCGCCATGTTTGGTTCATTGAGTGTAAATAGCTCTTTCTTTTCACGATCTTCCTCTGGAATGTGATTAATTAATCGTGAAGAATTAGAGTTCCATTTTCGAAGGTGAAAACCACCAGATTTCACTAAAGAGCAAAGTTGTTGCTGTAATTTTAGAGCGTCATCAAAACTATCAGCGCCAGATATGACGTCATCGACATATGTGTCTGAGCGAAGTATTTGGCTCGCTTGTGGGAATTGTTTCTCTTCATCTTCGGCGAGCTGTTGTAGTACTCTGATTGCCAAATATGGAGCTGACGTAGTACCATACGTTACGGTAAGTAAACTGTAAATGTTAATTTTATTTGTAGTTTCATCTCTCCAAAGTATACATTGTGAAGGCTGATGTTCTTTACAGACATTGATTTGTCTGAACATTTTTTCTATATCAGCTGTGAAAGCTATTCGATATCTCCTCCATCGAGATATAATAGTAGACAAATCATTTTGCAGTGCAGGCCCGACTGATAGTTCCTCATTTATAGAAGTCTGAGGGGGTCTGTGATTTCGACCATCAAAAACAACACGTAATTTTGTTGTTGTACTACTCTCTCTGAGTACACCATGATGGGGAAAGAAATAAGCATTTTTCGGTATTGCATGAGGGTACTCACCAAGTTTTACCATATGGTTAAGCGTTTCATACTCCATCATGAATTTCTTATATTCCTCAGCAAATTTAGGTTTATTTTTGAAAGTAGATTCCAGCTGTTTTAACCGTTTAAGCGCATTGTAGTCCGTGTGGGAAAAAGTTGGAGGGGGTTGACCTTGAAGTATACTCTTGAAGGGTAAATGGACAGTATAGCGTCCGGTATCATCTCTAGTATGCGTTTCATTAAACAATTTTTCACATAACATCTCTTCGGGTGTGAATTGTTTCTCATCTACAAATTCTTCCTGTTCCCAAAATAGGCGTAGCTGATTTTCTAGCGAACACAAATTAGCAGAAATTGTTGCTGCGGACAAATTTGATCTTGGAGACCCAGAAACCATGTATCCAAAATGAGTTTCTTGTAAAAATAGACCATTTTCTAATTTTTTCGTCTGAGCTAGTAATAGATCCCCATAGACGTCATTTCCGAGAAGGAGATCAATTTTTTCTGCTAACAAGAAATTATTATCGGCAAGATGATTTTCTGGTAAATCTGGAATTGTGATCAAATTTAATTTGGGAGGAATATATGATGAAACTGATGGTACAACAAGTGCAGTTATCGGCAATTCAAATTGTTGATCATATGTGGAGTAGAGATTTAAATTTACGGACTTCTTCACCGTGACGGATTTGTTTCCTCCAATCCCACAGACATCGACATGCGTTTTTAATTTCGGTATGGGCAATAGTTGGGCTAATTCCTCAGATATAAATGAGACCTGAGATCCTTGGTCTACAAGGGCTTTTACACTATAAGCAGACTTATTAATTTTTATAATTACCTTTACTGTGGCAAGTAAGGCAGGATTTATATGGCATGTATTCATATTGGAGTGAAGCGTACTTACAGATGTTGCAGTTGTAGGAGTAGAAGTAGTAGGAGGTTGAGCAAAAGTCTGGTTTGCTGTAGCATTTGGTGTCGTAGCAGTTGTCAACGAGGTGTTTCCAGAATAGTATTCGTTGTGGACAACAGTGTGATGTGGCTCACTACAGTTTTGACAAACTGACTTCAACTTACATGCGGCTTGTAAATGTCCGGTACGAAGACAGTTTCGACACAGCCGATGTTGATTGACGATGTTTTTCTTCTCTGCTGAAGATATCGTTGCAAATTTAAAACATTTGTATAACGGATGACGTTTGTTGCAGCACGGGCAGTTTTCATCCAACATAGTAGAAGTAGCTGTGTGGGCTCGAACAATTTTCGTTGGCTTACGACGATTTTCAAATTTGCTGTCCCCATAACTTTTGTTTGAACTGCTTGGAATATTTGCATCTTCAACGCATTCCAAAGCTCTAAAAGTTGTTTCCAAAAAACCAAGCATTTCAGTCATAGGAGGTACCGTTGTACTGGCCTTGAGCGACTGCTCCCATTCTTTGCGGGTTTGAACGTCTAGCTTCTGAGACGTCAAATAAATCAAAATCGAATCCCAGGTGGTAGTATCGATTTTTAATGCTTTTAGTTGAGCTAAACAATTTCTGGTGGTATCGAGAAGTTCTTTAATAGAATAAACGTTTCCCTTGGTGGGCGGTATGGAAAATAATCGCTTTAAGATTTGATCGACAAGCTTTCTTTCATTGTGAAATCTCCTCTCGAGAGCTTCCCATGCAAGTGCATAGCTATAACCGGCAACTGGATATTCGTTGATCATAGAAAGGGGAGTACCTGTGCACGAACTTTTCAAATATAAAAATTTCTGGATATCAGTGAGTGACGCTGGTTCATGAACTAGTGACAAAAACGTATCGCGATAAGAGACCCAATTGAGATAATCTCCAGAAAATGTTGGAAGTTGTATTTTTGGCAGTCGTACTCCGGCGACAAATGTTTCGTTGCGGCTGCTTGCGGCGAATGTACTTGCGTGGACGGTTGGAGTCTGTGGAGAATCAAATTCAAACATTAAATCAAGAATATTAGTTTTAAATGAGATATATGTATCACAACAAATGTAATACATATTGGTACTTAGGTAGGGTACATCCTTCTCCGCGAGGGACTGTTCTCGAACTATGCTCATAACCAACTCGTGGCCATCTTTAAATAATTTGAAATTCTGCTCCAAGTCCTCGAGCACAGCTTGAGCATAACCTTTGGACTTACGCTCCTTTGGTTTAGCATTAAAAGATTGCTGCATACGAGCGATATAGTTGATTATATTATGTTGATCTTCAATAACTGTCTCCATTTTGTAGTGAATTTAGCTCGAAATTCGTGGCAACAAAATGAGGTTATTTTATCCGTAGCACGACGGCAGTAACTTTTTATGTAAAATATGAGGGATTTGTGTCAGCACATGGACAGTTCCCGGGTTTCGGCACCACTTTTATGTATGAGAGTTTCTGTTTCTTTTAATAAAAAGTCATTTTTTTATTAATTAATTTTATCTTTTTTTTTCTTCAGTTCAGTTATTATTATTTTTTTTTTTTAATAATTTTACACGGAATTTTTAGTAACTATTAATTATTTTATTGTTCTCGAGGAGCTCTTCATTGTTCAACACTATTTTTTCTACTCATTTAAAATCTTCTTCAACTTCTTCTCGAAGTTAATGGTAAAAAACTCTCCAGCAGAAACTGCATTCTCTTTACACCGCTAACAATACCCCCTCAAGTTGGACCTACACATTAAGCAACAGTTAGAGTTTTTTGTCTCTGTTGCACAAATCATGAGAAAACGACAACCGTACAACCTTGACTCATTTGCCTTAGTTAATATGTTGATATTGGTATCCAGGGATACCAGATGTGGATTTGCATGGTAATTAAGGTTGTTTGGGTATAAAACTCCCAAACACTGACTATTTCCATATGTACGGTCTTGGTAGCGAAGCAACAGAATACAGCTACGTATGCCTTAAGCAGCCGCTTCCCGCTCAGCTTGAAGTGTGTGTAGATTGGTCCAAAGAAGTCAACGCCGGAAATTATGAACGGTTTGGCCGGATGCACTCTGTCCTTAGGAAGGTTTCCCATTATTTGTTGTAGCATTACAGGTTTCATTCTTACGCATCTCACACAGCCCGGAATTACCGACCTGGCTAACACCTTTACCTTGATTGGCCAATATCTTTGCCTGACGATGGATATTAATGTCTGCGCGCCGGCGTGAAGATGTAGTTTATGTAGATCACTTAACAGGAGTTTGGTTTATGGATGACGGCAAGGCCAGAGCATTGAGTGTTTGGCTAGATGACTGTAACCGCCCCCCTACTCTGAGAATTCCATTTGTGTCAACGAACGGCGAAAGAGAGTTGAATGAGCTATTGTTACTCACTGTCGAATATTCCGCTAATTGTGTGAATTCTTAAATCCTTCCTGATGCATTAGCCTTACAATTGCTATTAGAGCACCTTCCTGTTCATCTGCAGTGGGGCAAGTATGTTGCGTTGTATGTATGCTACAATCCTTTGCAAGCGGCGGAAAGAGTTACCATGATTGATGCTTGACAAGAGGTTAGATTCTTTGTTGATCGTTGCTACTGCAGACCCCGATACTATTGATTCCTTGGACTGGCGTAGTTATAATTCGCATTTTCCTAGAACTGGTTGAAGTGGCCAGATTGTGATCGATTCATGTAAAAAACGGTGCCCGTAGAACCTGAAACTGTTATTAATCAACTTCCCTGGAGTCAGGCCTCTTGATATTAGATCCGCTGGGTTGTCTTGTGATCGGACATGGCGCCATTGTCTTGGAGATGACCATCGTTGAATTGAAGAGATTCGATTGGCGATAAATGTATGATAATGTGCTGAGTCAACATTGATCCAGCCGAGGACTGCTGTGGAATCTGACCAATAGAACACTTCAGCATCGAGGAATGTTGCTCTTTATTTAGCTTCTGCATTAATTTTACCGCAAGTTTTGCAGCGCAAAGTTCTAGCTTAGGAAGCGTAATTTGTTTTGTAGGAGCTACTCTAGATTTTGCGCAAATGAATCGTACTATGATAGTATCGTGGACATCTGATGATCGTATATATGCCACTGCACCATAGGCCCACTCTGATGCATCTGCGAAGATATGTATTTGGGGATTTTTGGGTGATGCTCCACTAAATATGTATCCTGGGACACTGATTTTTTGTAGTTCTCTTAATTCAGTGCGAAACTGTAGCCACGTTGTATGAAGATTTTGTGGCAAGGATGCTTCCCAGTCTACGTTGAGCTTCCAGAGTGTTTGAAGAAATATTTTGGCTGTGACGGTGACTGGTGCAATGAATCCAAGAGGGTCAAAAAGCCTAGATATGTTAAACAGCGTACTGCGTTTTGTGATTTTTCTTGCATCTGTAGTTACTATCTTGAGACTGAATGTATCACTTATTGGTTGCCAGATTCTTAATGCTGTCCTTTCCGGGTTGACTACAGCTTAACACTAGCTCTTGATCACTAGGTGGAGCATTTTTAACAGATGATGGTGGTTAGCGCATCACTTCCGTAACTTAAATCCGGCCGATCCAAGCATATTTTGTAACTGTGTTTGAATGTCGACTGCTGCAGATAATGTATTGACCCCACTCAGTGCATCATCTACGTAGAAACTAGAATTGATTGCTGCTGCTGCTAAGGGAAATTTGTGAGCTTGTTGGTTTGCTAGTGTCGGCAATGTTTTCATGACCAGCTATGGAGCTACTGATGTGCCATATGTGACTGCAGCTAGCTGGTAACATTTTAACGGCTGCGACGAGTCTTCTCTCCACCAGATAAGCTGGTACTTCCGATCCTCCTTAGCAACCCAAATTTGCCGATACATTTTCTCAATGTCAGCGGTGAAGGCATATTGTGACAACCGTATTTGAACCACATCATCTTGTAGACTGGGGCCAATTCACAGAATGTCGTTGAGCGATATATTAGCTGAAATTTTTTGCTGATGCATCAAATACGACCCGTAATTTTGTTGTAGAACTGTCTGGTTTCATCACCGCATGGTGTGGCAGTAAATAGTGCTGACCTCTGATGGTGTCAGTTGATACTTCCTCCATATGTCCCAGGGATTCATAATCTCTCATAAACGGGACATACTGGTTCTTAAGCTCGGGATTTCTTTCTAATTTGCGTTCGACTGCGAAGAACTGTTGAACGGCTATGTCTCTTGACTCACCCAAATGCGTAGTCTCCTTGGAAAGGAAGTTTTACAATGAAGCGGCCATCTGTGCCTCGTTGGGTATGATGGTTGTAGTGCTCTTCACATTGTCGTTCAGCTAATGTGAGAGTAGACTTGGTTGCATCACATTCTTCTAAGCGCCAGAATTTCTTCAACGATTCTTCAAGATTTTCATCGTCCGTGGCAACTCCACAAGTTGCAACTGGACTTGATGTATCCTGCCTGTTGTATGCACCACCAACTACCCATCCGAAGAGTGTGTTTGGTAAAATTGTTCCCCCTTCTCCTGGTGATAGTTGTTCGACACATAATGTTTGGTAAAACAACCCTGCGCCTATCAGCAAATCAATTCGAGCTGATTCATTGAATGATGGATCTGCTAGCTTAATGTTTTTCGGAATTGACCTTATTGTCAATAGTTTCTTGCGGCTGATCAGACACGATTTTAGGGAGAATCTGTGCTTCTATGTGTGTCGTGAATCCAGTGGTCGTTGATTCCAATCCGACGATCACCGTCTCTGTGGTTCGCTTTTTGCTATTGCCGATTCCTTCGATGGAAGTGTCGCCTTTTCGCTTACGCAATCCTAATTGCCTTGCTAGGCTTTGTGTTATGAAATTCAACTGCGAGCCACTGTCGAGAAGCGCGCGACATTTGACCTCCTGTCCCCAATTGGATCTTAACGTTATGGACACGGTACTCAACAGTGCTGGTCCATGAAGAGTTGGTTGCATAGGCAACGCTGCTAACGAAGCTGCTGATAATGGCTTGGTTGTGTTGGCGATTTCCTGTTTTTCTTGATCTGATGCTAGGTGCAAATGCAAAAGCGTATTGTGTTTCTTTGGACACTTGGTACATGTTCTTGATGAGCAATTCTTTGAACCATGACCAGTTTTCAAACAGTTGACGAATCGTTTTAGGCGTTGAATTGTGTTCAACCGTTGACTTGGAGTCATCTTCAGGAAACTTGGGCACAGGTAGAGTGCGTATGACTGCTTACATATGTCACACGCTTGAGCTGATGTGGTGGCACTTAAGGCGCTGTAGTTGCCATGGTGCTTGCCTCTTTCGCTGTTAGGCTTGTTGCTCTTGATTCCCAACGCTTCCAGGCTTTGGAAACGTATCCTCAAAAAGGCCACGAATTCCTCCAGTGATGGCATTTTAGTTGGGTCCTGGATGGATTGTTCCCATAAAACGTGCGTTGACTTGCTGATCTGCTGAACTAGGATGAATAGCAGAATTGGGTCCCGTGATGAAGTGTCAAGACCCAAATTCTGAAGGCTTAAAATGCACTCTCGCGTTGTATCATGCAGTAATTTGACGTTCGTAGCACTCTCGAGATTTGATGTAGTTTGCGTTAATTGTCGACACAATGCTGCGTTAACTAAATGCCTCGAGATTTCGTACCGTTCGTTGATGACTTGCCTTGCGGTCACGTAGTTGTCTGCCGATGTGATATGACGAATGAGGGTTTCTGCTTCTCCTATAAGGCTGGATTTCAGGTACCACATTTCTTGGCACTGTGGTATGGGCTGCTTGTCCACCAGTTCCATGAATAAATCTCGGAATTGTCGCCACTGGAGGTAATTACCGTCAAATTTTGGTAACTTCACCTTTGGCAATTGTATTTTTGGAGATGCATTTGTTGGCGTGCTTCTATCCACAGCATTGCAGCTGCTCGATTGTTGGCACATGTCCAAGAGGAGGGCCAATTTGTTGTGAAACTGTTGTTCGCGTTGGAAGAAGTCTTCAATGTCGTACGTGATGTCTCCAGCTTCACACAGTAGTTTGTGCAGACCTTGTACTATCTGCCAATGTTGCTCTAGATTGCTTGCCTGGCGCGTGTAGAAACTGCCTGGGTGTATTGGCTGGTTGGCAAGCAATTGATCAATCATCTAAAAGATGTTAGTGATGAGTTGTCCTTGTCGTTGGACATGCGACAGAACGGGTTGCGAACGGGACTGTTGTTGCATAGCCCCACCTTCCTGAGTTAGTGATTGTAGCCGTACTAGTGCAGGTGATTGTGCTCTTGGCACTGGTGTTGTTGTCTTCGGGAGTATCTTCGATGCCTTCAGCGTATTGATAGTGCCTTGCAATTCCTCGCGAAGGTTGTAATATTTGGCACCCACCATTGCGTGTATGTCTTTCGCAAAGTATGGGTGAGAAATGTCATCCCCATAGCTTTTCCGGATCACAACGTCAGATTGGTTGAATTGTTGCCATTGATTATCAAGTTCTTGCAGCCTTTTTTCCACGAATTCTAATGTCCTTCGTTCGTGAGCTGTTTTCTTATAGCTTGATATCAGTGTTTGAATGGTCAATACTCGTTCGTCTTGTTGACGAACCAGCTCTTCCATTGACATGTTGTCGGAAGTCATGATAAATTATTGATGAGCTGTATTCAGCTGATGTCCTCAGGAATGGTAGATGTGCCGTGTCCTGTTGATCACGTCGAGGTCACCAAAAATGTTTAAGGATATTTTTCCTTAAACGGTTGCCAGTTCGGTGCTTGTACCAAAATGGCTGATGAATTGTTATATGGTGCTTGTACCAGTATAACGTAGGTTAATCACAAATTGATTACTTAGGTTGCTATTTCGGTGCTTGTGCCAATATAGCTGTTGCGATTGTTATATGGCGCATGAATCAGTATAAATTAAAAAACTTCGTGTGGTTGATGGAGTCAATTATTAAAACTGACTGATTTATTTGATAAAGGTGTGAACTTATATACTAATTGATACACATATAATTACAATAAGAATTGAGGAATTTAACTAATGCTTACGTACAAAATAAAACGGAAATATCATGTTACTTAAAATTAACGATATTGATAATAAATTTTCACACACATAAAAATGCTAGCTTGCAAAATTGTGCATATGTATGTGCAAATATAGCTAACTGCAATTTGATGGGCATATTCGTTCGTGGAGCAGTGGGATCGCTACGCTCGGCATATGGTTAAACAAGTATAAATAAAATGGGTTCAATATAACTAAAGATTTTATTCATCAACTATCATTTCTTTAACTACATCATCTAGTTCCAAAATCTGTTTACGAGGTTGAAGTCATACACTACTTATGAAAGGATCAGATGATGCAAGCAGACGATGGAAAACATCAGTATTTGTTGAAGTTCTATTGCACTTTCTAAACATCAACCTATACTTCCTGTAATCTTTATTACGCGCTTCTTCTGCTTCATCGGAGAGCATACCAATAGGGAGTACTGCTGCATCAATTATGTCCTTTCACATATACGAGTATAAGTATTTTATGGACAGTGTTGCATTCTAAGCGAAGTCAACAACCGCTGCAATGCACGCCCTTGACTGCGGCCAACGACAGCGCAAATCGCTGACAACGAATTTCCACGTGCATCAGCACTTTGTGCACATTAATGATAGTTTTTTGCATTACCTTTATATTAATTGTTTATGTTTTATTTTATAAGTAAAATATCTAAGTAAGCAATAAATGGCTCAATTGTAATAGTATAAATTAAGTGAAAGTATTAAATATGTTCATGAGATCTTTGAAACCTATCAACGAGTGTTTTATTTAATTGGTCATTCCGGAGGTCTGGTTATATGCACTACTACCTTCACTCAACAATAGTCTTGGTTTTGTACCAAGGCTACTTCCCACATAATTATCGAAGGTCTGGTTATAAGCACAAGTATCTTCATTCAATATTAGTCTTGGTGTTGCACCTAGGCTATTTCATAACCATAAAACAAGGGTCTGGTGTATCTACCAGGACCCAGCTTAAGTAAGGTGGAATAAAAGAATTCCCACTCTTAACAATTTGTTTGAAATAAAATTGTTTTATATTTCATATTAAATTTCATATAAATAATAATCATTTCTAGCACCAAACGAGTACATAAGTCTGAAGTTGGGTTAGCCCGACTTCAAAATATCCGTTAGCTTTCCTTGTGGTTGCGAGTTCAACAATGCGGATGCTTTCTTCATAAATCATCATTAGAAGCATATCAATAATAACAGAAATGAAAAATACATGGGTATGATTTCCCGTTAGATGACGTAGTTTGTCCCAAGAATGATAGAAATAAAGATTAAGAAATGCGCATGATTTCCCGTTATATGACGTAGTTTGTCAAAGAGTATAGTTTGTCAAGGGGTGCCAACTTTGAGTGTCCCTAAATAATTTACTAAGAACTATTTTTATATAAGAAATCAATTGAATTTCATATGAAATCATTGATAAGTATAAATCCAATCTCTATTTTTGCTCAGTTTATTTCAATTTTATATACAGGGTGGCTAATGAAAGCCGCTACCAAAAAAAAATGTAATAACTTTTTTTCTATTTTTCTATATAACAATACGCTTCATACGTAAAAATAATCATTTCGTTCAAAACAGTGTATATATTATGTGAGAGTTGGCAACACTGAAATAAAAATATAAATATAAGGTGTGCAAATGCAAGCAAACCAGCAGTAAAAAATGAAGTGAGAAATTGTACGGAAAATTTACATAATCTATATATTTTCCTATAGTTAGTCGAAAAACTACACTTTTACATTTGGATGGGTACATTAGACCGGATTTATTAGTCTTATTGCGTGCTGTGAAACACTAAATATTCGATGCAGTGGTTCAGGATATTACCTAAATATGTAAATGTAGTCAGTAAGCTTAGAAAAATCACATTTAGTTTCTTGACAAAAAAACATTCAGTAAATAAATAAAATAAAATGAATAAGAAAAATTAGAATATGACGGTTTGGAGAATTTGGGTGGCTTAAATTTGCCACAAATTGAAAAATGAAAACCCTATTCTTGTGGTCAATCCTCTACAGGACTTTACCCTCTCATGCATGAAACTCCTATGTGAATGAGGGCTAAGTAAGCCATCAAATTTATTGGTTGGAACAATGAAATCATGCGATGCATTTTTTTTAAATTAACTGGAGAAAAATCATTGCTTACTAGCGGATATTTGCAAAAACATTTGACGGAAGCAAGGGACATTGAAGCAAATGAAAAAGTGAAAAAACTTATTTTTAGATGTAGAATGTACTTTAAAATAAGATTACTTAATACAGAAATTCTTCAAAGTACCAATGCACGAAGAGAAATTCAATAAAAGAACAAAGTAATTTAAAAAAAACGTTTCATTCTTCACTATCAAATAATTTGAAAAGAAAAATAATAAATTGTCCAATTGTCATATTCACACAAATATTTTACTAGAAACTATTAGCCAATAGGGACACAAATAATTTGCTGGAAATTCTTAGCCAATAGGAACACAGTTAGTCTGACGTCATTTGTACTACATGCGCAGAACATTTAAATTTTCTAAGCAGGATCGTAATATCTGTTTCTATCATTCTTGGGAGCATATCTACGGTAATTTTCGGTAGGGTACCTTGAATCGGTTCTATCGACCCCAAATCTTGTGTATGGCTTTGTAGTGTCAATAAACGTACATATGGAAAATTTCGTCGAAAAATAAATAAAATATTCACCCCTATTCTGCATTTCGATCACGATCGAATTTTCTCCGTTTTGGCAACTTTGGTATTCTGCGTTCCGTTCCGTTCCGTTCCGCATGCGGAAATTTTTCGATTGTATGTATTCTGCATTACGATCGTAGCTACGTTTTTCTAAGTTGTTTATTCTGTGGTGGAGAATTTTTCGATTGCGTTTTTAATTTGAAAAATTGTGTAATTTAAAAATAATGTAAGTATAAAATGCAATTAAGGGTTTGATTTATGATGTTTATAAATATTTTTTTTCAATTGCAGGTCGAAAACAACAACACCACAGCAGTATGAGGAATTGTACAATTTATTGGCAACAAAGACAGACATTGCTAGTGGTTACCACAAAAGGACGAAAGAGGAAGTGCAGGCATTCTGGGACGAAGTGACCAGCACACTCAATGCAGTAGGGCCACCAACTAAAACTGCCACTGCATGAAAGAAGGTATGTATGACATTTTAAGAATGTGTTGCATATGTTAAATATATTTTTTATATATGTAGGTGTGGATTGACTGGAAGAGCTATATTAAGCGGAAGCTCTCCTCAAACAAAAAAGAAATGGTGAGCACCGGAGGAGGCCGCTGCCGCTTACAGCGCATAAGCCCCCTTGAGGAGAAAGTCATCCAGCTGACGGGACTGGTAACTAGTACCAGTGGAATTGCCGGTGCGGAGGATTTCGGAGTGGCCAGTGCGTTGGCGGAAGATGCACGTGGATGTGTAATGGATATTTCCATCAACTCGGAAGGCTCTGCTGATGTAGCTTCTGGATCACAAAGGCGTCAGCAGCAAGGGGCTAAAGAAACCACATTGTCTTTCTTGAAAAGTGCATTTACCAATCAGCAAAACTTTAATGATGGTATAAAAACACACCAAGAGAGTGTGGTGACCTATATGCGACGTTTAAATCGCAATGTGGAGAGGCTGGCAGATACTGCAGAAAAAGAACTTGCAGAGAAGAAGCGGCACAACAAAATTAAGGAGGAGTTGCTGCAACAAAAAATACATATAAAGATGGAAATGTTGCGCTTGCAGCACCCAGGCCATAACTTTGATAAGTTGGTTTGTTATAGGTGGCATGACTGAACGCCAATGGACTAAATGCACATGGGCGTTATGGCCATCCCATACCCTGACTTAATATCTGAACTGAATTGTTTGGTTTTAAGAAAAGAACTGAAGTAAGCTTTATTTTGTTTTGTATTATTAAATAATATGTGAACTGAATTTTTATGTTTATAGTTTTAACGAAATAAGTGAATTACACTTTTTTCTGATTTTTATTATTAAATATATATTGTTCTCCTCTTCTAACAAAACCGCCGCTGCAATCAATTCCACTTCTATTGCAATACAAAAAAAAAATAGTTTTGTGCTGCAATGATGTTAAACAAATGAAAATATCGCCTCCGGCACGAAGTTTTCTTCATACTAGAATACTTTGCCCACAAAATCCACTGCCTTAGGTTCTGGTTTTTTTTCTTTTATACGTACCTGCTGTGTTTTATATTAAAGTATATAAAGTTCACAATGTTTAAATTGTTTTCACTATTAAATCACTGTTTAATTTTCTTCACTTTTTATTTTGGTTTTGTACAAATTTAACTTTTTGTTACAATGCTTACAAAATTGCTTGTTTTCTGTTTCGATCTCGCACGTTCCAGAGGCTAACAGCTTATTGTGAAAACACACTTGTCTTCTTCTTATTCTTTCGATTAGGTTTTTTGGTGGAATACAAATTTTCGATCGATGCGTAACGTAATGCGGGAGCGTAATCGAAATGCAGAATAGGGGTGATTGTATGTTAGCACCCGCAACCTTCGTCTGAAATTTCTTTGATAAATCTTTAATAGGAACCTAGTACTGATTTTTGGTTAATTCTGGGTTTGGCAATAGCATTATGATCTCCATAATCTGCACACACACTATTATGGACCCCATGTATATTTCTGCAAATTTTTATTCCGCTGGCATCAATACGAGCATAGGTAGGCTAATTTTAATTTTAGACCCGAAAGCTCCCTATGTCAAAAGTTGGCGTATCTTTTCTCTGGTCAACCCCATTTGTTGCTGAAAGCTTTATAATGTCCACATGTTCCTTCAAGTAAAATTTCGTCCGTAAATCTCTACCAGATCTTAAGTTATTTATATTTGTTAATAGTGGGCGTGGCAGTTATTGTATACCGCCCACTTTCTGCACAGTGATGAGTAGAACCCACATCTCCATAACTGCCAAATAACGTAACGATGCCGTCAATTGGACCGAAGTTATAGTCATATTAAAAAAAGTGAAAAAACTTCCTTATATGGGAGGTAGGCGTGGTCTTTGTGCAAATCGGCCCATATAGCAATCTTTGTCCAGACAATACTTTTGCAAAATTTCATTAAGATAGCTCTAACGGTGTAGGAAAAAGTGGCCACAGCCCGACGGACGGACAAAATAAAAATTGCTTAAAAAGTGATTTTGATCATATCTGTATATACTCGTATATGTCCATACCTACCACGGCTCCTTCTTGAAATTGCAACCCCTCTCAAAAGCACAAAATTAGTATAACCTTTTTATCTTTTTTAAAGGTAAGGGATATAAATATTACATTTTGGCAGCGGTTCCACAGCGGAGTCACGAGTGCCATTTATCCTGTTTGCTAAAGAGTGATTTGCATAGTCTTGTGGTATACTGTCTGTGCTTGTGTTTCAGGTATGTGCTTGCAAAGTATTGCCAAAGAATTGTCTTTGGTATTGTACTGAAAATTAAAAAAGCTACTCTCTGTTAATTTCAAGATATCAAAACGAGTAAAGAAATCTGAAATCGGTTTAGACAGACTTCGAAACACCTTTACCTGCACACAAACATGAAATGTGATCAAATTAATTGCGACAATGTCCATGTTTTTTATAGAATTAATATCTATTTGTGGTTTTTCTAAATATATATTATAGATATGGTCAATATTTCTTGATATGGTAGTCGGATGTGGAAATAGTCCTTCATATCCACATTGCGCGTAAACTTTTGTGCCAACGCTTATCAAAAAGTAATTAATTTATTAAGGCCGCTGTTCTACAAATTAATTTTACGCGGATCCACGGTGATAACCATGAACAAAGAGTATTGTTTAGATTTGATATTATTGTCTTATAAATTTTAATTATTTTAATTTTTATGTTATCAATATATTATTAATTAATAAATTTTATTTATTTTTTTTAAAATTCTCATTTTTCTTTATTGGATCTTTTCTTTTTGGAAAATCTTAAAATTTACTGCAATTTTAATATTACATAATATCTTGGAGCTTCTCCTATGTTCCCGTCCATCAAACCCGAGAGCATGCTTAAAATATTTGGGGCTCTCTGGTTTAGAGGACTATAAGAGGGTTCTACCCTAGGAATGACATTTTATTTATATAATTTGTGTCAAAATATAAAAATTATTATAATGCTTAGTGCTATTCAGCCTTTAAAAAGCAGTAACAACAAAATGAAAGTTTATTTGATGGTGGTTAAACAATAATTTTCTTATTTCCTGTTGCTTTATTTCCATGTGAATAAATTTAATATATTTTACAAAATAAAGTGCCAATTTTAAAATTGTTATGATAATATATTAACGCAATTTATATAAACTATAAAATGAAATTAAAAATATTGTGACTGTTTTGAACTGACACTGAACGAAAATTGAATTGTCTACTCAAATATACTTATATATTATTTATTTGTTGGTAATTATTATATTTTATATTATATTATCTGCAATAATTTGTTGCGATTCATCATTAAATTTATTGGCAATGTAAATTGAGGATTGTAAATCCGTCGACTGTGGTGATATGTTCCTTAGCTGCACGCTACACTTGTTTTCTTGATTCAGATAAGTGCTTTGTGAAGGATATGAGTGATAAGATTGTTCATGGTTATCATATACATTTGTATCTTCATTTTTACAATAACTATAATCTGATGCTAGTTTAGCTACTGAAGACGTCACAGCAGCCATTGTAGATAAATTAATGCACGGGACATTAGAGGGTGGACTAACGAGAAGATCGCCTGCTTCTAACACTGCAGTTTTATTTGCGTACACTCGAGAGAATTCTTTTGGGAAAAGAGGTGCTGGTTGATGTAGAATCTCCAAAGTAACTCCCTGTATATATTCATATAAGAAATATATAAATTAAAATTAGTATGGTTATTAATTGTTTAATCATATTTCAAATAAAAATTTTTTAATCTATACATTTTCCATTATATACGAGTATATTTATTATTTTTTTTTAATAAAAATTTTCACTATTGCTTTTAATAATTTTTATTTTGATTATATATATGATGCACTTGTAGTATCAATTTAAAATTAACTCACATTTGGAGATAAACAGCGATATTGAGTTAAGGGATCGCAAGTTACAAATTCATATTCGGCACCTAACGAAGGTAAGAAATATCCTTGTATACAGTATTTTACCCCAAATGGTATTCTACGCACATTTCCAAAAGGACGATCAAATATTCGATATACAATTTGGGCACCCTGTAGAGCTTTTACGAATTCATCAGCGTGCTTTATGTTTGAATTATCTTCTTCGTTGGTGTTAATTTCATAAGTAGACTGATTGCATAGCTGAAACGAAAATATAGTTTTTAATTTTTACACTTGAGTAAGCTTCAATACTGTAAAAAGCATGCATGGCATGAAAGAGAGAAATGCATTTACATTTCTTAATATTTAAAGTAGATTTGGCAAATGTGTATAAAACTCCAAATTATATTTCCATACTGTATTCAACGGTCTCTCATTATGAGAAGTCGTAGTCTTTCATTCCTTAATCGTTTTTGCTTTTTCCGCTCTCATCTATTATTAACAACTGCCGCACGCGACCCTACGTCATACGTGTAAACAGTGTTAATTTTCCCTCCTCTCTTCTTTTAAATTTACAAATTTTATTCCGTACAATTCTTTTCCTCCACCAACACCATACCCCTCGGGACCAACGGTGTTGAGACAAATCGCTTTACATTGCTTAGAGAGTCTAAAATCCAAAAGTAAAAAAATAAAATTAATATTAACTGATTTACCAGAATTTCCACTAATACAGAATAAAGAAAAGGATCCAAAATTTATTCTCATATCTTCCTTAGATGATACCAAATTTCAAAGCCGCCCTCTGTGGTCTAGTGGTAAGCATGCTAGACTCACTCCCCGAGGGTTGCAGGTTGAAATCCTACCACGGGCTTGGTCTCCAAAATGCTTCTTTCTATAAAATATATTTCTCTTCGAGTCGAAAGCCTCTGAAGCTAGTACTCATTCCCCCAAAACCTTGCGCTCTTAATTAATTGCGGTGTAAGGTATAATAATCATAATAATAATAATAACAGATTTCAAAATTCAATATTCGTGCTTTGCAGTCCATAAAGCGTTGCAATTAATCAGCAAGGAAATAATCTCTATCTCAGAGCCTCGGTATAGAAATCTTCTTTTGTTAGTTAACAACAAAAAAAATCGCTGAAAAATGTTTGAAAACATCCTTCCTATTTTGAGTTTGTGCCATAAAATCCAAATATCACGACAACTTAAATATAAGCGAAAGTACTATTTATGCGCCCTACCTGAACAATGTCGCTGAAGAGGAAATAGTAAACGGACCTAAGTTCCCATGGGGTAATCGAATCCAATAAGTTCAAAAAATCGTTCGTAGATAAATTAGTTCCGAGTGGTGTGATAATATAACCACCCATCAAAAATAAACATTTGCTGGCACTCTGTCAAGGTGAGAATGTATATTCCGAATCCAATGAGGTGTAAAAACTATCAGATTCTTGGCCATACAACTAAACGTTGTAATAGGGGCACCCGCGTGCGATAAATACGCCCTCCCGCCTCATACTCCCACACATGCACCCGTCCTTTTTGTGCGAATTGTTCACATGAACATCCTTCCTTCTCAAAGGTATGTCCCAAATTTGTGCAAAGAAAAGAAATATTAAAAATCCAAACCACAAAAATATGCAGCTTTCGTGAAGCCAGAAACATTATTCAAGCGCAAGCTGCAATTCCCCCTCCCCAATCTTTAATTACGCCGCTGTAACTTCCACAGCGACAAATATTATAGACAATGCCATTACAAAAACTCGACCAATCTCACGCATTACAACAATAAATAACAATAACAGTACCACACAAAATAATATAAAACCAGCAAACCACGAAACAGTTAAAATAACACAACAAACATCAGTATACAAATATCTAATTCAATTAACAACAACAATCTACTTTCATGTTCTTTAAATGCCTTTTCAACTTTTTTTCAGATTCCATCACTCCACAGCACTCTACCAACGACCAAATAAACTAACTAATAAAGAGAGTATTACTCTTGCAAAATTAAATGGAAAAAATAATACAAATAGCTCTCTTAATAATAATAAAATCTTATTTGGCAACTCTTTTCCAAATAATATTTTTAACCTGCTTCCATCTATTAACAGAGTTCTTTTCTTACTCAATTATCGAATATATCAGACTCATCTAATGAATAAAGCTTACATTATTAACAATTTCAGTATAAAAATACTCGAATAATATTTTTATTTTTTCGTTGGTTATGTTTACTTTTCTGCAATGGAATATTAATGGGTTATTTAATAATCATCATGAGCTTCTTTTGCTTATTTTAGAATTAAAACCTTATCTTAGTAATGTTTATCCTCCTTCTCCTTATTAAGCTTATTTTCCTTACCCTACGTCTCCACGGGCAATTTTTGATGGCATAACATCTGTCAAATTTGATTGCAATGGTTGGCAATATTTTAATGGTGGGCATTGCGATGTTATGCTATTGTCATTTTGAAAATGCCGTCAAGCAATCTAGTTCGCTGTACCCACGCTTGAAAAAATTTTCTATTTATACGATGAAGAGGAAAAAAGAAGGAAACCGAAATTCTGGGTGGATCCTTTATTACAAAGAATGCAAATGCACAGTCTCCATTCATTTTAGCGTTTTTATTAATTTAATAGATGCGGTAAAACAAAATTGTCCGACGATGCTTCCACTGTAAGCGTCACGAAAAAATGAAAAATGTCTGTCAAACAAACAAAATGACAACTGATTGCAACACAGCACGTTGGCAATTTATGGAATAACATATTTCATAACATCAATTGCCAACTTGAAGCAATTTGGAGTCTCCATTGGCAATTTGCTTTAAATTGCCAATGGCATGCCATCAAAAATTGCCCGTGGAGACGTAGGGTTACGACCATAACCATTCGAATAAGCATGGCACTGGGGTGCATATTATGAAAAATATTTGCCATAAAAAATTCCTATTCAAACGAATTTAAATATTAGGCGCATTCGATTCGTCACTAGTATCGAGCTCGTATCGAGTTGTGCGAATACAACAGCACTCGACTAAGTGGTATACTTGGCAGCACTGTTTCAACTGTTTTTTTAAACATTTACTTTCTTCATATTTTTATGCAAACTAATCTTCGGAATATAATTTAAATCAACTGAATAATAATATTTAAACATCTAATAAATAAAAAATCCCAGGGAATATTTATGGGTAATTTTTAATCTAGCAGGTTTTTAAGCAATTTTTAATTTGGAAGCACTTTTCTATCGAGGATGGAAAAATTCGGTCGTTTAATCCGAGTATAATTTACTCGATATCTTTTCCATACAAATGTCTGTCCTATCGTAGATAGAGGGGCGAGTCGAATGCGTCTATTATTGCCTTCGAAATAAAGGCATATATTATTTTCACAGTGATATCTGAGATTTCGATTTGCGTCAATTTAAATGAGTATTGGTCTCATTGCCTCAGCCGCTTCTTCTTTGTGGGGATGTCAATGCTTGGAGCTCGCTTTACACTACATAATAAACGCGGTAAAATAATAGAAGAACTAATTTGTTCTCTAGACCTAACTGTCTTAAATGATAAATCTCCGACGCATTTTACCACACACAAATCATTTACTAATGTAGATATCACGGTATCTTCAACTGGTATTTGTCCACTTTTTCTTGGAAAATTTTGGATAATGTCTGTGGTAGCGACAACTACCCAATCGGTTGTTATCTAAACAGTGACAGGACACATAAGTCTGCGCACAGCCCTAGATTAATAACTGATAAAGCTGACTGTGAAAAATGCAGATTGTCATGTGACGTACTAAATTGACTCCACCCCCCTAGCCGTAACATAAACAAAGAAGCTGCTTCAGTTAGAATGGTTATTCTGACTGCAGCTACATTATCCATCCCTCAAACTCTGCCATACTTTCCAAAAAAAATGTGTCCCCTGGTGGAATAAGGAGCTCGCTGAACTCCGCACAATAAATCAGGATGTATGGTACACTTTCGGTCCAACCAGAATCTCATGGTATATAAAGCAGCTAATGCCAAATTTAAACTTGTTACTAAGAAAGCTATAAAAGAAAGCTTTATGAAGATCACCAGTTCCATCAATCCGTCATCTTCTCCTAAAGAAATATGGAACAATATTAAAAAGCTTTCTGGATCTTGTAGGCATTTTACAATTCCACAGCTTATAATAAATAAAAAGCCTATTTCATGTGGTAAAGAAATTGCAAATTCTTTTGCAACGATAAAAATTTTCCTCATGACTTTGTTGTTCATAAGTCTAGGCTTTTGCGCGAAAAAGTTTGTCCCCCAAGCAATCTCTGTCGCTCAGCAAAAGAAATTGATAGTCGTATCACTATGCATGAGTTTGGCAACTTTGTTAATAACGCCAAAGGCTCCGCTCCGGGTCATGATCGGATTACTTATGTAATGATAAAAAACTTACCTGACTATTAAAATTAGATTATTAAACCTATATAACTGCATTTTTTCTTCTGGTATCTTTCCTCAAAGTTGGAAATGTGCTATTATATCTCCGATTCCTAAGCCCAATAAACCCGCGGATAAACCGTCCAACTTTCGCTCGATTTCCCAACTCCCATGTAACAGCAAGGTACTGGAGAAGATAATTGCCTACAGATTGATGTGGTTCGCATCGAAGTATAAGCTTTTAAGTTTCAATCAAGTTACCTTTAAAAAGGGTCATAGCAATTGACTCTCTCTTATCTTTTGACAATCTCTCTTCGAATGATCTATCTACTAGATAGCATGTCACACATTTCCTTTGATCTTATTGGAGCACATATTATTCTAAGGCATTTAAAAAATTGGAGAGTTGGCCCTAAAATATACAACTTAATAAAAAATTTTCTTACAAATCGAAGATTTATGTTTAAAAGAAATGGATTTTTTTCTGACAAATCCCTCAAGGTTCGCCTCTTTTGGTTGTTTTATTTATAATTGCTTTCGATTAAATCAGTAAAATTATAGATAAGTACAATGTAACCCACTATTTGCGCAGACTACATGCTGATATTTACTAAAGAAGATAATTTGGTAAATTTTAGAACCATTTTTATACCCTTTACCTTTAAAAAAGGTAAAGAGGGTATAAAGAAGGAGGCGTGGTAGGTATGGACAGATATGATCAGAATCACTTTCTAAGCAATTTTTATTTTGTCCGTCCGTCTGTCTGTCCGTCCGTCTGTCTGTCCGTCCGTCTGTATGTCCGTCCGTCTGTGGCCACATTTTTTCTACACCGTTAGAGCTATCTTAATGAAATTTTGCAAAAGTATCGTCTGGACAGAGATACAAAACCAGATTGCTATATGGGCCGATTTTCACAAATACGCCCACAATTAACCAAAAATTATTATTATGTTACTTTTAAAGTTTTACGAAATTTCATAGAAAAGTTGCGGGTACCAACATTAAGCACCACACAAAAAATGGGCGCGTTGTATTTGCAACCACGCCCACCATTGACATATTATATCTTACCACCTATACAATATTTTTGGACGAATTTTTACATTAGTACATATACTGATTCTATAAAGACATATACAGGAAATGGGGTCGATCAGATAAAGGCCACGCCTCCCACTAATATACTCAATTCAAGATACCCTACCGAAAAGTATCGCAAATATTCTCCTAATGATGATTTATGAAGAAAACATTTCTATTGTTGTACTCTCACGCACAAGGAAAGGTAAAATGTATTTCGAAGTCGGTCTAACCCGACTTCAGACTTGTTTACTCGTTAATACAACTCTCGATGACATTTATGTATGGTCGCTTCAATCAGGAGCGATTATTGCATATGAGAAATGTAATCCTGCATTTTTGTCGAAAAAATGCTGTCCAAATGTACAACTAAGTTATAATAATGTATATATTAATTATGTTAACCAAATGAAAATATTAGGGGTTTTCTTTGACTGTAATTTCTTTGCAATTACAGTAGAATTAAGTTAATTAAACGCCTTAATATTGTAAAATACTTTTCATCAAAGAAATCATTTGTACACCCTTCTACACTTTTTTATATTGTTACAGCATTATTTTTATCTCTGATCGATTACGCGCTGCCAATATATGGAACATGTGCCAAAAGCAACTTAAATCTTCTTTGTGCTCTGTATCATGTTGCCCTTCGGAAAAGCTTACATGCCTTCACCACCACTCCTGTTTAAAATATTCTCGCTGAATCTGGACTTCCTAGTCGTATTGAGCGGGTGGATTACATGTAGACTAGTCTTATACACAAATTCTTATCTTGCCATAATTATATTCTTTATAAAAACATCTTTAATGCTGTAAACCGAAAATGTCTTCCAAAGACCCTCTGCGTTACATCGTATGTTGATCCTGGCCAAGGAAATGCATCTCCCAGTTAAATCTCTTCGGAGAGCTTATTCTAAATATCCGCCATGGCTTCTATCCGTCTCGTAATTTTTAAATTGTTTTCAGGGCTATCAAGCCCGCAACTTTATGAACAATTTTTCAGGAGTATAAACAGCAACTAAGCTTCAAATCATTGAAATTTATTTTCACTGATGGCTCAAAAAATAACTCTTCAACGTCATTTGCGGTAGTATCGGAAGACAAAGTGGTTTTGAAAAAAGAGCTGTTGTATATTCTGTGTTCGACCTTCACCAAGCTGCTCTTATAGCCTCCAAAACCAACGTAATATTTGTATTTGTACTGATGATAGAAATTCTGCCATCGATGCCTTACAAAACTTCAGAAATGAGAGCATTTTAGTAACCTACATACGTTCGAGATTTGCTCATAACAGAAGAAAATAAATTTTAATTGATGTGGGTAACTGGGGCATTGTGGCATTCAAGGGAATGAACTTACTGACTCTGTTGCAAAAAGTGTCCACAATGCACCCGTTTTGTATTTTGACGCTCTTGACAAAGCTGACTTAAAACGTCTTATAACATAGTAACTACAAAACAAGTCCGTATTGAAGTGAAATAATGACGTACACTATTACCCGACTATTAATCCTACTAAGGTTAAACTTTTTTTTCTACTGGTTCTAAGCATACAGATATTTCGAAATTCACAAGGCTTCGTTTGGGGCACACGCAGATATCTCACGGTCACTTACTTAAATCTGGAGATGCGGCGTGCAGTTTCTGCAAGTCTCCTAGCACAACAGCCAAATATCTTTTAGACATCTGCCCTGAATTTACCTATTCAAGGCAAAGAATTTTAAGCACAGCTGTTCCATCGAAACAGCTAGCTGTTATAACCAGGGCTGGCAAAAAAATGCATAATAAAATTGAATTTAAGCGCTTAAAAAAGCTCGATAAATAAACAAAATATGCTCTTAAATATGCTAAATCAGCGAAAAGATTTACTTCGATTTTTATTTTTTTCAGTAATATCGGTATTACAATACAAAATTACATACTTTTTTAAATTATTAATCAAAAATGACCTTCTCCGGTCATTTAAAATTATTGAATAATTCGAAAAAATTCTTTCCACATCTGTAGAAGTTGTTGGGCAGTATTTAAATAAACTTAATTCTGTTGGGGAATACTTCTATACATCTTCACTCGTAGTTTTGGAGCAACTAAATAATATATCGTTTATATTAGTAATTGTTGTAAAGCCAGGGTTTCTAGCCAAAACGCTGTTAAGTTTTTTTAAGTATATGTCTGTGTTCAACATTTGAAATTGCTCAGTCACACTTTTCACAATTTCTAAGCTTTCCTTCAACATCAAACCTTTTGTTTGAAGCCTTTTAATGTCTACTATCAAACAAATAAAATTTGCCTTAATGAACGCCAACTCTCTACGAATTTCTTCAAGTTCAAGTAGTTTTTTAACTTGGGATATAGCTTCTGCATCTTCATCATCCAGTTGCTGTAAAAACTTTTTAAATGTATCAAAATGGTCGGCATAATAATTCGCTGCATCAAGCCATGTTCCCCATCTGGTTATACAGGGTCGCGGTGGTAGTGGAACGTCTGCGAAAACATCTTTAAATGCTCAACGACGAGACGGTGCCTAGAAAAACAAAATTTTTTTAAGTGATATTTGTTTTTTATATTTAAATGCTTACCTTTGCAAAAATAACTTTTGCTTTTGAAATTAGTTCATTAACTTTTGGGAACTGGCTGCGAACGCATTCTGCTACGCGATGAAGCCCATGCGCTAGACAAGTAATATGCAGCATTTTCGGAAATAATGTCTGCAAAGACAACATTGCTTTTTTCATGTAGCATCTGTGACAACAACAAGAACTTTTTGATACATGATTCCTAAAATTACATTGATTTAATTAGTCAATTTTCCTTTAAATTTTCAACCAAAGTTTACCTTCTGGCCACAAAAGATTCAGCGAGTCGTTTAAAAAGGCAGCTATACAGGCTGCATTGGCGGCTTCAACTTCGCCAACGTTGAATAAATAGCACTTATTCCTCTCCTCTTCGTCACCATCCAAAACGCCAAAAATGAAATTTACGATCAGACGTTGTTCAACGTCTGTAGTTTCATCGAGTGAACACCATATATATTTATTTTTTGCTTTGCTGCGAAATGCTGCAATATGCTTTTCGTACAACGTTGGAACACATTTTATTCGCAGTGTGTTGCGTGTTGGAACAGGATGATTTGTGTATTTCTTCAGAAAATTGACTAAAGCATTTTACATAGATCCATTTGAAATTCGATTTGTTTATTTCCTGAGAACTCATTAATCAATGGTTGATTCATTCTCCCGTTTTTTTCCGCCGCAGACGCCGCAGAAAGGTGCTTCGCTGTGCTCATATGTTGTTTAACATTAAACACTTTGTTGCCTGTTATGTGGCACTCACAATATTGACAAAATAATATGGACTTGTCGCATCGCAAGACTTTAGGAAACTGATCAACCATTCGTGAGACAAATTCGCTACGAGATTCTTTTTCTTTCGGCATTTCAACCACCAAAAAGAAAACAAGTTTATGACACGTTTCGTTTTTTGTTTTTTTTTCAATAATGTTACCAGATATGAAAAAATATGCACAAATGTCAAATATATGCACAAACCATCAGTGCTGCCAGGTATATGCAAAATAAGCTTTTTCAAGCATTTGCTTAGAATTGCCAGCCCTGGTTATAACTATGTTTTATATCTAATTCTCTTGCATTATGTAATTTATCTCATTTAATTTAATATTAACTATTTATCTGAATTCTATATATATTGAACTAGCAATTACAACCATTGTAATTAGATTATTGTAATAACCAGCTCATGGCCTTGAGCTAGTAAAGGGTCCGCCAAATAACTTTTTTTTTTTTGAAAATTCTATAAAAAAAACGACTGGATATTTTCTCAATTTCTTTTTTTAGGTGATTTTTTTGGCAAATGATTTTTTTTTGGCATTTTGCAACATTACCATGATTTTCAAAGTAATGTCCCAATATTTCCCAGCGTTGTTCAAGCATATTCACAAACATATTCGTTCAGCGGAAAAATTAAACTAATTATCTGTCAAATCAGACATGAGCTAAGTGTTACCATTCACGAAATAAGCACTAGTTGACAAAAAAAACTTTAGATAGCGAACCCGTTACTATTATTCTCTCCTTAAGTTGTCGAAGTGTTTGCTGTTTTTTTTTTTTCCTAACTTTGATTCCTATACAGGCACTTTAACCTGGATAGTAGGTAGGAAATTCAAATAGTTGTTTCAAGCACATGAACTTGAACAAATTGCTGGGATGAAATAAACTTTACTTTTTATAAGCTTGGTTATAATTCACGATTTTATTTGCCAGCTATGGCCTTAAATACAATTCTAACTACAATTAATTACAATAACAAAAACTTAAGTTGTACGGTAAAATGAATACACAACAAAATATTGAAGAATGCAAATGCAGCAAAGTAAGGCTATTGGCTTATGGGTAATGAACTGGCGTTGACTCAAGGCCAATGCAACGTTATATTTGTTGTCAATATGCATGACTATATCTGCTGACTCGCCATCATACGGGTGTTTCTCCTACTGCTACCAAAGGTAATTGGCTTGGCGCGTGCTGTTATCTAGCGGATGACGATATTGTTGTGCCTACGAAAATTACTTTTCGTACATTCCCCCGCGTTGTGCAATTTTGGTCAACTCGCTTCTAAGTTGACGATGAATGGGTGTGGGTGTTGTCGCGGCGTTGGTTTTGGCTGAAATTTCTTGGACCTTTTGAATTTCCATATGAAGCATATGATGAGAACTGTTGCGGATACCAAAAGGGCGGTATAGCTGACCACATGGTGGTGGTGACCGTTGGACCTTATTGTTTCTGTTAGGTTCTGGTAGGTATCGTGTGTTAGGCGCGTTTGGAGTACGGTGAGGACGTCCAATTGAGTTTCAAATGTAATGTTTTTTCCTTGGGGGCTGTGGGCACTTCGTAGATGGTGTTGATGGTGCTAAAGTCTTTGAACCTGGCGTAGGAAGTATATATGGAACTGGCATTGCACTGATTCTTCTGATGCAATTGGGTCCACATAGAGCTACAATGCGATTCTGTGATGCTACAATCTGTTGTAGCTTTGTTGTTGAATAGATTAATTTCGCAGGAAAATGCCGCTGATTCTCTTCCATAGGTCGGGTGGTTGCTTTCACATATGTAGGCGCCTTCCTTGGTTGTGAAACATTTGCCCAGTTCATGTGAACTTTGTGGTATGTACTGATCACGATGAGGGTTGACTACTAGAAAGGAGGTATCTGGAGCTATTGTGTACATTGGTTCGTTCCTCATAATTGGAATCGGGATGAGTTGGAGCAGGTCGAAATGTTGTTGATCGATTAGAGGTACGCTGATTAGAAATATGACCTTGCTCTTTGTGACTGCTCCTTCTGCTTTCATTATTTTATAAAATTGTACTATGTTGGATTGTTCAGTGGGCAGTTGTCGAGCTAATAGAAGGTGCACCTTGGTGCTGATCTGAGCTTGTAGTTGTTGCGGTGTGGGTAATGTTGGACTGATTCTACCATGGTGTGTATCTGTGAGCACATCGATGATGTCTGCCTGTATTCGTTGAAGGCTGGCCGCTATTAATGACAATTGGGTTGTTGCTAAAATCAATAACTGCGCAATCTTAATTTGATTTGTGTTGCCGATTACGCTGTTATTTGTTGCTCGTTCGTGTTTCTTGATGACAATGGTATTAAACGTTGCAGATGATTTTCGTTGGTTTTTACATCATTAATTGTGTGAGACATTTCTTCCGCATAGTCTGAGGCGAGAACACCTGTTCTGTTGTTCTGCTCTTGTACATAAGTTCTGGAGTGCTAATATGCCGGAAGAGATGGTATCGATTACTGCCCAAAATGATGCAAATCATAGTACACCACCATTTTCCATTCTGCTGTTATCATTCCTGTTGTCCCGATGCATTCGAAATATATCCCAGAGTCCTTACCAAAGTTGTTGACATGGACTGAGCTGCTTAATATTGCCGGGATCAGTAGCAAAGAAACAATAACTGTTAGTAAGAGAGAGCTGGTCGGTGAGGCTCGCCTCCTTTTTGTTGGTATTACATTCGACTCGGTTGAACGAGGCTGGGTGGTTGTGAGATGGACGCTGTTTAAGTTATTATTGCTGAGCTGGGAAGGTACACCGAAATCGTGATCCGCATTAGGGTCCGTTACTGGAAAGGGTGCGAGCCTGTGGATTGGACACATCCAGTCTCCAGTTGACGTTTGAATTTCAGCCACACGTACTGCACCATCTTGGCCTTCGTATGTTTTGATTTTCCTTCCTAGTGGCCAGCGAAGGGTTGGTAAGTTGCCTTCTTTGACTATTACCATCATACCTGGTCTTGCATTATCCACCTGCTCTCTCAACTTGTGCCTGTATTGAAGTTCATTCAGATAATCTTGAGACCATCGATTCCAGAATTCATGCTTCAGATGCGATACTAGCTTCCATCTGGTTAACAATGAAACTTTGGTGGATGTGGCAGCCATGTCAATTGGTGCTGTTAGAGGTTCGCCAATTAGGAAGTGTCCTGGCTTTAAAGCGTGTAAATCCTTTGGGTCGGTTGACATGGGTGTTAATGGTCGAGAGTTTATTTCACCTATCACCGTTTCCAATTCTTCGTACCTTAATGAAGCACTGCCCACACTTCTTACAAAAATAGTTTTAGCAGATTTGACTGCTGCTTCCCATAGTCCGCCAAAATGTGGTGCTCTTGGTGGAATGAAATTGAATTTGATGCCCTGATTACAGCTTCTTGTGTCTGTTTCCCATGGATTGCTTCTTTTAATTCTAAAAGCTGATTTTTGGCGCCGACGAAGTTTGTTGCGTTGTCGCAGTACAAATTTTTACAGTGCCCTCGTCGGCCTATGAAGCGCTTTCCGCATCCAATGAATGCTTCTGTGGTTAAATCGCTGACTACTTTAAGATGCACCGCCTTGGTGGCAAAGCAGTAAAACACTGCTACATAAGCTTTGTGTGGTCTTTTCCCTAGCGCCTTGAAATGAATCAAGAAAGGGCCGCAGAAGTCGACTCCAGAATTGATGAATGGTCGTTCTGGTTGGACTCGTTCTGCAGGTACCCTCCCCATTATTTGTTGGAAAAGTTCAGGACTCACTTTGGTGCAGCGAACGAGAAGTTTTGACAGGGGGTCGTTGTATGGAATGATTATTGGATGCTTGGCATTATATGAAATGGTGGCTGCTTGAAGGCGTCCTCCCACACGTATTATCCCTTCGGCGTCCACAAATGGGTTGAGGTTGCCTAAAACACTGTTTTTGCTCTGATTTGAATTTTTGGCGAGGGCCTTGATGTCTTCTTTGAACTCAGATACTTGTATGGCGTGGATGATGACTGTTAGAGCTTTGCTTTGTTCTTGAGGAGTGTAACGACTCAATTTTCCGCCGGGGTAAGCTCGCCGGATAACCAGGTATCGTATACAGAATTTATACCCAGAAACCTCAAGGATCCTTGAAGTTCTTCGTAGGTCCTTGAAAGTCCTTAATCGCAACAAGTCCTTGGATTATCCTTGGATATTATTTAGTCCTGCACTTGGATTATCCTTGGATATTAAGTCCTTATTCGCAACAAGTCCTTGGATTATCCTTGGATATTATTTAGTCCTGCACTTGGATTATCCTTGGATATTATTTAGTCCTGCACATGGATTATCCTTGGATATTATTTAGTCCTGCAACGCACTTTCCAGAGCTGAGGGAAAAACTCAGCAACTTTCAGGGGTCGTATACAAAATTTATTAATATAAAATCCTGTGAGTTAAATTTGCTCGGTGTCTTTGTTTAAAATACCGATTGTGGAGTGTTTTTTTATATTTTCCGCTCTCTATTATTGCCAATCCCCTCACTACTGCGCGTTTAATCGAGTTTATAGCTTTCTTTCGCCCACTAGTGTTTTTTACAGGTTTTTGTGTAAGTGAAATTTGTCAGTTGGCAAATTTCGTCTTCACACTCCTTGAAACCCTACTTCACCGTGTCTTTCCCACCGCGAAGTAGGGTATCAATTCGTTGATATGGGCTGTCTTCGTCTCTTTGCTTCCCTCCCTTTTCATCTGGACAATAACTGGGGAGGTGAAGGTGTCTACACGATACGGTCCATCGTAACGTGGGGCCAACTTGGCGGTGAAGTGGTCGGTGGCCTTGGACAAATAGTGCTGTATTACTACCACTTGTCCGACTTCTGGTTTCCACATTCGGCCTCGCAGATTATAATATCTTCTTTGATCCTGTGTTGCTCGTTCCAAGTTGTGCCTCACGATGCGATAAGCTTCTTGTAGTTGATCTACTCGTTCGTTAGCAGTCTGTGGGGTTAGCCCTGTACCCAACGTTGTCTCATCGTACAGCGCCTTTGGTAGTCGCGGTTCACGCCCCTGTACCAGATAAGCCGGACTGTATCCCGTTGTCTCCGATACACTAGTATTAATGGCAAGAGTCAATTCGGGAAGTAAGTCGTCCCACTTCTGCTGCCGTTGACTCGCAAATTTGGCCACCATAGTCTTGATGGTGCGATGGGTGCGTTCCACCGCATTTTCCTGCGGAGTGTAGGGCGCCGTGAACTGGTGTTTGATGCCATAGCCTTCGGTAAACCGGCGGAACGCTCGACTACTGAATTGAGACCCATTGTCCGTCACTAGGATTTTGGGTACTCCAAAACGAGATAGGATGAGTTCCCGGAAAGCCCGTTGCAGTGTCTCGGTGGTGGCTTTTCGGAGGGGGGCCATCTCGGTCCATTTGGAGAATTTATCGAAGAACACGACTAGCATGGTGTTACCATGTGTGGAACGGGGTAAAGGTCCGACAAAGTCGGCGCACAAAACAGACCAAGGCTAAGTGGGGATGTGGCTCAACATTTTCCCACCTGGTTGTTGGTGGCTGCTTTTATATCGTTGGCAGGAGGAGCATTGACGCACGTATCGACTTGTATCGCGGAATAGCCCCGGCCAGTAATATCGGTTGGCTATCCGTGCTATTGTTTTTCTGATGCCTAAGTGTCCTGCCGTAGGTGCATCGTGATTTTCCTGTAGAACCCGGTTCCTGAGCGTTCTTGGTACACACAGTTTCCACGGGATACAATCTTTGTCGCCACGATAACTCGGGATGTGCCTGTATAACTGTCTTCCTTCCAACTGGTAGTCAGCATATTTCTCCGGGCTAGCGATGATCTCTGCTTTACGTTTCTGCCACCAGTGACAGTCTGGTTCTGTTCGATCCTCAATGGTAATGGTGCAGGCGGCTTCTTGGCTGTCTAGACAAGGCGTCGGCTAACATGTTTAATTTTTCCTTCCGGTATTGCACGTCGAATGTGTACTGTTGTAGTTCAAGGGCCCATCTTGCGATACGCCCTGCAGGGCTTTCTATGGAATTCAGCCACTTCGGTGATAGGTGATCCGTAATGACCGTGAAGTGGTATCCCTCAAGGTAAGGTCGCATCTTTCTGATACCCCATACGATGGCTAAGCACTCTTTTTCTGTGGGAGAATAGTTTCGCTCTGCATTATTTAAGTGACGGCTGGCGTAGGCTATCACGCGCTCCACCTACTTCGATTTCTTGGGTGAGCACCGCGCCCAGTCCTCAGTCGCTTGCGGCGGTCTGGAGCACAAACTTCCTAGTGAAATCCGGACACGCCAGGACTGGTGCCTCTGTCAATTTCTGCTTCAACTGTTCGAACGCGTCTTGCTGCTCTCCAGCCCACTTGAAGTGTTTACCCTTTTTAGTAATAGTGTTAACGGGTGTACCGTCTTGGCGAAGTCTGGGACAAAACGCCGATACCATGACGCTACTCTCAGGCAGTGTCGCACCCCTCGTATATTTTGGGGTGGTTTTAGCTCTCTGATGGCCGCGATTTTATCTGGGTCAGTGTGGATGCCTTGGTAACTGACCACGTGTCCCAAATACTTCAATTTCTTCTGGAAGAACACGCATTTGTCCTTATTCAATTTAAGGTTGGCTTTTCGCAGGCGACGGAATACTTCGGCTACATTCTGTTGGTGTTCTTCCAGTGTGCGCCCTGTGATGATGATATCATCCAGGTATGCGAAAGCGTGCGGCTCCATTTCGGGACCTATTACCTGGTCTAACACTCGTTGCAATGTCGCAGGTGCTGAACGTAGCCCTTATGGCATTACCCTCCATTGGAAGAGTCCGCGGCCTGGCACCGTGAATGCGGTATATTCTTTGCTGTGGTCATCCATGGGTATCTGACAGTACCCATTCTTCAGATCGAGGCTGCTGATGTATTTCGCGTCCCGTAAGCGGTCCAGTAAGTGCTGTATTCTGGGCAACGGATATGTATCGGGTATAGATCTGGCATTCAGTTGTCTGTAATTTTTGCATAATCTTGCGCACGAGGACAATTGGTGCACTATGTGGGCTATGTGAAGGCTCTATACATCCGTTTTTCAATAGTTCGTCCACTTCGGCGTTGATTACTTCCTGCTGTGCGGGGTTCCTGGGGTAATAACGTTGCTTTATTGGCCTGTCATCGCGTATCACAATTTTGTGTGCTGTAATGTTGGCTACTCCAGGTTTGTCTTCAAATTTATCTAGCTCGGTCTTCAGAAATGCTTCGACAGAATCTTTCACCGTGATGGCCTCTTCTTGAATGGTCGTGCACTGTGTAAAGTCGCTGTTTTGCACGCCCCCAACCTGAGGTCCCAGCATGATATCTTGGTCACCGCATTCGATTTTTGTTCCCATTGTCGACATGAAATCGAGTCCAGGAGGTCGTCTGTGGCTTCCGGCATTGTGAGTAGCTCGAGGTCGCAGTTTCGCCCCCCTAACTGTATGTTCACTTGAAGCACCTCCGTGACCTTTCGGGTGCGTCCGTCGGCCATACGTGCACGTATGTGTGTAGATATTACCCTACCAGTAGTTGCACGTAACTGGCGGCTAAGGCTTTCGCTGATGAAACTTCGAGTGGCTCCTGTATCCTGTGGCGTTGGTGGTGTAGGTGCCAATGGAGACAGTGGCACAGATGCGCTGCCCATCGCAGCGCAACGCACTTATTGTTGGTGAGGCCGGATGCTTGTGGGCTGTGTCGGGCCTCGTTACTGACGACAGCCTTGCCAGTTTCCCGTTTGGGCTCTGCAGCACTCAACAGTCCTGGTTCCCAGCTTGCCACAGTCCCAACAGAATAGAATCTGTGCAAAGTACGGCAGTAGCGCGCGACGTGTCCATTCTGTCCGCAACGCCGACAGGCAGTGCGTACGTCTATCATGGTGTTAGCATTGGTATCGGTCGTTGGCAGGACCTGCTGACTCCGAGTCTCCCTTTATGTGGT
Source organism: Clusia tigrina (assembly GCA_920105625.2). Classification (NCBI taxonomy): domain Eukaryota; kingdom Metazoa; phylum Arthropoda; class Insecta; order Diptera; family Clusiidae; genus Clusia; species Clusia tigrina. The sequence continues at coordinate 148,439,993 of OV050031.1, read as the reverse complement.
ATGCTCGATTCTGATTTGTGGAATAAGTCCTCTTGGTTGTGGTGTTGGTGCTCTTGGTTGTGGCATATGTGTTCTGGGTTGTGGCGTGGGTGTTCTGGGTTGCGGCGTGGGTGTTCTGGGTTGTGGCGTGGGCGTTCTGGGTTGTGGCGTGGGTGTTCTGGGTACATCATGGTCACTCCGTATGCCCTCCAAATCTTCCGCCATGCTCACTAGTTCCTCCAGCGTCGTAAAGTCTTTTCGGCGCACGTTCCATTGGTACTCCTCCAGACTGCTCTTAAATATTTGTTCTAGCTTCTGTTCTTCTGAATAGCCAGCGTGTCGCATGAGGTCCTGGACTTCTACCACATATAGTTTGAATGGTTCCCGGGGCTTTTGTCTTCGCTGGCGAATCTCGTCATCGAGTTTGTCAAAGTACCTCGCTGGTAGAAAGAATCTCAAGAATTCTTTCCTGAACGAGTCCCAGTTGCTCCACGATCTGTTGTTGTTTCTGTACCATAACAACGCACGCTCTTTCAATAATTCTTGCATGGTACGCGGGAGCAGATTCTTGTCGAGCCCGTACACTTCCGACAACTCCTCCACTCGTTCCAGAAACGCCAGGGGGTCACGGCCACCATCATACTTAATGGACCATTTTCTTACATTATCAGTGATAACGGCGTGTGGTGCAGCTACATGGCGTGGCTGTTCGACGGCCGTTGGTGACACAGCGCGATGCAGTGAGGGCCTCCGAAACTCTGCCTCCCATGCCGCTGGTATTTCACCTGTGAATATATGGCCTGGCCTGGCCTGTCCACGCTCAGCGTATCGCGGGTACCTATGGGCGTAGCCAGCTTGGGTGAGGTACTCCTGACGTACCTGGATTTTAGCTTCTCTAAACGGTTTTGTTGTTCTTGAGTCAATTCTGTCTCCGTGAAGAACTCTGAGAGTCACTTACGGAGTTCTTCCACGGTACCTGTAGCTTCTACATCGAATTCCACACAGAAAAGCACCAGCGCCTCCTTGCGTAGCGAGTACATCCAGCTTGTTTTCACCATCCTGTGCTTCACTTAGATGATTGTGAAGACAATGGGTTTGCGTGTGTGTTGTCAGCAGGTGCTAAATCGACATTCCTCTGTGTGACTGCGTAGATCGACGTAGTTTTCTGACACTCTTTGATTTATTACGTAGGAGTTCTATGCGTTGAATTTCTTTTGAAAGTCCGATGCGTTGAACTTCTGTTTTTTTTATTAGGTCCTGCTCGGGCGCCACTGTAAACACTCAATTTTCCGCCGGGGTAAGCTCGCCGGATAACCAGGTATCGTATACAGAATTTATACCCATAAATCTCAAGGATCCTTGAAGTTCTTCGTGGGTCCTTGAAGTTCTTCGTGGGTCCTTGAAGTTCTTCGTGGGTCCTTGAAAGTCCTTAATCGCAACAAGTCCTTGGATTATCCTTGGATATTATTTAGTCCTGCACTTGGATTATCCTTGGATATTATTTACTCCTTATTCGCAACAAGTCCTTGGATTATCCTTGGATATTATTTAGTCCTGCAACGTACTTTCCAGAGCTGAGGGAAAAACTCAGCAACTTTCAGGGGTCGTTTACAAAATTTATTAATATAAAATCCTGTGAGTTAAATTTGCTCGGTGTCTTTGTTTAAAATACCGATTGTGGAGTGTTTTTTTTATATTTTCCGCTCTCTATTCTTGCCAATCCCCTCACTACTGCGCGTTTAATCGAGTTTATAGCTTTCTTTCGCCTACTAGTGTTTTTTACAGGTTTTTGTGTGAGTGAAATTTGTCAGTTGGCAAATTTCATCTTCACAGGAGTTAGCGCAGTGTGACTTCTTCGTTCCTTCTTCGTAGTCTTTGAATGATTTATAAATCTCAATACATATGCTACAATGTTTGTTAGTCTTTTGAACGATGGTTCTTTTGGTGATTCGATTATGTGTAGTGATGGCGTAGACCGGGCTCTAGTAAATTGAATACGTTCAATGCTGGCCCAGAGAATCATAACGGTGCAGGCGGAGGAAGATATGCTGGTGTCGTCTGAGGTTAATAGAGGTTGTCCCCAAGGTGGCGTACTAGATTGTTCCGACAAAAAAAAATAAAAAATTAAAAAATATGTGTGGTGAGATTCACTTTGACGCATAATTCATCAGTCTTCGGTAACCAGGCGAGTCCTAGGGTTTTGATTGCGTTGTTGGTGTCATTGTTGAAGTCGAGATTGACTTCCTTGTCTTCGTTTGGAACAGTTTGAAGTAATTTTGGATGGTTGGCGCACCATTTCCGCAATTGAAAAACTCTTTTGAGTAGAATGTTCGTGGGCTGTTTTTGCGTTTCGATTGCTGTGATTAAACTGTCGGATCCAGTTAAACAGTCATCCACGTTGAAGTTGTTTCGGAGAGCTTCAGCCCCAAGTGGATATTGAGAACTATGCTCATTTCCTAATTGTTGAATACACTTAATTGCCAAGTATGGTGCTGAGTTCCGTATGTCACCGTGTTTAGTTGGAATTATTGCAGGTCTTCGGTGGGATCTTTCCTCCAAACGATTAGCTGGTACTTTCGATCGTCCACATGAACCAAAATTTGTCTCTACATTTTTTGTATATCAGACGTGAAGACAAATCGTGAACATCGGAATCGCAGTAAAATCGTAAAGAGTTCGCTTTGAATCGTTGGCCCTGTGTACATAAGGTCTTCGCTGAGGCATCAAACACGACTCTTAACTTCGTGGTGCTGTTTTCTGGCCGCTTGATGCAATGATGCGAGATGCAATAACAGGGTGATATTATGCTGTCGAGATTTGTTTTTGTCATGCGCCCTAATGATTCGTATTCGTCCATGAATGCGGTATACTGAACCCTCAAGTCCTTATCTGCTGCCAGGCGTCTCTCCAGCTGATAGACTCGATTGGTTGCGATTTTCTTTGAGTCGCCTATAGCGGATGTATGTTCAGCGAATGGAATCTTGACTATGTATCGACCTTGATGGTTTCGAATGGAGTTCAGTGCGAAATGAGTTTCACATAGTTTTTCTGTGGCAGACATTGTTGGTTTTCGTTTTGGTCTTGGTTCGTTGGTCTTCCATTTCTTCAAGGTTCCAAAATTTTTCGATTGACTCATCTAACAACTAATCCAAATTTGTCAGTACCCCGCATGTTGCGGTGGTGGAATCTTGAGTGCCGATTTTTCCAGCTGCCACCAAGCACTGTGTTTTGTAGGATTGGGAGAATTTCTCCTAACCTTATTTTCCCGGTTAGGAGTAGCTGATGGTGCAATGCAGCGCCAAGCAAAACGTCAATTTTGCCAGGGCGTGTGAAGTGAGGATCGGCAAGTAACATTTCTTTCGGTATTCTCCATGATGAGTTGTTCAGAGATTGTGCCGGTTGCATTGGGGCAATATCTGGCAATACAAATGCCTCTAACTTTGTGCTTGTTCGTGACTGGAGTTGGATATTTACGCGCTGGTTTGCCGTTTTTCTGCTGTGACCAAAGCCCTCAATGTGGAGCGTTGCGTTGCTTCGAGTCATTGCTAGCCGCTGGATCAGCCGTTCGGTCACCAAGTTGACCTGTGAGCCGGAATCTAAGATGGCTCTGAACTCATTAGATTGTACGTTGCTTGCGCGATCGTTACTCTGGCTGTTGCTAACAAAACATGGCCTTGGGATGCCGACAATGTATTGGGTGCTGCATATGTAACTGATGAATTGGCCGCTTTGGGTTCTATCGTATGTTTTGTTGATGGGAGGTTGGTTCCCAAGTGCAGCAGTGAACTGTGTTTTCTGTTACATTTCGAACAGCCACGTGCGGTGCATGTTTTTGACGTATAGTCACCCTTAAGGCAATTATCGCATAGTTGTTGCCTTTGATCCCACTTTAATCTAGCTACTGCTGATAATTGTAGAAATCATTTACAATAATACAGCGGATGGTTTGTGCTTTGACAAAAGTTGCATTTCGTAGTCCCAGTTGCAACTGTTGACACTGCCCTTGATGAATATGGTCTTTCTCGTCTCCCGAGAGTTTCCAGAGATTGGAATCTCCATTGGATTCCTTATTGACTGCTCGTACAGTAAGTGACTCTGGCGGTCTAACTTCGCCCCGAGGATATGCAGCAATATTGGGTCCCATGAGGATGTGTCGACTCCTATATTGTTGATGGCCAAGATGCTTTCTCTTACAACATCACGGAGGTTTTTTATTACTCCTGTTTTCTGGTGATAGGCTTGAATGCCCTATGATTTGTTGGAGTAGTGTGGAGGCCAACACACGTTTATTTTGATACCGGTCTTGAAAAAGGGTCCACGCTGTCTCATAATTCTCCTGGGTTAATGGTAGATGCCTGATTAATCTTTCAGCTTCTCCAGTGACATTCGACTTCAAGTACCACATTTTTCGTGTTGGGGTAATTGAAGTCTTGTGGACCATTTCTGAGAACATATCAAAGAATTGGTGCCTTTTGAGGTAGTTGCCGTCAAATTTTGGTATGGAAATTTTGGGCAAACGACTTGCAAGCGATTCAGGTTGCAGTGTGGAAGTCGGAGCCTTTTCTTTGGTGAACAAAACAATCAACTGCTGATGAACCTGATCTTCCATGTCTAGGTATGCTGAATGGTCATACCCTGCGTCTTCTGGTGTTGACATTTCCTTAAAAATCTGGTAATTTATGGTCTCGATTTCGTCCCATAGTTTGTTGATGTGTTTAATGTTACCCTCGTAGTAATCCTGTGGTTGCTTGGCTATTATGTTCGACAATCCAGAAAGTAGCCGGCCAAGAGACATTAATAACGCTTGTTGCTTGCGCATTATGGCGCTTATGTTGGGTGTGGCACTCGCCTCTCTATAGGCGTTGGAATCCTTGCGGCAGGGCGGGGTCCTATTTCCTTTGAATGAGTACGGTCTACTGACATTGTAGGTGCTGGATGATTGGTACTGGTTCTTGCCATCAATGCGATTTCAAACTCTTCTCGGTATTGAGTGACCAGTTTTGATATTTCATGGTAGTAGTCATTCGTGAAATACCGATGGTCCATTGACATATTTTCCAGCTGCCTTATTGTGTTGTCGGTTGTTTCGAATTGTGCCCATGCCTCATTTAGACATCGACAGCGTTCTTCAAAATAGGATGTGGACTGTTTTAATTCCACCGAAGCCTTTTTGTAGTTCCGGATTCTTCTCTGTATTCCCTCTCCGGTTTCCTGCTGCGATGCAACGAAAACGCTAAATTTGTCCATATTCTTGCTTCCTTGCGTATACTGATGTGAATGCTGCTGGTTGGTTCGCAACGTTAGACTTTGTCGGATTGCTAAATGATAACACTGGTACTTGCACCAGGATATCGCAAATGTTACGTGTTTGAATCACGTCGGGGTCACCAATGTTTTGTTCCTAACTTTGATTCATATACAGGCACTTTAACGTGGATAAGAGGTAGGAAATTGAAATAGTTGTTTCAAGCACTTGAACTTGAACAAATTGCTGGGATGAAATGAACTTTACTTGTTATAAGCTTGGTTATAATTCACGATTTTATTTGCCAGTTATGGCCTTAAATACAATTCTAACTACAATTAATTACAATAACAAAATCTTAAGTGGTACGGTAAAATGAATACACAACAAAATATTGAAGAATGCAAATGCAGCAAAGTAAGGCTATTGGCTTATGGGTATCGAACTGGCGTTGACTCAAGGCCAATGCACCGTTATATTTGTTGTCAGTATGCATGATTATTTCTGCTGACTCGCCATCATACGTGTATTTCAACTACTGCTACCAAAGGTAATTGACTTGGCGCGTGCTCTGTAGCGGATGACGATATTGTTGTGCCTACGAAAATTACTTTTCGTACAGGATGTTTGTTTAAATACGACAGAAAAAGTGGTCCACCGTATCATCATCCTCTCCACAAGCTTTGCAAAGTGCACTGTCAGCTTTGCCTAGCATTCGCTTACGATCTGTAGTCGAAAATGGGCAGTCTTCACCCTCTTGATAGATCATCTTTTCCCCCAGACAACCGATCCTTATGATATTATCAGATTGAATATTACCTATCCAATCCAAAGGACTTTCTAGAGAGCCAGATCCCACGTCTTGCCTTGGCAATGCATTCACTACCTTTAGTCAATTGTATGATTTCTAGAGTAGCTTATTATCAAGGACCACCCCAAGATATTTCACTTCCCTGGAATACTGAATTGTGACTTGAGAGGTGTACAAAATTTTTGGCTAGTATTTTAAAGGAGCTGAGCGAAAAACCACTTGCCTCACACCATGTGTAAATCCAAGTCATAGAGGGACTCTATTTTCCTGCAGACCTCTATAAGAGATATTTCTGCAATTAAACAGGCTATGCATAAACCTATCATTGATATCATAATAATTTCGGGAGACGAGCAAAGGGTCAATAACCATGCCACAGAGTTCTGGACAGAAGACATAGAATGCTTCAGAAACGATAAGTTACGCTCACGAAATTCAAATAATCGTGTCAATAGGTCTGTAATTCCTAGGATGCCATAGCCATCCATTCCCATAAGGAAAACCCTGGAAAAGCTTCAGCACCATGGAATATTGGCTAGCCTAAACATGAAATACAAAGTCTGTTCAATGTTACTAACCAATTCTATACTCTGCTTCAGCATTAGGGGTAAATGCCATCCAGACCGGTTGATTTGAAATTGTCAAAGATGTAATTGCATATCTAATCGCATCACAATATACCAGTAACTCCGAAAAGTAGTCACCATAGGTAGTTTGTGCTCAATATTTGGTGGCAGCTGGGCGAATGTTACCTGAGTCCCAGGGAAGAGGAACTTCAATAATAAAAATAGAATGTCCTTTTACACACCTCCATCACAGTACCATCAGGTTTCCTAAGGGTCCCCGTGTCCAGAGTGCGATCCTTCTGGTGGATCTAAACTAATCTAGTCGCGTCAGTGATTCTGTATTGCTGCAAAATTGTCTTGCGTGATAGATCAGCACATTTCCAATGGCGTCTTTGCAGAGTATTCCAAACAAATTAGCCATTCAACTTCCCAGAATATTGGCTGAAACTTCGTCATGGATTAGTCGAATATTGGTTGTGTTGACCGTAGGCATGCCGCTTAAAAAGCAGTGTGTGGACAGAGATTTGCTCATTTTTAAATTGTCTCTTCATTCTCTCACTCTCCCCCGATGATTTTTATCCATTTTGTATAATATACTCGTATATAAAGTGCATATAATAGGAGTTCAATTTGCGCATTATGTTAACAGTGAAAGCACCTAGGATCTTACCTGTTCTACATAAAGTAAAATTTTCCTAACCTGTAATTATCTATATTTGCTTTTAAGCCAAGTACTTAATATTTATTTTTATAGTATGTATTTGTATTTATTTAAGTATTTTTTGCTAACGGATGAAGCGTTAGCGTCGACGCTAGTACATTGTTGTGCCAATTTTAATAAGAAATTTGAAAAATAAGAGGAAAGTAGTTATTTGTTCTATGGACACAGACACGAATACAAATATTGTTGTGTGTTTTTCTTTATAAACATAATTGATTTGAAGCTCTCTTGGAACATCTTGTCTTTGAGGTCGATGCCTCCAAAAGAATATCTATTATTGAAAATATACATACGTATATTTAAATATACAAACTTATAAGAAGATCACACAGAGCTTGCAAAAAGAAATTTAATAATACTACTGTGTGAAAGTAAAGTCTGATATTGAGCTCTAATCTAGCAAAACTATGCCCTGATCTCAATGTCAGCAAAAATTAACTCAAATCAGACAATAAGTAAAGGTTACTAGTATTGAATGAAAATCAAAAGAAAAATAATCTATACGATTTGCCACAAACGTCCGCACTTAATATTAGATTGGTCGCTTAGTATAGTTGAGATGTTAATGTCACAATAGGCCTCGGAATCAATGCTTCATTTGAAAATTCGATATCGGTAATTGCCGTTAAAACTCTAGGCGAGCAGTACAGACTCAAGGTGTACTTCCATGACTTGAGTATTCCTTGAATCACTATGAAGAACAAGAACTTGGAATCAACACCCTCAGGCCGATGTGCAGATCTTTAAATCAATTAACAATGCTTTTACTTTCATAATAGTCTAATGCTGCCCTTCCATAATGTCGTATATTATAGTAATACAATTTCATTGTAGTGGGGCCATTGCGGCAACAACTGTCGGCAGATTATTAACTATTAAGTCCTGCTTCCGAGTACAGATGCTTATAACGAGTACAGATATCTGTGCGTGCGAGTTCAACAATGGGGATGCTTTCTTCATCATTAGGAGCATATCAAGAATGATAGAAATAAAGATTACGACATGGGCATAATTTCCCGTTAGATGCTGTAGTTTGTCCAAGAGTATAGTTTGTTAAGGGTTGCCAACTTTGTGTGTCTTTAAATAATTTACTAGAAACTATTTTTAAAGAACAAATAAATTGAATTTCATACGAAATCAGTGGTAAATATAAATAGAATCATCATTTTTCTTCTGTTTATTTAAATTTTTTATATAACAAATTGCTTCATACGTAAAAATTATAATTTCGTAGCAAAAAATGTATATATTGTGTGAGAGTTGGAAACCCTGCAATTAAAATATAAACATCAGGTGTGCAGTGTGCAAATGCAAGCAAATCAACAGTAAAAAATTAAGTGAGAAATTGCACGGAAAATTTACATTTTGTGTGTGTTTTAATGAAATCTATATATTTTGCAATAGTTTGTGGAAAATTCTACATTTTTACAGTTTTCGGAAGAATGGAGCGCAAAGGAAACTTGGTACGTTTTATACAAATACACATCTATCGGATTGTAATTCATGTATTTAGATTCAGGTGACGAGTTTGCATTTGGAAGGTAAAGTGTCTGAGTACCTGTCACTTGGGAGAGGTCTGCAAGATCCTTGCAGGTGCACCTCAAGTATCTCAAAAGGATGGATACTTTAGACTTGATTTAGTGAAGTCTCATTACGTGCTGTGAAAACACTAAATATTCGATGCAGTGGCTGAAGATATTACCTAATTTGTAAATGTAGTCAGTAAGCTTAGAAAAATTACTCTTAGAAAGATTCAGTAAAAATATAAAAAAGTATATATATATATATATATATATATATATATATATATATATATATATATATATATATATATATATATATATATATATATATATATATATATATATATATATATATATATATATATATTTTATATACGAGTATATATATATGAGAATATATATATATGAGAAAAATTATTGCTTGCTAGCGGATATTTGCAAACACATTTGATGGAAGCAACGGATTTTTGATATAGAATGTACTTTAGAATCAGCTTTCTTAATACAGAAATTCTTCAAAATACCAATACACGAAGAGAAAACTCCATAAAAGAAAAACGTAATTCTTAAAAAAATTGTTTGATTTTTCATTATCAAATAAGTTAAAAAGAAAAATAATAAATTGTTCAATTGCCATATTTACACAAATATTTTACTGGCAATTATAAGAACAATGTAAAAAAGTTGTTTCATTTTTCACTAAAAAAAAATAATTTAAGAATAAAAATAAAAAATTGTCCAATTGTCATATTCACACAAATATTTTACTGGAAACTATTAGCCAATAGGGACACAAATAATTTTCTGGAAATTATTAGCCAATAGGAACAAATTGAGCGTGACGTCATTTGTGCTACATGCGAAGCAAGAAAGATAGAGAATGGAGTAAATAGGTATACAAATTTCTTCTGAAAGTGCCAAAAAATCAATTTTCCAAAGAAATTAAAAAAGGTCTGTCTCGTCTGTTTTTTTTCCCAAGAAAAACGAAAAAGATGCAAGCAGAATTGTCAAAATAAACAACAAAATCGCTGGACGGTTGAAAGTTTCCGCCGGCAACTATGCGAATTGTGCAGTATTCATGCGCAATCATAGATTGTCTGATCGTGTGAAGCTCTTGGTATGAGCATACACACTTTTCGCCGTTGTTGGAAGTTTTGTGCAGTTTTGTGTATATTTATCATCGCCGTGTCGCGCCGTTTGTGTGAAACGAGGCTAATGCGGATAGCTATTTTTTTTTACATTTCCCTTTGCAACCATGCTACTGTAACGCAGAACGAACAATTTTTGTACTCCGCTTTGCGCAATCTTTGTTTCTATTATTTTTGCATGCGAAAAACATTTCTCTTGTCTACGCCGGATGTCATACTCTTTGTTTCTCTCATTCTTGGGAGTATATTAACGGTAATTTTCGGTAGGGTACCTTGAATCGATTATATCAAGCCCATTTCTTGTGTATGGCTTTGTAGTGTCAATAAAAGTACTTGTTGCCAAAGTTCCTAGCGGGTGTGTAACAAAATAAAGTAGGGAGCATATGTACATACACATACATATGTATAAATATTAAGTAACTGCTCTGTCAGGCCACTTCTAGTTATACATATGAACGGTAATATCAGACCACTCTTACTTGTTCACCTTGGACCTGGTGACACTTGTATGTACATCTACATACCAGCTTACATTCAACAACGGTGCGGGTCGCAACAAACTTCTTTTAAAGTCTTTCTTAAACAAAAATTTTAATTTTTAAAATAGTGAAATAAATATAAATTAAATAACTATATACACTAAAGTTTTTTCTATTAAAAAGTTTGTTTCTCTCGCCGGTAAACTCGGGCATATAAAGCCAAATTACAAATCTTTCAAAGAAGTTTTATATCTCTTAAACGCGGGGTGCGTAATTTTCAATAAATTAAATTAATATTTTATATCGAAAACGCGGTACGCGAAAAACCCAATTACAATTATAATGGTTGGATCAAGTTGCAGCAAGTGTGATGCTAAAGATGACGACCGCATGGTACAGTGCGATCGGTGCGATAAGTGGTACCACTTCAATTGCGTCGGAGTTAATAGCGGAGTAGCCGATATTAGCTGGAAATGTGCAAATTGCAATACAGCTAAGAGCCCGGACAAATTGAGCGCTGCAGCTCCTCCGGCAAATATGCAATTCGGAATCCACCGTAAAGATCGCCCACAAGCATCATCATCGCCAGTAGCCGAAGTGGACATTCCATTAACAACAACAAGGTGGAGTGCAGAAGATGGCGCTGCACATCTGCCAAGAGATTTTAACGTACCTAATAACCAAACGCTAATAACTACAGGCGGCGCAGTAGGGTCAAGTTTAGCAATGCAGCCACCCCTATCAACATGCCCAGCAACATTGTATCCATACATTTCGAATCAAATTAATGCAGTGCAGAGTGCAACATTGACAAACGTTGCTCCGATACGCATGTTGCGTGATAACAATTCAACGGAGCATGATGCCTCAAAATCAAAAAAGGTCGAATTATAACTGGCCATGTTAGAGGAAGAAAGACGAATCCAACAGAGCTATTTAGAACGAAAATACGAACTATTAGCACAATCACAGGACATTTCGCCATAAAATTGTAATAAATTTTCTTACCAACGCACGCCAACTCAAATACAATTAGCAGCAAGACAAGCCATTCCAAAAGAGTTGCCGCAATTTAAGTGCGATCCGGAGGAGTGGCCTCTATTTATAAGTTGTTTTAAGAACACAGAACGCTGAAATTTTGCCGTCAGTGCTTGAACATCCACCGACGCCGATGCTTCATCAATCAAACCTGTGGCATCGAAGGATGTAACTCTAAACACAGAAGTGCACCCACGACAGCAGAAAGTGAATCAGAGGCATCAAATACGGGTGAAAACAGCAGTGAGACTGTGAACTCACACTACAGTTCTAGCGACAATGACCGACCATACTTCCGCATTTTACCGGTTCGTATTTACTCTGAAAACAATTACTTAGGCACTTTTGCAATTTTAGATGAGGGCTTGTCAGTGACACTTATGGAGGCAAAAGTTTTCAACCACCGGGGGACCGGGGACAAAACAATAAATAAAGATGCATCTATCAAAATGTCACTAAAGATTGCTAACGTGCATAGTGGTGCGTCGTTCACTCTAAATGCAGTCCACACCGTGGAAAGCCTCAGCTGACCCGTGCAAACCATCGACATGGGCAAAATTGCTAAAGAGCATCCACATTTAGCGGACTTGCCCATACAGTCGTATATTAACACTAAACCAACAATTCTTATCTGCTCAGATAACTGGAGACTTGCCGTGCCACTTAAAATTCGTGAAGGGACATGGCGTCAACCGATAGCGACGAAAACAAGACTAGGATGGGCCTTACAAGGGCGTGGAATCGGTTCTCAGACGAATTCCCATCTAAATATACATACGTGCGGCTGCAAAAAGGAATATGAAGAGCTTCAAGACATGGTGAAAGAACACTTCAAGTTGGATTCACCACCACCGTCGCTGTTACTATCACAACAGGATGAGAGAGCTATGGCCATACTAGATTCAACATGTCAAAATATTGGAAACCGATATGAAACCGGGCTACTATGGAGTCAAGACGAGGTGAACTTACCCGATAGCTACGAAACTGCGTTTAAAAGACTGATGTGCCTCCACAAAAAATTCCTCAAAAACCCATCGCTGAAATTAGCCATGCAACAGCAAATTGACAACTTACTTGGAAAGGGCTACGCAGAAAAGCTAAGTGCGGATGAGTTGCAAATATACCAAGGTCGCGTATGGTATCTACCAATATTCGTGACACAAAATCCGAACAAACCTGGAAGAGTGCGACTGGTATGGGATGCTGCGGCGAAAAGCAAGGGAATGGCTTTAAATGATTTCATCTTGTGCGGTCCAGACCTTCTAACTCCTCTAGTAGATGTAGTACTAGAATTTAGGATTGGTAAGGTTGCCATCTGCAGCGACATAGCCGAAATGTACCACCAAATCACTGTACGAAGCAACGATATGCACGCGCAACGCTTCCTATGGTGGGATAGAAACGATGAGATCGACAAGCCCATCGTGTACGTCATGCGCGCGTTAACATTCGGCATAAGCTGTGCACCATGCATCGCGCACTATATTCGGAATAAGAACGCTGACACATCTAATCAACAGTTTCCACGAGCCGTCGACGCTATAAAAAGACATCACTACGTTGACGACTTCATCGACAGCGAATACGGAGAACAGGAAGCCTTGCAGCTAGCCGAAACAGTTAAGCATATACATGCGTCTGCCGGTTTCCACATCCGTAATTGGTCGTCAAATTCAACTATTGTGCTGGCTAAATTAAGAGGAGTTGCAATTACAAATCAATCACCGGCGGAGCTGAGCGCGAACGAAAATGTACTAGGGGTCTGCTGAGATCCGAACAAAGATGTGTTCAGATATGCATTCAAGTTCGCCAGGCTGAAACGGAATGTGTTAACCGAAGACTTAATTCCGACGAAGCGTGAGGTCCTGCAGGCTTTAATGTCCATTTTTGATCCTCTGCGATTTTTGTCGCAATATACGATAGCACTAAAAATTTTACATCAAGAGATCTGGCCATCGGGTATCGACTGGAATGAAGAACTATCCGTGAGCCTGAACTCTAAATTGTGCCAATGGAAGGATGCCATACCACGAATGTCTCTGGTGGATGTACCGCGGTGCTGTTCAGTTCACTTAAACAACGCCGAGAATGTGCAACTCCATACATTCGTCGACGCTGGCGAATATGGATATGCGGCAGTCTGCTATCTACGTGTTCAAAGTGGATCCCACACGGACGTTTCACTAGTAGCACCCAAGTCAAGAGTGACACCACTAAAACCACTCTCTATACCACGATTAGAGTTACAGGCTGCGATTATTGGCATCCGGCTGTCATCTAAGGTACATAACATCGCTCGTCTACGGGAAAGTTCGCAGACTTTGTCAATACTGTAAGAATAACAACGCGAAGCTGCGGCCTCCCCAAATGGCTCCCTTGCCAGCGGCTAGAATGGCCAGTTATGAACGCCCCTTTAGCTATGTGGGCATAGACTACTTTAGGCCGATGAGCGTGGTGGTCGGTAGAAGGCGGTAAAAACGGTGGGGTGTGATATTTACTTGCCATTTAAAACCATCCGAGCAGTACACCTAGAAATAGGCTAGGTGGATACTTTGTATCCGCAACTTTAGTTCCAGGCGCGGTGTACCTAGAGAAATTTATACCGATAACGGCACAAATTTTAGAGCAACAGAAAGGTTGTTGCGAGAGGAATCCATGAACATCAACTATACGAAAATCGAAGCTATATTTGACAATATCAAATGGAAATTTAATCCACCGGCAGCACCGCATATGGGTGGAGCCTGGGAAAGGTTCATAAGATCGATTAAAACGGTACTACATGCGACGCTTCTTCATGCCACATTCAACGAAGAAACACTCCACAGCGCACTATTAGAAGTAGAGTTCCTAATAAAGTCAAGACTCCTGACATTCGTTTCCATTGAATCATGTGACGATGAGGCAATCATTCCAAATCACTTACTTATGTGCTCACCAAGCAGATACAAACCAATAGGCAGTAGCACTGGAGATATACGGCAATGCCTTCGTCAAACATACATTTACGTCGATCGGTTCTGGCAGAGATGGGTTAAAGAGTACAGCCCAAATCTAACTCGGAGAACAAAATAGTTCGCGAAACAGCCACCACTGAAGATTGGTGACGTTCTAATAATCGTCGACAAGAATCATCCACGAAATCAGTGGCCAAAAGGAATTATAGTCGATATAGTGACAGCAAAAGACGGGCAAGTACGAAGAGCGACGGTGTAGACCCAAGGGGGCCTACTGGAACCGCCGGCAGTAAAACTAGCAACCCTAGACGTGGCCAACGACTGTGGAAAAGGCGACGGGCTTGCTTACGAGGGGGAGAATGTTGCCAACGTTCCTAGCGGGTGTGTAACAAAATAAAGTAGGGAGCATATGTACATACACATACATATGTATAAATATTAAGTAACTGCCCTGTCAGGCCACTTCTAGTTATACATATGTATGAGCGGTAATATCGGACCACTCTTACTTGTTCACCTTGGACCTGGTGACACTTGTATGTACATCTACATACCAGCTTACATTCAACAACGGTGCGGATCGTAACAAACTTCTTTTAAAGTCTTTCTTAAACAAAAATTTAAATTTTTAAAATAGTGAAATAAATATAAATTAAATAACTATATACACTAAAGTTTTTTCTAATAAAAAGTTTGTTTCTTTCGCCGGTAAACTCGGGCATATAAAGCCAAATTACAGTACTAATATAAAATTTTCGTCGAAAATTATTTTATTTTAGTAGTCGCAACCTTAGTGTGAAATTTCGTGGATAAATCTTTAACCTAAGTAAGAACCTAGTAATGATTTTTGGTTAATTGTGGTGGGTTTATGTCAATGGTGGGCGTGGCTACAAAAAGAACACGCCCATTTTTTGTGTGGTGCTTAATGTTGATACCCGCAACTTTTCTATGAAATTTCGTTCGTAAAACTTTAAAAGGAACCTACTAATAATTTTTGATTAATTGTGGGTGTGGCAGTAGTAATAATCTGCCCATATTTGGAATCCATGTGAGTACAGACCCAATGTATACCTATTTGTATTCGTATATCGTCAGTAGAAGCATAGATAGGGTAATTGTTTTTAAGTGGGGTCTCTAAAGTTCATTAAATGGGAGGGAGGCGTATCCTTCATCTGCTCTACCCCGAATCTTGTATATAGCTTTGTAGGGTCTATATACGTATCCATATTTTTATTTTTATTTCTTTTAGATCTATTTATTTACCGAATCTTTCTTTGCTAAGAACCTAACAATAATTTTTCTAAGATTACAAGACTACATTTATGTACTATACTCTGCCACTGCAGTAAATATTTAGTGTTTCCACAGCTTGTAATAAGACGTTATTAAATCAGGTGTAAGGTATATATCCTTTTGAGGGGCATTGTAGACGCAATCTTTAGTAGATTCCTCACCAAGCAGTTCTGGTGATTTTTTAATTTAAGAGCGTAGGGTTTGTAGGTGTTCACCATTTCATGTTCAATTGTGGGTATATTCCTCAAGTACCATGGAGCACCGGTGATCATTCTCAAAATTTTCGATTGCAGGTGTTGGAGTTTCTCCACAATGGAATCTCATATGTCCATATAGGCTTAATGGCACTAGGATAAATTAGTATCTTATATTCTAAGGCAAGGTTTGAATGCCTATTAAGTAGCCGGTTCATAGTATGGAGTTCAATTTGAACTGAGCACACTTTTAGTTAATGTGTTTAATCCAGGTTAATCGTCTGTCTAAGTGGATTCCCAGGTACTTTATGCCAGAGCGTTGTGGAATGTTTTGATCATTGATGCGAATAGGGGGCACGTGTTCTTACTTAAGGTGAAAGTTAGGTGTACACATTTAGCTTCGTTGACCTTTATTCTCCACTTGTTAAGCCACTGTTCAATAGAGAGTAAGTGGCTCCGTAGCCATTACGAGGATTCAAGATGGGAGCTATTTGTGCTCAGTATGGCGGTATCATCGGGAAAGGTGAATATAGCCATGTGATCGGAAGTTGGCATGTCAGCTTTAAAAAGTAAATACACCAGTGGTCCAAGCACACTGTCTTGAGAGACTCCTGCTTTGATATAAAAGTAGTCGGATGTAGAGCCACCTTGGCTTACCATGAGTTTTCTGCCTTTAATGTAGGTTTCAAATAGTTTGTGGAATTTCTTTGGAAGAATTTCTTTAAGTTTATATATGATCCCTTTGTGCCACATCCTATCAAAGGCTTGCGTAATGTCAAGGAATGCAGCAGAGCAGTATTTATTTTGTTGGAATTCTGAGCATATAACTCTTACTATGCTAGGCACTTGCTCTATCGTTCTATGCTTTTCACGTAAGCCGAACTGGTATTGGGGAATTACATTGTTTTTATTTGAATACTGGAAGACCTGCCGATCAACTATTTTTCGAAGATTTTAGATAAGGTGGGCAGTAGGAACAAAACTGTGTAACAACCTTTCCTGGCTTCGGGATCATTATTATTTTCGAAATCTTTCAGCATTAAGAATAGTGCCTAGTGCGCAAAATAGCATTGAATGCTGTAACTATGTGAGTTACCGCTATATTAGGTAATTCTTTTATCGTGTCTGCTGTTATCTGATCCATTCCTGGTGCGTTTTTAAGATGTAAGTCTTTAATGATGCTAGTCACCTCTGAAATTTAAAAGTCTGGACAAAGATACAGAACCAGATTGCTAAATGGGCCGATTTGGGCAAAGACCAAGCCTACCTCCCATATAAGGAAATTTTCTCACATTTTTTTAAATGACTATAACTTCGGCCCAATTGATTCAATATTGACGCAAGTGGACAGTTATGGAGATGTGTGTCCTCCTAAACATTATACAGAAAGTGGGCGGTATATATTACTTGCCACGCCCACTATTACCACATATTTATAACTTAAGATCTGGTAGAGACTTATGGACAAAATTTTACGGGAAGGAACATGTGGACATTATAAAGCTTTCTGCAACAAATGGGGTAATGTTTTCTTTTTTTATGTTTCTGAACACACCGAAGCCTATGAGCTCTGGTGTTTTGTTGATATCAGATAGCCAGTAGGTTGGCTGCCCGGTTAATATATAAATTTCGTCCAAAAATATTTAATAGGTCGTTTGTTATGTCAATAGTGGGAGTGGTTGTGAAAATAAAATGCCCATTTTTTGTGTGGTGTTTATTATTAGTACCCGCAAGCTTCCTGTTAAATTTCGATGATATATCTTGAATAGCAACCTAGTAATAACGTTTAGCTAGTTGTCTCCATATTCTGCACACACACTATTATGGACCCCATGTATATTTCTGATAATTTTATTCCGGTGGCATCAATATGAGCATATGTGGATTCATTTTAATTTTAGACCCGAAAGTTTCTTATATCAAAAGTGGGCGTGTCTTTTCTCTGATCAATCTTATTTGTTGCACAAAGCTGTATAATGTCCACATATTCCGTCATGTAAAATTTCGTCCATAGATCTCTACCAGATCTTAAAACATGAATGTTTGTTAATAGTGGGCGTGGCAATTAAAATATATCACCCACTTTTTGCTTAGTTATTAGTAGGAGCCACATCTCCATAACTGCCAAATTGTGTCACAGTTCCGTAAATTGGACCGAAGTTATAGTAATTTTAAAAAAGTTGAGAAAAGTTCCTTATATGTGAGTTAGGCGTGGTCTTTATCCAAATCGGCCCATAGCAATCTGGTTCTGTATATTTGTCCAGACTATAATTTTGCAAAATTTCATTAAGATAGCTCTAACGGTGTAGAAAAAATGTGGACACAGACGGACGGACAGACAGACATACGGACAGACGGACATACGAACAGACGGAAAACGGTCGACCAAAATAAAAATTACTTAGAATGTGATTCTGATCATTTATGTATTTATATGTCCATACATACCTTGCCTCCTTCTTGAAATTGCAACCCCTCTCAAAAGAACAAAATTAGTATAACCTTTTACCTTTTTTAAAAGTAAAGGGTATAACAAGGACAAAAGTCTGCATACGGGCCACAGTTCAAGTTTAATGTTGTAGTGTGTTGCTATATTATATCGGGAAAGTACCGTTTCTTAAATTTTGGGCTTGTATTCTGTGGTAGAATTCGCATGAACTGCATTTAGTTGTAGTCCAGATAGTTTATATAAACTTACGCATGTGACAATGGCTTCTCGAAAAGACATTTTAACGGATGTGCGAAACTTGGTTGTAAACTTTAGAAATAACAAAAAATCATTTGGAGAGATATCTAAATTGTTGAAATTAAATAAATCAAAAACAAATAAAAAAAGAAATATTTTCATAAGCACTTTGTTTTTACATTTAGTGTGACCCATCTCGTGTGCCTCCGTCACGTTGTTGGAAAATTCTATACAGCGCTTAATGATCAAATTGAAAATTTTGTTGCTCTTTCGTTTGGTGCCGAGGGATTCGTCTTGGTAGTGTTCGACGTTGCTACTGTTGAAAAGTTTTGGGATAATTTGGTATGTATATTACTGTTTCCATTCGTGGTTAAGCGAGCTTCAAAAATAATACGCTTATTGTTCTCTGTACTACCAGTTGGTAGGGTACATTTAATTGATGAGACCACACCATTAGGTGGGACAAAATCTTCGAAAGTCTTAAGGCTCTTCTTAGACTTAGTAAAGTAGAAAAATGAATTATACAATTTTTAGATGTTTAGTATTTAATTATATTTAGCCAATATATATTAACTGCAATGCCAACTATTAACAAATATGCAAACCTGAAGATCTATAAGAAATTTACGGACTAAATTTTACTAGAAGCAACATGTGGACATTATAAAGCTAACTGCAAGATTTGAGGTTGATCAAATAAACTTCTGATATAAGGAACTTTCGGGTCTAAAATTAAAATTAGCCTAATTATGATCGGATTGATGATATCGGAATAAAAACCATGCCTACTATTGACATATTTTTATAACTTACAACCTATACAATATTTTTGGACGCAATTTTATATTAGTATTATTTGTATTTGATCACAAAAACTGGCTAATCAGATAATTCCCACGCTTCCCTCTATTATAATCAACTTATGGTACCCTACCGAAAAGTACCGTAGATATGCTCCTAATTATGATATCTGAAGAAAACATCCACATTCTACGCACAAGGAGAGCTAAAGGGTATTTTAAAGTGGGTCTAGCCAGAGTTCAGACTTCTTTACTCGTTTATAATGGAAAATATATTTTATACTATCCTCACTGTACTCAGTGGTCGAGAAAGCCCAGCACGTGTTATTCGACCACCTGCAGTTTGAAGGCGCCCGGAATGGACGGGTTGATGTGCTCAGCGAAACTACAAAACCTCTGGAAACACATATGCGATATGATCCTCAAATGGGAAGCAAACAGTATACTTAGGAGCGGACATCATTATGATTGCAGTAGGAAACCCAGAATGACAGCGCAAAGCTGAGAGTAATGAACAGCGCCAATCTGAACTCGAGATACACAGGAGTGACAAACAGACCGTCCTAACTAGGTGAGAAGTAAATTCTCTTGTAACCTCCCGATCGGGGTTAAAGTCCCTCACTAGCCTGGATTAGAATTTCGATTCTTTTAGCTTCGTCAAGTATATAAAATAAGATAAATCATGTTTAGAAACATTACGCTTATGTTTAAAAAAAAAATGTAGATTTACAAAAAAAAGATAATTTTACAATCACAATAATTTAATTTAAATTTTTTTTTTATCAAAATATTATTGGACGAGGAATAGTTAAACTAATAGATAATATTCCTGTTGAACTTCAATTATCAGGTTATCAGTTCTGCGGACCAAGAAATTAATTATAAAGCGCTTAGATAAAGGTCATCACGGCATTAATCCACCAGACGCTGTTTGTACAGATCAACATATTGCAGTTACAATAAAAAGTCTAACGGTTGGTTAGCTGCAAATAAGATGAAATCACAAATATTCGTGGTTCTATTATATTATATTAAATAACATTGAAGATAAAAATCTGGATATTTAGAAAACAATCAAAAAATAAAAATAGTTAAAATATATGTTGTAAGGAGAGGAAATTGAGGGCAATACCCCCCCTCACAAATTGATTGTTACGCCTCTGGACGCTGCTCATATACATATAAATATGTACATATTTCTTCTAAGCACATACACGTATGTATATACAGTATTAATATGTATATGGGCAGCTAAATGCCTTGCGCCACTTTGCGGACTTAGGTACACACTTTCCAACAGCAGTCAACAGCAGCCAACAGCAGCCAACATGCTACGTGGTAAGCATGAAAACAGGTTTCTTGGGTCAAATCCCGCCACTTTGCGGACTTAGGTAACAGCTTACCAACAGCAACCAACCTGCCACGTGGTTAGCATGGAAACCGGTTTCTTCAACAAAATCACGCCACTTTACGGACTCAGGTACACGGTTACCAACATCAGCCACCATGCCACGTGGATACAGCGAAAACCGGATTCTTGCTTGGGATCACGCCACTTTGCCGGTTTAGATACACACACGGAAAGTTGTTCTGTATGTGTGCGCATGGAAACCTATAAAAGCGGCAACAGGGATCAAATGGATCTCTTTTTGGGACAACAGTTCTCGTTGGATAAGCAGCTCTTTGACAGACATCTCTCGTTGGACAAACATCAGCGCTACGGAAAATAACTCTCGTCATAGAAGACATCGCGGAGATCCACTTACAAAGGATATTAGAGTAATGCTCAGGAACTCTCACTCAGAGGTAAGTGCTCAGACAAATCTGGACAAAAACGACTAAGCGAATCAATCATTCGCGCCGAACGAATCTGAGCGTGCCAACACCCCGCGCCGGAATTTTACTGACGACTTGAGCGAATCAATCATTCGCGCCGGACGCCCTTGAGCAGGCCAACACCCCGCGTTGACTGTCACTACTGGACTCGCGACATAGAGCACGCCTTTGAAAGGAGTACAATTTTCTTGTCTTAAAAGTTTTGTAATAAAGGTTATACATAAATTAAATTAAATAATTAAAAAAAAGAGATATTTTAGTAACGAACCGTGGTAAGCCGCTGAGTATACCTCAGCCTTAAAATCGAAAAGACCCCATGTCGCTACAATGTACTTAAACAATAAAAAAGTAAAGGAATTTTAAAACATCTAATGAGAGAATCTATTAAAATAGCTAACGAAACGGTCTTCAGAGATTTTATGAGTATGGCGCTACACCTATTTTGAGAGTTATACCAATTATATGTGGTTCTCAACCATTAATATACCAATAATAAAATCTGTACGTGAGAGGCATACATATAAAAAGGTCTTGGATTATATTATAATCTGCAATAAAAAATCGTTTAGGTAAGCTACATAATCTGCTCATGGATAAGGATCTGAGAAAATTTCTTAACACTTGTAGATGAGTTTTTGCATGATTCGCTCCTAAAAATCGTCACATGTCATTGAAAGCGGTATTGTAAAGCTTGGTTCTTCTACCAATGATAGAACACATTGAGTAGCGTTTTACACATTAACACATATCATAAAGAACTATCGAATTATTATTGGAAAATTTCCACCACATGAACTAATCCATTACGTTTCAAAGGATATGACATATAATTCAAAGTATTATAAAAAAAATATAATTCTTTTAATTGTGGTCATATGTGTTTATATTTCCTATCTTCTTGTATATAATTAAATACACATATATACATAAAATACAATTATCTTAATTGTTTCATAAAAATAAATATTTATTATTTTTTCTTTTTATTATTTTTCCTCAGCATCCACATTTATTCAATCCCTGTCGCGATCAAATTAATAAATAGCATTGCCTTTCATTGAAAGATCTCTGATGAGGACAAGTGGCGTGTCCGAAATAGCTATAAGATCTGCCGAAAAATGTTTCAATAATTCTTCTTCTTCTGCTGAAAAATTATTACGGTGGCATAACCACATACGCAATTGCAACTACTGTTGTAAATTGTCTTGTCAATAAATTCGTTACAAAAATAATCTTCATATACACAGAATTGACGACTATCGACTTACTCACATATACAGAATGAATACGGTAAAAAGGTGACAACTATGTCTACTGCAGAATCTTCACAAGAAATTGTAAACTTTATAGAATGTATCCTTAGAAGGTTAGTGTGATCAGGCTTAATTAGCCTGCCACTAACAAAAAGCAATGTACTATGACACCACTGAAATGTAATAAACAAACAGAGAGAGAGACCTAACGGAACAAAAGAGGGGTAATAATGAGACAGAGTTGATTAGAGTGTGTGGTGGAGTGAGACAGTAAATGAACAGAATTTGATCAGTCAGTTCACCACCTGCAGTTAGCGTAGTTATCTGGATGGACAGATTACAACAGCTGTAGACCCAGGTTCGATTCTTGGGAGGGTTCATAATTGGTGTGCTGCTGATTTCTGAGGCATAATAAAAAATGCTTGGGGAAAAATTGCATTTCATTGAAAGATCTCTGATGAGGACAAGTGGCGTGTCCGAAATATCTATAAGATCTGCCAAAAAATGTTTCAATAATTCTTCTTCTTCGTCTGTAAAATTATTACGGTGGCATAACCACATACGCAATTGCAACTACTGTTGTAACTTGTCTTGTCAATAAATTCGTTACAAAAATAATCTTCATATACCCAGAATTGACGACTATCGACTTACTCACATTGTTCTTTATGTTTATAAAGAACGATCCACATGAGCTATAAGTCAAATATCCTGCAGCAATTTATGGCTCAGTCGCGAAGGATAGTGTTCGTTTGTTGTGCAATTTTCGTGAGCGTAATTCACTGAAATTTTTATTTTCATTTATTCCGCGCAGTAAATTAGAGTAAATAACTCCTTTGCTATAATTGAGTGATGGGTGTTCATTTACTCCAACGTTAATGATTTGGTTGAATGCTTTATCTGATATTTTGTTTTGATTAATGTTCCGATATGTAGTTTTTTGCACATTATATTTCTCCCCCGCATTCACTGTCTATTGTTTTAGTCAAGAGGAATGGAGAAATGTATTGTAATATTTGAGCATTATCTGATCTGTAGAGGACCAAATATTTAGGACCGGGAGAGGCAATATTTAATGTTTTGTTTTTGTTCATCTGTATTATCAGTTGATATTGTGGTGTGTGCTCCATAGAGCTTAAAGTGGTTCGTTCATTGAGTTTCATACCCTTTGCCTTTAAAAAGGGTAAAAAGGATATACTAATTTTGTGCTTTTGACAGCGGTTACAATTTTAAGAAGGAAGCGTGGTAGGTATGGACACATATATACAGATATGATCAGAATCACTTTCTAAACAATTTTAATTTTGCTCGTCCGTTGATCCGTCTGTGGCCAGTTTTTCCACAAAGTTAGAGATACCTTAATGAAGCTTTTCAAAAGTATATTCTGGACAAAGATACAGAACCAGTTTGCTATATGGGCCGATTTTGACAACCTTTAAAGACTACATCCTACCTTACTCTATGGTACTTTTTCACCTTTTATAAAATGATTACACCTTCGGTTAATTTCATAGTGACGAAATTTTGGTAGTTACGTAGATGTGGGTTTTAGTAAACACTATGCAATAAGTGGGCAGTATATATTTACTGCCACGCCCCTTATTAAGAAATATTCCTCATTTAAGATAAGAGATTTTACGACGAAATTGTAGGAGAAGCAGTATGTGGACATTATAAAGCTAACCGCAAAAATGAGGTTGATCTAAGAAAGGACACGACCACTCGGCGAATGTCTTCTATATGGCTTTTCATGTCGGGGAAGAAAATCAGTACAGCGTCTGTGAAGACATTACAGCATTTACTGATCTCGTCGCGCAGGATGTTATCTATTGCCCTTTGGAAGATGCTGGGTGCGTTTTGTAGACCCATGGGCAGGCGCCAATATTCATATTTTCCGTTGTTTATGGAAAACGCCGTCTATCCCTGTCCTCTTCCAAGAGATTAATCTAATGCAATCCGTCCTTCAAGTCCACTGAGGAACAGAATACAGATTTCCCCAAATTTTTTAGTATTACATATGTACCAGGAATGGGATATTGGTCTCTTGAACTCCAATACAATCGTCATTTTCCGGTTTCCTTGTGCGTCCATACCTCCCATAAATGGTAGTTATAAGGGGAACACGGCTTCCTGATTATACCATCTGTCAGCACGCCTTCGATTTCACTGTTGACGAAGCTCTTGGCAGCAATGGGGTAAGAATATGATTTAGAATAGGTTGGCTCCCTTCCTTCCGTATCTATCGTCGCTACAACCCTACAACCCTATTGAAGGAAAGACTCTTGTCGGGATCAGCGAATACTCCATTCATTTCCCCTATAAAAAGGTCCGCATCGCCCTTGCGGGGGTAGAGTCGACGGGAAGCGTTTCTGGCAAATTCCCACTCAGGTACGAAATTGTTGTACGGCTCAGGGCAGGTGTGATCCTTTATAACCACAATACATATTTTATGAAGGAGCAAACCTTTATTCAGGTTGAGTACGGCTCTGATTCGAGTCAAAAAATCGAGCACAAGATTGTGTCAAATTTTTCTATTTGAGACAGGATATAGAATATGGTTTCCACCAAATTAACTTCTAGTTCGCATTTCAATTTGATTCTATTTATCCCGTGCACTGATTTTACGCGGAATGGCTTGCTTACCGGTGTAATCTCAGGCAGGAAACCGTGGTACTTAATCTAGTTCTTGGAGGCTCCAGTATTCACCAAGAACTTGAGGTGTCTATTGTCAAGTTCTACGACCACTACGTCGGGCGTGAATGGTAATAAGGACATGGCATTTAACGCAAATTCGGGGGAGTTATTCGTACACATTATTCAGGCACATGACCGTATCTCAGTACTATGACCGTATCACAGTACTATGACGAGATACAAAAGCGGGTGGCATTGCTTACAAACCAGAATGAGATGAATAACGGCGCCCGACGGAATGTATTGAATGAGGATTACAGGACCCTCGCGCGTAACGTAATCATCGCAGACTCGAATCAGTCCATGAGTTCTTCGGTACTGTGTGCCAGCCCCGCAGACATGTCAACTGCCCTTGCCTTGGCGCCGGAGCTGGAGGCTAGCCAAGTCCGAGCACAGAGCGACCGCGCCGCGTAGTGGCAGCTCGATTGCACACAGGGATCCTACTGGACGCCATATTACCATTCGCGGCCGATGCAGAATGGTGTCCATGAACAATTCGATCAGCGACAATCCCAGCCCATGCCGAGGACTCCGCCGTATCTGGAGGATCCTTCCACGTCTCGCGCTGCTCTTCCACCATAATGGATTAATACTGAGCATCCTTCCGGAAAGCCCGGACTACAGAATGTCTATAACCTTTGGGGCTCTAGACCAATTATCGGGACCTGCATCCCTTGGCTCCTTCAGGGCCTTGAAGAGGAACCTGAACAGTCCAGTCTTTTCAGATATCCAAGTATCAGCGCGAAGAAAAGAAATTGTTTTATACAACTAAAATTATGAACTTATAAAATTATAAAATTATATAAGTAGATGATTTATATAATTAAAATTAAAATTAAATTATACAACAAAACAATAAACAATAAGATGAATACAAAGCACAATTTATGAACAAAGCAACACAGATTGTCCAGAAATTCACTGAGCCCGAATGTAGCCCCCAAGTTCATTCCTGAAGTGTACAGTGCCAATACTTCGCAGCCGTACAGGAAGTGAGTTCCAAAGTTTTACAGCATAGACGAAAAACTGAATTAAGCCCAAAAACCATTTTTCCCTGCCCAGTTATAAACATTAGAAAAGTCATTATTAAATTTAGTGACACAATAAATAATTTCGTCCCTTTTACAACTTATGTAAAGTTGGACGTCAGCAGCATTCAAATGAATATCACAATCGTGCAATGCAGTCGGTAGATCATTTATATATACAAAAAAGAAGAGGCCCCAATATGGACCCCTAAGGTACACCTCGTACTAACGACAAGAAATCCGAAGCCTCGCCATCACATTGACTCGGTTGGTAAACCGCTTGGGTTCTTTCTGTAAGGTATGATTCTATCAATTTCACTGCGCCGGATGAGAAATTGTACATTCTCAGGAGCTTCGTTCATAAAATATTGTGGTCAACACAGTCAAATTCCTTTGAATGGTCCAATAATACCAAAAAAAGACACCCTACTTAAGTCAAGTGATGTGCGAATACTCTCCACTACATCGGTCAAAGCCGTTATGCAGCTCTTCCTTGGCATGAACCCAGACAGTCGTTCCGTTATTATTTTATTGTCTGCTAAATACTTTTTTTAATTCTTTCGACATTACTATTTCAAATACCTTGGACAGGTATGGTTATCAGGTATTGGGGTTGGAATAATTTTCTATAACTTCCAACAATTAGGAAAAGTTGATGTCATTATAACAGTCTTAAAAATATGAGTTATGACTGGCAGCAGCTTAGGAAGTACGGCCTTAACAAATACAGTGTGAATCTTATCGGTACCACAAGCATTTGACTTTACACCCAAAAAACACATCTGACTCGTCAACACCACAAAACCCAAACATAATTTCAGAGGACACAGAACTATAACAGTTTGCACAGGCATTCTTTTGTATTGCTTCATTTGGAAGATTGGCAAATATCCTTTTTAAATCATTTATGTCCATGTCAATGTTCCCAAAAGTAGCAATATTCCCTATACCTATGCTCCGAATATGTCTCCATGGTTGTTTACTGGTTACTGCACTGCTAAATGTTCTTCCGAAGTGGGATTATTTAGTGGCGTTGACATCTTTAGTAACAGAAGGGGTAGCTTATATCGCTACCATCGTCTGTATGCAGCGCTATGTATGTTCATTAAATTATTGATTGTATTAGTAAACCAAGGCTGCTCTTTATGCCCAACGTTGCGAAATTTCTTTGGAACAAACTCATCAAAAAGACATTTAATATTAGAATGTAGGTATTCCACTTTGTCATTTACGGAAGATATAAAATATATTAAGATCCATTGTACAGTATCAAGTTCAGAACACAAATATTGTTTTTCAATATTTTTAAAGTCACGGTATGACAAAACTTTGGATGTCATATTAAATGTAAAATCAAGCGTCAGCAAAATAAGGTCATGTTTTGAAAAACAGGGAGTAGGGAGTTGCCCGCAAATTTGAATCTTCTTCACATCATCAATAAAATACACGTCCAACAGCGAACTGTTTGTCCCCGTAAAATGTGTCGGTGATATTGTCTTAGCGAAAATCAAGACCAATGCCAACATTGCTGTGACCAGTCCGCTCTCAACTAGAATATTGCTATTGAAGTCTCCTGCAATAACAATATTTTGAAAGTCTAAATAAATAGACCGAATGTGATCTATCAGTGATTGTATGTCAATTGTACGATTATGTCTGTAGACACAGCCCACAAGAAGTCTTTCGACTCCATTGTCAACAGTTAAAAACAAATACTCAATCTGACCTTCACAAATTAATTAGCAATGGAATTTGCACGCAGAACCCTCAAATAGATATCTAAACTCATCGATCTTATTCACTAAGCTTTGTGCGTTTAAATGACAAATTTTCATTCCTATTTGTAACATACCAAGAATACGAATAATGTTATATTTACCGTCCCTGGAACCCACTGATAGGTTAATTACACCATTCGGAACGACTGTAGATATGATGAATTAGCAATGAGAGTATACGATCATAAACTCTTCTTAGTATAATTCTGACAACACATACAGTTTGGTTACGTTCTGAACTCAAGCGCAACCTGCAATAGCATTTAAAAAGGTACAATGAATTCGGCACAATTGTGAACAATAATAGCTGACCTTAAGTATACATACTCGTATATAGTTCCCACAACAAAAAATGTAAAAAAGTGTGACATTATAATACATAGCCCATTACTTAAAATCAAATGATTAAATATGGACTCAGAAAAGAAACCATCAAGTATAATAATTGTCATGAAAGACAAATTATTCCTATCTACGAAAAAGACCCCTTACCTGTTGCAATGACTATATGCGCGTTGATATCTCATTCTCCACGCACTTAACGAGAACCAGACCCCGTAAAGTGGGTACTGCGAACAAATGTTTTTGTTTTTTCAAGCGGTTTGCCGTTCGCATTATTTCATAATTCAACTTTGTAAAGTGTTCGTTCACGTAATTGGGACGTCCGAATCGAATACAGCGTGCCGTAAACATAAGGTATAACGAGTAGTGCGTTTAAAAACAGCAATACCTTTCAAAACAAAGTTTTTATCGTAGGGTTTTCCCACTATAACTGGATCCGTAATAGTGTCTTTGTTTTGTTCGCGCTTCACCCCGATTCCCTTTAGACAGGTGGAGTAATATTAGCAGAGGAACACAATTTGGAGAAAATACCGGTTACCTATATGTATGAGGTTTCCTGTTATGCGATGCATGGAAAGCCGCATATCCTCAAGTCACATACCACTGCAGCATTATCATGCATTGCCAAATGTGATTGCATTGCCATATATATATATATATATATATATATATATATATATATATATATATATATATATATATATATATATATATATATATATATATATATATATATATATATATATATATATATATATATATATATATATATATATATATATATATATATATATATATATATATATATATATATATATATATATATATATATATATATATATATATATATATATATATATATATATATATATATATATATATATATATATATATATATATATATATATATATATATATATATATATATATATATATATATATATATATATATATATATATATATATATATATATATATATATATATATATATATATATATATATATATATATATATATATATATATATATATATATATATATATATATATATATATATATATATATATATATATATATATATATATATATATATATATATATATATATATATATATATATATATATATATATATATATATATATATATATATATATATATATATATATATATATATATATATATATATATATATATATATATATATATATATATATATATATATATATATATATATATATATATATATATATATATATATATATATATATATATATATATATATATATATAGATATATGTGTATGTAGTGTAATGCACATATACTGGCAGGATCGCCATGTAATGCACGTATATTGTGTGCGAGAAATATATGATAAAT
Source organism: Clusia tigrina (assembly GCA_920105625.2). Taxonomy (NCBI): domain Eukaryota; kingdom Metazoa; phylum Arthropoda; class Insecta; order Diptera; family Clusiidae; genus Clusia; species Clusia tigrina. The sequence goes on along the minus strand of OV050031.1, from coordinate 148,410,240 downwards.
ATTATATATTATATATTAGAGCGTTGCTCGGCAAGACGCCATTGAGCAAATTCTAACTGAGCCGAAGAAAGGCTGAAGCCGAAGAAAGGCTGTTTGCAAGAAAAATGCAAATGTTTGAGTTGCCAGTTGGAAACTGATTAGTTTAATTCCCGAGCAGGGTTTTTATATGTTTTATTTGAGTTACAAACTCGATAACAAATCTCGATTAATTTAATTGTTTACTTCTAACCCCCTTTCGCTTAAGTCTAACTCAAATTCCACTCAATTGTAAAACAAACCAATTCACCAATGACCGCACGCCAGGATTCTAATTACACTGCACATGTCAAGTGTCATATTGTTGCAGTGCAGCGGATGGGCGTGTCTTATGTATTGGTATGGTTTGGATGTGTAGTTTGCGTAGGTAGACTTTGTGCTACACTACGTTTGTGCGCAATAGTGCACATGCACTACACCCTCATCCTTTAAGAAAAAATTTACAGTTGTTTGAAAGAGAAAAAAGAACAACTTTAAATTTTTATGTGTTTGTGTGTGGTGGAAATGAGTTCTTACTTATTTGATTTTAATTTTTACTTATTGGATTTAATGTAATACTAAGTTGTTACTTATTAGATTTGTATTTGGTATATATATTTTTATATGAGAAGTAATTTGTCTTATGCGCTAGTATTGTAATATGAAGAAAATTAACATTTTCAATAACTATAAATTTACAATTTCTTATAATAGTGGTTTACTAATATTATACATATATTTTTAATTATATATATTTTTATTCATACATTATTTTTATTTTTTTATTTTCTATATTTGTATTCTCATATCAGAACATTGTATCGTTTTAGCATATTGTTATGCATTTTCTTCTCCATGCCGTTTATTAATATAAATGAATTTACTCCTTCTTGTTTTGAAATTCTATACGGACCATGGTATGGACTTTGAGACTTTTTACGATTACCTAATTTTACTAATACTAGGTTTCCTATGGTTGCATTAAGTGCATTTTCATTTGTTTTGCTTTCAATCCTTCTTTTCTTTTTCACAACTTCGATCAGTTCCCTTGCTTTGTTTATTGACGTTCTCATTCTTAACTTCAGTTCATTCGCATAATTTTCAATATCATAAATTGGTTCTCTTGTTTCAATTAGGTCGCTTGGTAAGTGTGGCAGTTTACCAAACACAAGTTCATATGGTGAGTAACCCGTATCGACATGCGGCGTCGTATTGTAAGCAAAAGTGTAAAATGATATCCACTTGTCCCACTCATTATCGTTTGCGAACGTCAACATGAATTCATTAAGAGTGCGGTGGTTGCGCTCTACTGAACCTAGTGATTCGTGATGATAAGGAGTTGAAAATATTTGATTCATTTTTAGATTTTTACACACATTTTTCATTAACTCGTTTACGAACTCTGTGCCCTTGTCCGATTTCAAATTTTTGAAATTACCATACTTGAGAATGAATTGGTCAACAAGTGTTTTAGCTACAGTGTCGGCATCTTTGGTTTCCATGGGGTGCGCTATCACAAATTTTGTCAATTCGCACTGCGCTGTTAAAATATATCTGTACCCATTAGAAATTCTTAGCGGACCGACAGTATCAATTGCTACGGTTTCAAAACTAGTCGTTGGAGTGTCTGTAATAACCATCTGTTCTTTCGTATGTCGTATTTGTTTATTCTTAGCACAATGTTTACAATTTGTGATAAAATTTTTCACCATTTTTCCCATATTCTTCCAAACGTATTTTGGTTTCAATTTTAAAACGGTTTTTCTTACACCAAAATGCCCTCCGTAAGGCGAATCGTGATATTCTGCGATTAGTTTATACATAATTACGTTATCTACTATTCTGTGGGGACTTCTATATATCAATATATTCAACTTTGAGCTTTCATTATTTTCTTTATTCTTCTGTTGCAACTTACTATATTCTTCTTTTAATTTTTCCTTCCGTACGTACGTAAATATATCATCTTTCTCAACTAGCGCAAGTTCTTTAATATTTGACTTGTTTATTCTTGATAGTAGTTTTTCCAATAGCGAACCTGGGTTCGATGGAGTATCGCTGCTTATCACAAGTATCTCATCTTTATTTATTTTAATATGGGTACCCTTCTTATTGCTCATAAATACAAATTTCAATTTTCTTACATTCCTGACGTCAGATATGGACGTGCAGTCCCAAATGTGAAGTTGATCAGACTTCGAATGAGAGCTACATTTCTCCTGATTTATGTCTGTGCTCTTTTTAGCAGACATGCCCCTCGTAATTACTAATGCTTTGTTAACGGATTCATCGTTTTCTTTCGGGATCATTGATTTTAGTATGTCAGAATCGATTTTAATTCTTGACAGTGCATCCGCATTGGTGTTTATTTTTCCCTTTTTATATATAATGTCGAAATCATAGTCGGACAAATCTAATCTTATTCTGGTTAACTTGGAAGATGGGTTTTTGTGTGTAAACAATGCTACTAACGGTCGATGGTCTGTCACCACTGTAAATTTCCGTCCATAAAGGTAAGGTTTGCAAAAAATTTATGCTGTTAGAAACTTGTCAAAGTTGTGTGAATTTGTGATATAGATTTAATGCTTTTGTATAATTCCAATAAGTTATTTAATTTAATTATTATTATTATTTTTTAAACTATGTATATTGACTAACATAGCATAATAATTTGTACAACTACAAATTATTTAATGTTGCAAATGTATGTAATTAGTTTTGGCTTAACTAGTAACTTATATATAATTGGTTAAGAATTCATTGAATCTCTGTTGAGAACGCTTGCTGGCGCCTCCAGTTGTTAACTGTGACTCTGATTCTTCGAAATCTGATTGTATGAAAATCCATCTCGTATGTGCTGTTCCAATAGTTTGCACATATAGTGGAGGTGGAGAACGTACCTCATCGTCATCGTACAGATCGGCGTCATCGTAGTCTGCACCGTCTACTGTTTTGTGGCCAAATTTTTCATCTGAAGCCGAAGAAAAATGATATTCGCCAGTGGCTTTAATGTGTTGGGGTACGAGCATTTTGCCGTTGACCTCAATCGCTTCTTCGATGTTAGCCATCATATCAGAACTGGATAACAGTTTCCTTGCAGGATACAATACTGTATAGGAAGATCTACAAGCTCGAGTCAGGCAGGATCGCCATGTAATGCACATATACTGGCAGATTCGCCATGTAATGCACGTATATTGTGTGCGAGAAATATATGATAAATATTATATATTATATATTAGAGCGTTGCTCGGCAAGACGCATTGAGCAAATTCTAACTGAGCCGAAGAAAGGCTGAAGCCGCAGAAAGGCTGTTTGCAAGAAAAATGCAAAAGTTTGAGTTGCCAGTTGGAAACTGATTAGTTTAATTCCCGAGCAGGGTTTTTATATGTTTTATTTGAGTTACAAACTCGATAACAAATCTCGATTAATTTAATTGTTTACTTCTAATCCCTTTCGCTTAAGTCTAACTCAAATTCCACTCAATTGTAAAACAAACCAATTCACCAATGACCGCACGCCAGGATTCTAATTACACTGCACATGTCAAGTGTCATATTGTTGCAGTGCAGCGGATGGGTGTGTCTTATGTATTGGTATGGTTTGGATGTGTAGTTTGCGTAGGTAGACTTTGTGCTACACTACGTTTGTGCGCAATAGTGCACATGCACTACAGTAGTATATATATATACAAGCTGAAGACCCGCCCGATGGTTTTCCGATTTGGTAGCATGCAACATAGAGTTGGCCATGCGAGAAAACTGGATTTTCCAAATTTATATCGCACATTTCTAAAGATTGTCCTTGCGACTTATTGATGGTAGCGGCGAATGCAAGGCGAACCGGGAATAAAAGACGCTTCAATTCAAATAGCACATCAGATGGAATCATTGGGATGCGAGAAATCAAACCGTCTTCGACTTTCAATTTTCCATTCAAAATTGTTGCTTCTACAGGGTGGCCCAAATGAGACCTAGTGATGTTAAACACGTGTAACTCTTGTAATAACGGGTTTTTTTTATGATTTATTTTAATATGTTAAACACATTTTATGGAAATTTAACGTGACTATGTGTGAAATATGACATCAGACAAATTACCACCATTTTGCTCGATACAGGCATTGGCTCCTTTTAGCGCATTTTGCATTACACGGCGTAATTTTTCTGGTTGCAGGAGCCGTATTTCGTCTCGAATATTCTGCTTGAGCTGTCCAAGTGTCTGTGGTTTGTTAACATACACTTTGTCTTTTTCTCTATATTGTCACATTGCTCAATATTCATAATAATCGTCGCTTAAAAATTCTGTGGCATAATTCACCACCTTTCACAGAACTTTCATTGTTCTATCCAATGATTCTAATGATTTTTTGTTAGCCATTTGCCTGCATATTAAAGGGCAGCTTAAGTGTAGAGAGTGCTGTTTGACAGCCTTCCAATAAAGTAGCAGCAATCCCAGAAGAAGACAATGCTAGTGCAATTGTACGTTGCTAGTAACAACGAAATCAAGAATGTGTTACTAGTTCCTCCAGGTGCGTCCAAAAAATACATTCCACCCATTTCATCGGTATCAACATGCATAATCGTGTCGTATGCATGCTTTTGATCAATGTTCAATTTTGGAATATTTGCTTGAACAAATACACCCAATAAGTTGCAATCGTAATCTCGTTGACGATGCAAATCTCGATTAAACAGATCATGCATTTAGTGCTTTGTTTCCAATTGTTAAGCAAATGTCTTCAATCATGATCAACGACCAATTTATTATGCATTTCCGGTGTGCACAGCAAGTGTGGATTTGATGTACTATGGCAAAGTCTGTTCAAAATATCTTCCGTCTTGAAATTTTGATAATTTCTCCATAGTCAAAGTGGAGTTGATGGGAAACATGTTGATACAATTATTGGTGAGGAATAGATGAAACTAGAGCATCGGGAAGGGGAGCCTCCCAGTGTGCGTCATTTTCCAGTAAAAGCAATCGTTGACACGCCTCACGATATGTTGCAGATAATAGTCTATCATTGTTGTAAGATTTTCAAATGATGTTGGACCACGAACGGTAACCTTCTAAAAACACTCAGCATTGTTAAGTTGAGGCGAATGTATCTGATGCACATAATTCAAAAGTTCGGTTACTGTTGATGATGGTGGCGTGGCCGCTCTTTGCTGTGGGTTTGCAGCGTTGAAATAAACGCGTTGACGACGTTCAAGATGGACAGCTAAATGAACTACGGTTGGATGTCTCTCATGAATTGGGAATGTAAAAATCTTTCACACCGCCTCATTACAGGTGACATAACGCCCTAATTGAAATTAATTGATTTCGTCGTTTCTATTTGGATGAGGTACACCAAATACAGCCATGTCGCTACCTTTATTTACGTGTTTACAGATTTACTTTATGGATTTCAACGAATTACAAAACTCCACGGTAATGTGGGCTTTGTACGTTTTGGACCAAATCGGTGAATAAGGCACAATCCAACGATAATCAACTTCAATGTATTGATCTTTTATATTGACAGTTATTGATTTTTCATTATCCTCTGTCGACTGGCGACATATAATGAGTATCCGTCATTGCCTGTAACTGGGTCTGAAATCAATGCTCTGGGATAACGTTTCGAACATTTACCATCAATCATGCATGGTGAGTTCACGGACCATGGATCATGTTCATTCTGATCACTTCAAATAATTCTGGATTGGTGATTTCATCTGCAATTTCCGCAGATAAGATGTCATCAATTTGATCCGGTCTTATTTTGACAACCAACCAAATCAATATATTAGCGTGCTTTTTGCGCTTCGACAGAGTACATCCAGCATTGCGCTTCGGTAAATACTTCATATTTGACTATGATTTCAGCTTTCGTTTAAACATACGTACCGTTATGTCCTGACGATATTTTGCTGATTGTCCTGGCAATAAGTATTCTCAAAGCTCACTCCATTGTGGATTATAGATAAAAGGGATAAACAGGTCTGGTCGACCATAAAAACGATCGCCATCGCATCCTGTGCATAGATAGATAGATATATTTTAGGGTGCTAGACACTGCGACCTGAAAGATCTATTTATTTGAAAGATGAGGATAGTCTCATCTATAAAGCTTCTGTCAGGTTAATTTCCGACAGGAATTCATATATTTTGGAGGAATCAAGGTGAAGGATCTTGCTCATATCTAAGATATATTCTCCAAAACACCTGTGTCATTTGTGTGCCAATGGTCCGCAGTCTGTGATTAGGTGCAGTGAGGTTTTCTCACTTTCTCCAGAGATTCGACAGATGGCATCTGAAGATATACCCAACTTGTTCAAATGGTAGTTGAGTCTACAATGTCCGCTTAAAATTCTTGTGATGATTCTTAATTTACTCCGAGGCATATTTATTAAGTCCTTAGCTCTTTTAGGATTAAAATCTCCCAGAAGAGCTTTGGACTGTCTTAATCCTGGAAGAGTTTTCCAGGTTTGACTTCGATCCTGTGCATACTCATGCATATGACGCGAGTTACCAGTGTATGAAGATGGCAATATCGGCAATTTCCCAACGCCATTTGGTTTACACGTAGCCTTTTCTGATGGATCCTAATGTAATTCAAACGTTCAGTCTTTATTTTCGGATACATATTTCTCTAACGAGTTGACGGACTGACCAACTTAATGTTAATTTGATAGCCGTATTCTCCTTGCGAAAACAAAATCGGATATTGCAAAGCATCATACGAGCGATTAAGTTCAGAGACACGTTGAATTTGATCATTTCAATTCTTCTCCAACGATTACCACTGGTACATCGTCTATTGTTGGTATATTGTACCTTCTGGAGTGCTGTCCAGCGGGAATTTTGGTAGCTCTTATGACAATTCTATGATTAGCCGACGGCATTCTGTCCAATGCCATTTTAAACAACATCACCATTTCGTTGTGCTGATGAAAATAATCTTCTAAGACAGCAATTATTTCTCTTCATACGTTCGGAGAAACAGAACACCGTTGATCAATTTCTTCATAGGAATTTCCAAGAAAATAAATTTCCAAAAACTGATGAGAACAATCTGCAAACGGCAATAATGATCGGACTCTGTGGTACACCTGACGTTGAATCATGATATCAAAAATTGTGAAGTTAAAATTTCTGTAAACATTGCAGTTGTCGTTTATCTTTTTCGATTACCTTAAATCTGGGCATGAAAGTAAGTCTCTGTTAATATTTGTTGCACCAACCGAAGTGATTTGAAAACATGAATTTTATGCCAGAATATTCTTCAAGAAATGCTTTAATTCTGGTGACGTTCCAGAATTCCAGGAATGCAATGGTTCTGTTGACAATTCAATGCCCGCAATTTGACTCTCCCATTTGCATAGCACAGTCCTGGTGTTTCAGTGCTGAGTTTTAGTGCCTTACAATTTTCAGATACTTTGTTTATTGAACCAACGGTCAATGATTTGTGTGAACTATAATTCAATTGACTATCATAGGTGAATGCAGCACGATTGAAATTTATACGTGCTCGATTATCAGTGTTCCTTGCTTCAAGTAACCGAGAACGTGACCCCGCACTGCGTTGTCGATCATGTTGTGTTCGCTGTGTGCTCTGTCTTTCACTTTCTTCTACTCTGGCAGCAGCATACCTCCTGGCATTAGTAAAGGGTGTTTTTTTTAGAAGTGTGGTTTTCAATCTGACAATACTTTTTTCGTAGTTGGTCTTTTTGACAGCTGTCACTTGATTTATGCTCAGTTTGCCATTTCATAAGTTAATGGCCGAACGCCCATCAAGCGTTCGGTGGATGGGTCCAAAACGAGATGGCCACCGATCCCGATTTTCAAAAGAACATTTTGTTCAGCGATGAAGCTCACTTTTGGGTGAATGGCTACGTTAATAAGCAAAATTGTCGCATTTGGAGTGACGATAATCCACAAGCCATTGTTGAGACGCCGTTATATCCTCAAAAAGTCACTGTTTGGTTTTCATCATTTTTGAAACATAGTGGTAAACCCTTATCTTTATAATAAAGCTAAATGCTTGGCCATAACATAAAATTATATGCATTTTATTTCTGCTTGAAAACCACATGTCTAAAAAAAACACCCTTTATATTGTCGACATAGAATAAATTCTATTGGCATGACTCTCAAAAATACTAGTCAAATAAATAATTATATTTTCATTATACACATACATACATATACAACACCACAATAAATGCCACCACTACGAATAAAAGGAAATTAATTTCTATCGATTTGTTCTAAGTATAGAAACACCCAAAATGAAAAAAAAAACACAGACATAACTTTTTTTCCAATAACTTACGCACAGTTATACGAATGTGTGTATGAACTCTTGTTTACTCTATAGCTTTTGCTCGAGAGCCTGCAGTTTCGCTGATTTTCTTCAAAACTAATGTAAACAAACCTATACAGATTGCCAACTAATAATAAAAAATAAACTTTTTTCTGCATTTGAAACTCTTCAATGTTTTTACATTTTTCGTACCGTCATCTATATTTGAAAAAACGAGTAAAGAAATCTGAAGTTGGGTTAAAACGACTTCGAAATGCCCTTTACCTTTCCTTAATGTTTCCTTTCAAAAACAAGAAAAATATATAATAAAATAAAAAGAAAAGATAAAAATAAATAAAAAGAGGGTAGTAGAGCTAGGAAGGAAAAGAGAAGAAATAAACCGTCAAGTGTTACTACGAAAATAAAAACAAATAAATTGCTTCAAGTTGTTGTTGAATTTGCAATTCTGGTGGCATCTATACGAGCATAAGTAGGCAAATTTTAATTTTAGACACAAAAGTTCCTTATATCAAAAGTGGACGTGTCTTTTCTCTGATCAATCCTAATTGTTGCAGAAAGCTTTACAATCCCCACATGTTCCTTCCCGCAAAATTTCGTCCACAAATCTCTACCAGATCTTAAGTTTATATACCGCCCACTCTTTGCATAGTGTTTAGTTGGAACCGCAACTCTATATCTGCCAAATTGCGTCACGGTTCCATCAATCGGACAGAAGTTATAGTCAGTTGAAAAAATTTCCTTATATGGGAGGTCGGCGTGGTCTTTATCCAAATCGGCCGATATAGCAATCTGGTTTTATATCTTTGTACAGACTATACATTTGCAAAATTTCATGAAGATAGCTCTAACGGCCTATAAAAAAAGTGGCACAGACGGACAGACGGACGGACAATTGCTTAGAAAGTAATTCTGATCATATATGTATATATATTTCCGTACCTACCATGCCTCCTTCTTGAAATTGCTCTCAGGTGAAGGGTGTAATTACGGACAGCAGTGGAAAACACTTTTCCCAGTTTGTTTTATATATGATTATATATATATATATATATATATATATATATATATATATATATATATATATATATATATATATATATTATATATATATATATATATATATATATATATATATATATATATATATATATATATTATATATATATATATATATATATATATATATATATATATATATATATTATATATATATATATATATATATATATATATATATATATATATATATATCTATATATATATATATATATTCATACCTTCAAACCTTTACTATATTTTGTGCCGTAGAGCTTTTTTTTATAAATACCATAATGGCCGTAGCAGGTACGGATATGTACATATCTTATTTTTGTTTCCCTTTATTTCATACATCTGTCACCATTATATTGACACCTAGTACATGATTTGACAATTTCTTTGGAAATTAATATTAAAAAAAACACATTTTGGCCAGTGCCAAGAAGTGATACAACAAAAATTATTTACATTAATTATAATAATTCACTATAATTATATTATACTTTATGATCAATTATAATACAAATTTATAATTTATAATAATTATTTACATTTACATTTATAATACTACTACTAATATGTGTAGGTTGGATTTCCCAGTTCATTAGGTCATTTGGTCGAGTTCTCTTTAAACGGCGCATGGTAGTTTATTCTAGATGCAGCAACTCGTTTATTTCTTCGTTATTATGCCCATGCCGTGTATCGTAGTGTTTTCTGGATGTCTTTTTTATCTCTTCGTCAATTCTTGTCATATTTAGTTTGCGGTGTATGTCTTCATTTGTTGTGTACCAACCAGACTTTATGTTCACTCTTAATATTCTAGATTGCTTCCGTTGAATTTTTTCTATGTGTGACCGCTTTGCCGTTCCCCATACTTGGAGTCCGTACGTCCAAATAGGCTTTATAACACACTTGTATAACAGCAACTTGTTGTTAATTGTGAGTTTAGATTGCTTACCCATTAACCAATATAGTTGCCTAAATTTTTCTTTTTTTGATTCATTTTTTGTTTGTTGTGGTAGTGCCAATTTAACTATGACTCCATGTGTATACCAAGGTATTTAGTAGTAGACCCTATTTTTATATTTTTATATTTTTATTGTTTATTTTAATAGGTATTGGGTTAAATGTTGTTTTAGTTGTAAAAATTATATGTATAGTCTTATCTTCATTAATTTTCAAGCACCATTTATCAAACCAATCCTTAACATTCTCTGTGTATATCTGCAGATTTGCAGTCGCAGTATTTAGATTTTTGTCAGATGCTAAGAGGACTTGTGTCGTCAGCGAAGGTAGCTGTTACCGCCGAATGGAGTATTTTAAATTATATGATTTCTATTTTTTTCTACTGGGTGTTTTGCTTATCATAGTATTTTTGATATGATTCTCATTACAAATGTATGTAGTTTTCCCCCCCTTTTTTCTATACATTCTCTTATAAGCATTTATATTTGGTAGCCTTGGAGTAACTGTCAAAGAATAAAGTTTTAGAAAAATAGCTTACGCGTTTAGAGACTTGGAAGATTCCAGTCAGTTCGCGCTTGTAAATTGAGGAGAAAACAAGAATTTTTAAACTCGAGGCTAAAACGGTTTAAAACCTTATTTAATTTTTATTAATACATATGTAATGTATAGCTTTAACTTTACGAATAAAATCTAATTCATTTAAAAATTGCCCTTCTTTTAAAAACCTGTCGAGCGCGGACTCGGGATTGTGAAACCTCCTTTCACAAATCTTTAAAAATTCTTTTAAATTGTAAAAACACGGTTCGTTATAATTAAAGTGAACTTTACGCGTTTCGCGAAAAATAAAACGAAAAACTTAAAAAGTTTTATAAACTAATCCGTTCGAAATCGCAACTATGTCCGCCACGGATGGCCTAATCCAGTCGGACAGCGTACACCACTGCAAAAAGTGTGACCAAGCGGATGATTCCCGTATGGTGCAGTATGATAAGTGCGACATGTGGTACCACTATGATTGCGTCGGAGTAAATCATGACATAGCTGATATAAGTTGGAGCTGCAGATGCGGTAATCCCTTTTCAGTAGCAGTCACATCGAGTTCGAATGCTCCTCCGACAAATGCGCATAATAATGTTCCATCAAAAGTCCAACAAATTCACCCACAGGCGACGTCCTCCCCCCAAACCGTGTGCAGCCAATTACATCTAACAAAAAATACATCGGATCCATCCGAAGTAATTAAAACGATCATATTCAACAATGAACAAGTTGCCGAACAGACAGTTGGAAACATTGGAAAAGTTTCCGTCCAAGTTGAAGCAGAAGCACAACAAGAAGTAATGGAGAAAAACGCACAGCAGCCGCAGTCGGCGCCAATGCTTAGTTTTCGCTCTGCAACTCGAACGCAGCCAATGTATACAAATGAGCCGAACTTTTATAAAGTTGCGCCAAGAGAATATAATGTTCCGCCAAGCGGATGTAATGTTGCGACAAAGATATATAATGCTGAGAAAAACGCAGAGTTTGCTAACAATACTCAGCAACATCTAGAGTTTGCTACGAATACTCAGCAACATCCAGAGTTTGCTACGAATACTCAGAAACATTCGTTGTGAACGTTTGACGGCCAGCCACATTTTCTATCAAATTCGCATCCAGCTTCTCAAAAAGAAGAAAGTGCAAAAGCATGTGAATTGCATTTAGCTAGGCTGGAAGAAGAAAACTTCAAAAAAGTTATTTTGAAGAAAAATATAAAATATTTCCTTGATTAAAAGCGATGGTTGTCCCCAGTCGTTGCCTACCAAAATGCAGCTGGCAGCAATGCAAGCCATTCCAAGAGAGCTGCCGCATTTTCATGGTGATCCTGAGGAGTGGCCTCTGTTCATAAGCAGCTTCGATACCAGCACAGAGGTCGCCGGGTACACCAGGCCTGCTTTAAAGGAAAAGCACGGGAAAAGGTGAGGAGCAAATTGCTACTACCGGCAATGGTTCCAGAGATAATTCACACTCTAAAGATGTGCTCTGATAAGCCAGAGTATATAATTGAAAATTTCATCGACAAGGTAAGAAAAGTGCCACCATTAAAGGACAGATTAGATACACCTATTGACTTCGCTCTCTCTCTGCGCAACGTTTACTCACCGATGGAGTCTTGCCGCATGGACGCCTACATGAACAACCCTATGCTGGTAAGAGAACTAGTAGAGAAGCTTTCGAACTAGTACAAAATGTCTGGGGCTATTCATCCTAAACAAAAGGAAGTGCCATTGGAGAAGGTGTTTAGTGATTGGCTTTATGCGCTACAACAAGAAAACGCAACGGCCATGTCAACACGCACATTCAAGCACTCAATGTTCAGCAGAAATATGACTACGGGAACTGCAGAAGCAACCGGCATAAAATTGCTCAATGTGAGGAATTCAAGAAGCTGAATATTGATCGCAAGTGGGACGTGATACGATCACTGAAGCTATGCCGTCAGTGCCTCAACACACATCGTAGGCGCTGCCTAGTCAATCGGGTCTGCGGAATCGAAGGGTGCAATGCGAAACACCATCAGCTCCTACACAGAAGCAAAGTCACCAGTCAACCGACCAGAACGAGCGAAGGCGCTGCGTCCATCGCGACCCTGAACTCGCACCACAACGTTCGCGAAGAGGATAGCTCATTTTTCCGCATACTAACGGATCGAATCCATGCTGCGAAAAAATTTTTTTATACCTTTGCATTTCTAGATGAAGGGTCATCAGTCACGTTGATTGACGAAGAGGTTTTCAAGTATCTCAACTTTAAAGGCGTGCTGGATCCCTTGTGTTTGTGCTGGACCGGGGATAAAACTCCTTCTGAAGAATTTTCCATGCCACATTGAAAGTGGCCAACCCCCAAAACTATGATCGCTTCACGATGCAAGGAGATCACACAGTCAAGAACTTGGGGCTTCCAATGCAAACTGTCCACATAGAGAAAATCATCACGCAATTTTCGTACTTAGCGGGGTTGCCAATAAAGTCCTACGTAGATGCAAAGCCAACAATTCTCATCGGGTCCAACAACTGAGATCTAGCTGTGCTGTTCAAGATTCGTGAAGGTGCTTGGAACCAGCCCATAGCCACCAAAACGAGGCTAGGTTGGGCGCTACAAGGTCGTTGCTCATGTCAGTCAGCAAATTCGTACTTAAACATACACACGTGTGGCTGCAGTGAGAAAAACGAGCAACTACACGATTTTGTCAAGAAGCACTACAAGCTAGATGCACCATCACCCACACAGCTGTAGTCGCACCAACATAAGCGAGCTATGTTAGATCCCCGATACAACTTGTAAGAGGGTGGGCAGCCGATTCGAAACTGGGCTACTCTGGCGCTACGAGCACATCGATATGCCGGAAAGCTACGATACTGCATTGAAACGTGTGATTTGCTTGGATAGACAATTTCGTAAGGACCCATCGCTGCAGGCAGCAATTCAAAAACAAATCGACAACTTGCTTAATAAAGGCTACGCAAGACGACTAAGTGCCGAGGAGTTGCATGCAAGCATAGATCGCGTCTGGTATCTGCCAATTTTCACCACTAGGAATCCGAATAAGCGCGATAGAGCGCGATTAGAATGGGACGCAGCCACGAAAACAAAAGGCGTATCATTGAAAGACATGCTCCTCTGCGGCTCCGATTTGCTGACTCCACTGGTGGAAGTTCTTCTTGGCTTTCGACTTGGGCAAGTAGCGATTGGTGGAGATATCGCCGAAATGTTCCACCAGATAAGCGTGCGTAGCAGTGACATGCATGCTCAAAGACATTTAAGGTGTGAAAAACAGGATACGATCGACAGCCCAGGAGTGTACATTATGCGTGCGCTGACTTTTGGTATAAGCTGCGCCCCATGCATTGCCCATTACGCGCGCAATAAAAATGCCGATAAGTTTGCGCAGTAGTTTCCCCGTGCCGTAGACGCGATTAAGAAGCATCACTATATAGACGACTTTATTGATAGCGAGTCCAGTGAGAAGGCAGCATTGCAATTGGCAGAAATGGTAAGAAAAATACACGCAGCAGCAGGTTTTCATATACGCAACTGGTCTTCAAACTCCACATTCGTGATAACGCATTTAAGCACCGACCACGCGGTAAGCCAAGAACCGGTCGAGCTGAGCACAAATGAGAAGATACTTGGAGTATATTGGGACCCAAAAAAGGACGTGTTCAAGTACGCGCTGAGGTTTGCCAGGCTGAAAAGGAATGTTTTATCAGACAACGCGATACCCATGAAGCGTGAGCTCCTTCAAGTTTTGATGTCTATATTTGATCTGTTAGGATTCGTAGCACAATATACTATTTCACTAAAGATTCTTCTGCAGGAAGTCTGGCGATCGAGCATCGATTGAGATGAAAGCCTTCCTGACGAACTGGCTCGGAAGTGGTGCCAGTGGAAGACGATACTAAAGCAAATAGCAGCGGTTGAAATTCCACGATGCTTCTCACATTCTTTAAATGAAGCTGATGACGTCGCCATACTCCCCTGCGCCCACAAAAGTATGCAGTTGCATTATTTTGTGGGCGCAGGGGAGTATGGCTATGCACCGGTATGTTATATGCGAGTTCGATGTGGCAGCAGCATTCATATTTCAGTGGTGGCAGCAAAGTCCAAGGTAACACCACTGAAGCCTGTATCAATTCCACGGCTCGAGCTACAAGCAGCGATCACAGGTGAGCGCCTGGGAAACCAAATACAAAGCGTTCCTCGATACGACGAGCTACAGTGAAGACGCAACATGGCTTGCTAGAGCGCCCTGCAATCAAGATAGCTGTCCTAGACGTCGGTAATCAACTGGAGTAAGCGGGTTTGGACTCGCTTACGAGGGGCAGAATGTTACCTCTGAACGGAGTATTTTAAATTATATGATTTATATTTTTTCCTACTGGGTGTTTTGCTTATCATAGAATTTTTTATATGTTTCTCATTACATATGTATATAGTTTTTTTCCCCCCTTTTGTCTATACATTCTATTATACGCATTTATATTTGGTAGCCTTGGAGTAACTGTCAAAGAATAACGTTTTATAAAATAGCTTACGCGTTTAGAGACTTTGGAAGATTCCAGTCAGTTCGCGTTTGTAAATTGAGGAAAAAAGAAGAATTTTTAAACTCGAGGCAAAAACGGTTTAAGACCTTATTTAATTTTTATTAATACATATGTAATGTATAGCTTTAACTTTACGAATAAAATCTAATTCATTTAAAAATCGCCCTTCTTTTAAAAACTTGTCGAGCGCGGACTCGGGATTGTGAAACCTCCTTTCACAGTAGCAATTGTAATATTCAGTTCTTTTAGAAGTGGTATATCTGAGGTAAATATGACATATAGCAGTGTTTCTAAAACACTCCCTTATGGAACTCCAGGTGTTGTAAAGTGAATAAACGAACACTCTTCATTATATTTGACGTAAAAGTAACGATCACTAAGATAACTTCCAACAATCAAATAGTAGTCAAGTGGCAGCATCGTCTTCAGCTTATGCAGCAGTCCTTTATGCCATACTTTGTCAAATGCTTTTGCAACGTCCAAGAATACAGCAACGCAGTACCGCTTATATTCTATATCTGTTTCAATTTTGTTTATTCTACGGTGTATCTGCTGAATCGTTAAATGTCGTTTTCTGAAGCCAAATTGTTGATTTGGTATAATGTGTTTATTGGCATGGATCTGCAACTTTAGAAATTAGGGGAAGTAGGCTAATAGTTGTAGCATTTTTTCCCTGCTTCGGTAGTGCAATAATTTCAGCAACTTTCCATAAAAATAATTGTAGTCGGAACATTGAGTTGATAAGATTCCTTAAGTAATTATAATCTATAGGATATATAATATATAGCTCAGCGAGTGCTTTGACTGTCAACATATCGTATCCTGGTGCTCTTTTGTGGTTTATTCGTTTTTTAATGCAATTAATTATTTCTGTTCTGCCTATATTTAAGTCATTGCATGTTTCAATATATTTATCTTCGTCATTTAATAGGACTTTTTCAAAGTATTTAGCCAATTTTGTTGCTTTTTCTTGATTGGTAATAGCCCAAGAGTTGTCATCTTTCCATAGTGGTGGCTGTAACTTATCTGAGTTTTTAATTTTTTGTGCATTTCCATAATGAGTAGTTAGTATCCTGGGTAGGCGTCAAGTTTTTTAGGTAATTTTTACTTCTATATTTTGTATTTTAGTTAATATTTTTTTGAGTTTTTTGCAGGCGATCTAATCTACTTAGCTGCCACCTCTTTCTCTTCTCAATAATTTGCTTTCTTATGAAAATATTCGTTGTAGGTTTATTTCTTCTAAATTTATGCTGGTGTCTTGATTTGATTCCTGCGTCTAGGACCATATCGTTGAAGTGAACGTTCAATGTCTAATTGTGTTTTCAGTGTGATAGACATCTTCAGTTGATTTTCAATATGCTGTCTATACTCATTCCAGTTTGTTTTGTGGTTAAAAATCTTAGCTATTGGTTCTATGGGTTTGATGTCAGTTGTGTAGTCAAGTATTATCGGAGAGTGGTCTGAAAAAAGTTCAAAACAAGCTTTAATTTTTAATTGGTTTTTTGTTATCCTGAAGTCGATTAGATCTGGTACCTTTTTCTTATATGTTGGCCAGTATGTGGGTTCACCTAAACTTAAAAATTTGCAGTTATTTTTGTTTATAGCATTAATCAGAATTCGTCCTTTTTTATTGGTTAGCCTAGATCCCCAGTCAGTGTGTTTTGCATTCAGATCTCCAGCTGCAATGAAGCTTACGCCAAGAATCTCTATGTAGTCATCATATTGATCCGTCGTTATTAGGTGTCTGTGGGGACAGTAAACTGAGGAGATGAGTATTGTCCCACATGTATCCTCAATTTGCACAGTAGTAGATTGAATTTGAGGTATTGCATATGGTTACCGCTCATTATGTTTTAATAGTGAATTTATTATGATAGCTGTCCCACCACGAACTTTACCATCAGGATGATATGTCACATAAGTTTTATATCCAGGAAAAACTAAATAGCTTTTGTTTGGGCATCAGCAACACCCTTGCGGGCACCGTTACCAAGACATGCCATCTAACCATTGGGTCTCGGTACGATGCCTCCGTCCGCCTCCGGGTTTGTTTTAGTGTTGCCCACCTTGACAGAAGAGCTGCCGCCGCTCGTGTTAAACAAAGGAGCACGGCATAAGCTCCCTGGTTTGCAATTAGCGGACGCCAGCATTTCACACTCAACGAAAATCGATTTGTTGCTGGGGGAGACCTATACCCTCAAGTGTTTCTTGAAGGGTTACATCGTAACATCATAGGAGCGTTAATAGCTCAGGAAACCGTATATGGCTGGACGGGACCTGTACTCCTGACCGGGTTTCCACGTTTACTATGCGAGTCCAACTGTCCGAATCCGTCCTATTGATTGCTTTTTGAGGCGATTTTGGAAAATCGAAGAGCCTTCACATGAGAGGAAACTCTCCCAAACAGACCAGGAGTGTCTAGAGTTGTACGCTCAAACCACGCGTAGAGATCCATCAGGGCGCTATTTAGTCTCCCTTTCATGCAAACACGATTTTATCCCTGAAGAGACCTTGGGGGCGTCACGCAGCAGTTCGAAAGAAATGAGGCACGGCTGGGAAAGAACCCAGTCGATAAAAACCAATGAGCTCAATGGAGACATACAGAAAATGTACTGCGAAAGTTGAGCCGAATCACACTTCGTACCAAAGGCTTGTGTTCCGGCAATCTCACAACACAGAAATATGTGACTACTAATCGTCACCTTTGGAGTGAATATTGCTCCTTATCTCGCGATAAGGGCACTGTTGCAATCAGTAGACGATATGGAGAGCAGGTGCCCATTGGCATCGCAGGTATTGCGCAACTCCATCTACGTTGATTAAGTGTTAATTCTGACCCACAACGTGGTGAGAGCCATCCAAACTCGTGATGAGCTCATTGAAAGCTTACAATCGGCCGGGATCTCCATGAGGAAGTGGGCATTGAACTGTTCGGCCATACTAGCCGACATTCCTCCCTAGCACTTACTCCGGGATGATTTCCTGAAACTACAAGAAAACTGTACCAATACCAAATTGGGCATTAGATGGAAAGCGCGAGGGTACTGGATTTATTTTCACGTGGCTGATTTGCCACTTGTAACGACATACACCAAACGGAAGGTGCTGTCCTTAATCGCCCAATTATTTGATGCTGCGGGGTTGGCTCCCATAGTCATCACAGCAAAGATCTTAATGCAGCAGATATGGTTGGATCAAATAGGTTGGGACGATAAACTCACCCCTTCTACTTTATCGAGTCGGAACCCCTTTTTATCAGAGTATCAGACAACCTCCCAAGTACGCGTGCCTCGCTGGGTAAGAGCTGCTCCTGACAACGAGGTGGAGTTCCACGCGTTTTGCGACGCATCACAGGCAGCATACGCTGCAGCCCTTTATGTTCAGTGTAAAGGAAACAATTCCATCGCACCCCATCTGCTAGCGGCAAAATCTCGAGTGGCCCATCTATGCGGGGCGACCTTACTAGCGGAGCTAATTCATCCACCGGCGCTGAATATTTCCGATAACAAATTGTTTTATTGGACGGATTCGACGATTGTGTTAGCGTGGCTTCGGAAGCCACCCCATGTGTGGAAAGTGTTTGTGGCGAATCTTGTCTGTACCATACGGAGCAAGATAGGTGCGGACGACTGGCCGTTCTGAGGACAACCCAGCAGACTTAGCTAGTCGAGGTGTCTCCCCGGAGGCACTTCTGGATAACAAACTTTGATGGGAATGACCTGCCTGCCTCCAACAAGAACAAAAGCACTGAACACTTCCGCTTGACGCGAACTCGCTCACAACCGAAGAAGAACAACGACCAGCCCAATGCCATGTGGCGCCACCATTGACCCAATCCTACGCTTTTCATCGTTACTTCGAGCCCTACGGGTGTTAAGTTTTGCGCGGCGATTTACACGATATTGCCTCGTGAAGTATCGAGGCGAAGCCCCTGAGAAAGGAGCGCCGCTGACTCCCTAGGAAATCAGTGAAGTCAATCTGCGTCTGATCGTACTAGCACAACAGGTGTACTATAAGAATACCAGACACTTGCGGCAAACGCGCCGCTACCCCGCTCGAGCTCAATTCTGGCACTGAATCCTTTCTTGCATTCAGATGGGACCCTACGGAAGGCTTGCCCGGACTGTAACCAATTAATGCTACGGTTGGTCCGGACTCAATACTGGATCCCACCACTTATCAAAAGTACGATCCTCCAATACAAGACATTGATGAAGAAACGCCAACAGTCCCAAATCATGACTGGCCTACCCGTTGAACGTTGAAGACGGGCTACCTACTAGGCTGCCAAAGACGCAGCAAATGGTATACTTCCCAGAGAAATATCAGTGTAGGAGACTTAGTAGTTGTGCGGGAGGACAAACTCGCGCCTCAGGAATGGCGTCTAGTCAGAATCACTGAAGCGCATCCCACCCCGATGGAAAAGTGCGTGTCGTAAGCGTGCGAACCATGCGAGGAGTCCTGATCAGGCCTATCACCAAAATCGGCGTTCTTCACGCAGAAGAGCCTCCTCCTCCACGAAGAGAAGCGTAATTTGTCTTTAACACTTCCACTAACCATTTCCCTTTGTTGCAACATGCCTTTGGTCGTCACCTTAGTAACATTCCTATCTTTCTTTCCCTTATAGGATGTCTACCACAGGATACGGTCGCGTCAGACCCATCACCGCCGTCGAGGTACAGGTCGCAACGCTACCAGTTTTCTGTGTATACGAACCATATCTCCCCCACCAGGACCGCGGAATCACGACGAGTCGCGGGCAAGTGTATGGACCTGGCTGGCGCACGTTGCTCAAGCCCAGGAGACAGGAACACCCTCGAAGCCTCCCCAATCGCACCTATCAGCGGTGCCCAAAGCGTCATCACCCCCACCGCAATTGGTGCTATCACAGGTCGAACCCGTGCATAATCCGTAGCGTTCCGCATCGCCACCACATCCACATAAACCACCTCAGTCCGCCCCCGCAATCACTTCTACCGCTCGTCCGCACCGAGTTATCTATATGCAATCAGCCCGGACACACCATCATCGGAAGCGAGCGATTTCTGGCGCTGCCCCGGAAGAAGCGACACGACCAGGTGATCAGTCGGATGCTGTGTTTCAGGTGTCTAGGGGTGAAACATTTCACCTCACGGTGCAAGGAGCCCAGTTGCGCCATCTGTGGCGAAAGCCACCACACCTCCCTCTATTGAGGAGACAATGATGGCGTGGGCATGTCCTTTTGTTGCAATTATGCAAGGGGGGCGGCATGTTTACGCCGAATCCTCATTCTGTGAGGTCTCCCGCCCGGTGTTTGGGACACCTTGCAGTACGCCGCGTGCTGCACGGACAGTACGGATAAAAATTCGCACTGTACGAAGGAGCGCGACTGAGAGGCCGCCTCATGCGTCCTGGGAATCGGTGCGGGAGACATCGCCCTAAACGAAGGAAAAGGCTTCTTCGTCTTTTGGGCTTTTTCACTTCTCACACACTCCCGATCAAACCGCCGAACACGCAACATTTCCCTTCTTTTTTGAAAAAAATTAAACTACGTGTTATTTATCAAAAATATAAAAGAAATAATAAAATACAGTCCACTGCACAAATCAACAATATATTTCTATTTATTTTTGATTGTTAAATATCTACCGATTGCTTAAGATGGGCGCCGATCTGCGCTAGCAGATACTTCAGAACAGTCAGTCCTCTAATACAGCACAAAGAAAGCAGATACCGCTGCTTCGTAATGACAAGCCGTCTTCCGCCGTTACCCCGCGCCAAAATTGGCATCCGCATAAATATGGCTTCCGCAATAATACGGTATGCACCTGCCTCGACTGATCTCCCGCTCTCCACCGTACATCACGGGCTTTCGCACCGTATCGAATGATGGAACGCAGAGATAGGTCGACAACATGATACCCCAGGTACCAGGTGGAAGTCATCTGAACTTTAGGATTCGGAGTGAACATGCCGCCCCCCTTACATTATTGCAAGAGAAGAACATACCCATGCCGGATCCCCTTCATACCTCTTATTAACGGAGGGTGGTGTGGTGCCTAGAGGGTAGCTGACAGGAGTGGGCGAAGTGCTTCACACCTAAACAGACGAGGCTCAGTCTACGGGCGATTACCTGATCACGACCATCCCGAGGGCGACGTTTCAGGAAGCCTGCGCACCCCTCGATGCGGTGACCAAACTACCGACACATAGTGCAGATGATCCTCGGTGTAGGTCGTAGTTGCACGGTCTCCTCATAACACCCCAAAAGGGCGGAACGGCGCGGGATGGTTCCCGCCTGATCTCCTCCTGACCTGACAGAAGGGTATCGATAGGACTTCGAGTTCAGTTGGCTCCGATGGGACCGCCGTGGGGAGTGGAGGCAGAGGCACGGCCACCCTCGAAAAACTAATAAACTTAAAGCGGCACATATCATACAACGAGTAGCGGGCCTCGTGCATCGAGTGGGCCGAAATTTCAGAAAATATAAAAAAAACTATTGAGTACAGAATCGAATAGAGTTAAAAAAAATATAAAAAATATAAAATTTAAAAGTACAAGGCACGTTATACCACTCCGCTGGTAGGAGGCGGCTCTTCTGCCTACCACCTTTGTGATAGGTCGGGTTAGCATTCCACGTGCGGTCCGCACAACCACAACACGCTCTTTTCCATCAGGACCCTGCCCAGCCGCCATTCTGGAGGCGTTAGGTTGTCTTCCCGCACAACCACTAACTTATCCACCTTGACATTCACTTGAGCCGTCCGCCACTTATTCCGCCATTGACTCTCGAAAAGATATTCGTTTTTCCACCTGACGCTGAATTGATGGGGCAGCGTCTTCAGTTTTTGTCAACGGTTCAAAATGGAGAGAAAAGATGTTATATCCGGAGGCGTAGCTGGTGCCAACAGTGGCGCACCCACCAGAAATGACCAGGCGTTAGCGCCTGGAGATCCGTGGGGTGCTCAGACACACCGCTGATAGGCCTGGAATTAAGAGACACCTCGATGCACGCTAAGAGATTTCCAAATTCTTCAAACGTGTATTTAAGTTGTCTCGCCATGCGCTTGAAATGGTATTTGAAACTCTTGACCGTTGCGTCCCAAAGGCCCCTCATATGTGGAGCTTGGGGGGTTTAAAATCGCACTTGATCTGAGTATGAAAGTGACCCCCAAAGTTCGGTCAAGAATTCAACGCCTTTTCCGCTCCAACAAAGTTCCGACCATTATCCGAGTACATTTTCAAAGGACATCCCCGGCGGACAATAACGCGAGACACTGCTGCAAGGAACGCAGGATTACTCAGATCGGTAGTCGCCTCAAGGTAAACTTCTCTCGTAGCGAAGCAGACAAAGATGCAGACGTAGCCCTTCGTAACATGGCATTCCCGCCCCTTATAGTGTTTGATATCAAACGACCCCGCGAGATCAACTCCAGTATGGGTAAAAGGACGCGAACACGTCGTACGTTCAACCGGAAGAGCTGCCATGAGCTGCTGTTGTCGACGCCTCTTCCACAGAATGCATGTCTTACATTGGAGAATTGTGCTTTTAATGAGCGTTTTCGTTTTCGGAATCCAATATTGGGTCCGGATTAGCCGCAGCATTAGTTGATTCCCCCCTGTAGGGACACCTGATGAATGTACTTCACCATTAGACGAGTAGTGAGCGGCAACCGACCATTTACGCGCAGAGTACCATCGGAGGACACGAATGGTTTCAGAGCCAAAAGCGAACTGGAGCTGGATCGGTTCCCATGCCGCAAGTGCGCGGTATTCCTTTGGGAAATACATTTGCTACGCGAGCACAATAAATTAAGTGGTCGTTTCAGCGCTTTCTTTCGAGTCGTATTCCGTTGTTTCACTGAACAGTAGAGCATAAAGCAGCGAGCGAAACTCGGAATACTCGGAGGGCCCTAGAAAATGATTAGAAGCGCAACATTGGATCGTCCGCAGAGGTCACATATACTACATGACACTTTGCAGGTCGTTGCTCTTCATCGGTTGCTAACAAGTTTTCGTCCAACGGTGGCGGCCACAGTTCCCGCTCCTGCTGCAGCCAGACCGGGCCTTCCCACCAGAGCTTGTTGTGGAGTAGTGCATCATATGCCACACCACGGCTAGCTAAATCTGCTGGGGTATCTTCTGAGCGGACATGACGCCAGTTGTTCACAACCATTTTGCTGGTAATGGCAGTGACTCGATTCGCCACGAAGACTTTCCACACGTGGGGTGGCTTTCGCAGTCATGCCAACAAAATCGTAGATTCCGACCAATAAAACAAGTTGTCATCTGAAATATTCAATAGAGGTTTAAGAGGGAAAATCAATTCTGCTAAAAGTGTTGCCCCACATAGTTCTAAACGTGGAAGAGAGATAGTTCTCAATTGAGTCACCCGCGATTTTGCCACTAGCCAATGGGTAGATATAGAATTTTCACTTTTACACCGAACGCAACGGCTACAGGATATGCAACTGTGAAGCGTCACAGAAGGCGTGCAATTCAATATCTCGAACATCTGCAGATCGTACCCAGTGAGGCACGGGTACTTGGGAGATTGCCTGATACTGCATTAAAAGTGGTAGGAGTAAGTTGCTTGTCCCAACCTATTGGTTTCAACCATATTTGTTGCATCAAGATCTTAGCGGAGATGACAATAGCAGCCAACCATCCCGCTGGGTCGAACAACTGTGCGATGACCTACAGGACCTTACGTTTGGTGTATACGGCAACGAGTGGCAAAGCTGCCACGTGGAAATAAAACCAATCCCAAAGAGCATTCTATCGAAGTGCGACTGGTGCTGTCGCACCTAAGAAGCCAACGGGAACCTGCTTTCCACGTCGTCTGCCAATTGCAAAAGTGCCCATATTGCAAGATAAGGAGCACAATTCACCCCGAAGATGACCGTTTTCAATTCATAATCAGAGATCTTGCTGTCGAGAGATTTCCAAAACACAATTCTCTGATATGATGTCGGGCTTGACTCAACCAGAATCTGACGATGCATCTTTTGTATGTCCCCGTTCAGAACATAGCCACTGGATGATTAGCCGGGGCAGATCGGCGTGTAACACTGGCCCTGTGTGTAACACGTCATTCAAGGTGACCGTGTTAGAAGACGCCTGTGAGACTTTGAACACCACGCGAAGTCTGGTGGTTGTACTCTCTGGCTTAATTACTGCATGATGCGGTAACTAATAATGAGGCACAGGAGTTATTGACGGCGGTGGAATCTTGTGCTTGTGATTTAACGTCACGTATTCGAGTACCACCGCGTCGTATTGTTGCTTATCGGCCCGGCCTCTCTGGCAGCCGGGATTCATTGCGCTCAAATTGCCGAAGGGTAATATACCGCGACGCTCCTAGAGACTTCTCCGGAACAAATCCCTATTTGAACGGCAGAGACACTATGTATCGCCCCGTAGCATCACGACGAGTATCAGTTTGGGAGAGCTTTCGATCTTGCGGAGGCTGTGCCATTTCACAGAACTGTCGTAGAAGGTAGTCGAGCGAAGCAGTTTCAGACACTTGCACGCGAGTTGTGAAAGTGGATATCCGGTTATCCGATCTTCGGCGCTGTAAGCATCCAGCCGAAGATCGTTTCTTGGGCAGTTAGTGACCCCACCTGGTTGCCCCGCAACCCATCAAGCAGCAGCTGAGGGTAAAGATCCCCTCCGATTAACAAATATACTTGGGTGGAGTGTGAAGTTCTCGAATCGGCCAACCTGAAATATCTCAGTTTGTGTTGCTCTCCTTTACTCAATAGGAGTGGTGGCAGTTCACCTGTCAGGGTAGGGAACACCAAAGCCGACACTGGGATCACAGTGGCGTCGTACCGCGACCCGATGGTGATGTGACATGCTTTGGTGACGGTGCCAGCAAGGGTATTGCTGACCCCCGATACCTGGGCATGTACTGAGTGCGCCGGCAGCTTAAGGCGCTTTTGGAGTCGGTCCGAAACAAAGGACCCCTCAGAACCAGAGTCTATCAGAGCCCGTGCTGTGTACCATGCTCCTTGATGTTTTCTCGTGACTAAGGCCGCACCCAAGAGAACAAGATTGGAGAGGCGACCACTTGGATGACTTGGACTCGGCCCCGCCCCATCTGCCAGATGCGATACCTGCGCACTGTAGTAAGAAGACTTAGGTACGGCTGGAGGGACCAGGGAGGAGCGTCCATTTGAATTGGAGCGTCCCCCCCGATGTGGATGGTGGGTTTGGCGTCGCCCCGTGGCGAGTTCGTATGCAGCAGAGTGCTGTGCCGCTCCCGACAGGTGGGGCACGAAATGTCGGAATTTGCCACTCTATGCCAAGCTGACAAATAATTCACACGCAGCCCGTGTTTGCGCACCAAGCCCCACCGAGCTGATACGGTGGCAACCTGAACCCTTATTTGTGATGAACTTGGGCCATGCGACCGGAGATCCGAAATCGTCTCGAGTGTATGAAACCTCAATGACAAGATATTATCCATCGCCTTCCATTCTGGAATAATTGTGCTGCCCCCATGGTCTGTTCCCACAGGGACAGTGTGAGCTCAGACAGCCGCATGAAGCACAAATATACTAAAATGGTATCCCAACTCGCAATGTCGATGCCGTAAGACGTCAGTATAGCGATAGAATTACCGATGTTATGCTGTAGGCGTTTAATTTCCCCACCATCTTCTCTTCTAACGGGGTCAAGGCCCAACAGTGTCTTCAATTGGTTGTTGATCTGAATCCGCTTGTTGTCATAGCTCTCCAGTAAGTTTCCCCACACTTGCTGAAAACCCGCCTCCGTTATTGGAATTTTGGAGAAAATTTCTTGTGGTTCATGTGGTGGATGAACAATGGTGTAAATATATCACGAAACGTTGGCCATGCACCATACCTAACTTGAAAGGGCGGGATATCACAAGAGAGTACGTGGATGCTGTGCGCCAATCATAAAAATGGCTGGCCTCTAGTAGGAATGGGAGTTGCCTGCTCTAAATATAAAAGTATCAAAGCTTCTGCCGCCGAAATATACGAATCCGCCATTTTACGGAATTTATATGAACGCAGCTCATTATAGACTTATATACACCTGAAAAAAGGGATACTTAGAAGCATGCAAGTGAAGAACTCGGGCGGAAGCCTCTGAACGCAACCGCACTGAAACAACGTCTAACACTTATCGTTTAAACGCACTACGACAAAAGGGTCCACAATGCTCAGGAAACCAATTGCTTATGACTTATGTAACATGTTGTTTTGACAATTCAGTTAAAACTAATACTATATAATATTTACACTTCAAAGTATAATTTAAGTTTACATATAAATAATTTTTTTCCTCAATTTTTCTGAGTAAATCTATTTATTGTGTTAATCCAATTTCCTTTTGAACTTCTGCGATTGCTGGACAGCTGTCAACGATGTGCTTGATAATCAGATAGTCTTGATTGCAGAAATGACATGTTGGGTGGCTCGTGTGTTCAAATAAATGACTATATATATTAATCTTGTGTTGGCCTAAACGAAATCTCGTGTAGATGATTGCTTGTTTTCTTGCAATCATTACTGGCAATTTTGACGGTAGTTGCGAGGTGTTAATACTTTTGTAAAAGTAGGAATAAGTATTCCAGCTTTCTTGGTTTTTAAAATAAAGAAACTTATCCGCATATCTCTTCAAATCTTGTTTATTAGTTGTGTTATGAAGAAACAGAGCGGTACCTTGGTTGCATTTTTGGCTGCGCTATATGCGAGCGTATTTCCCTCAATCCCCACGTGACTGGATATCCAGATGAATTTTATTTTACTGGGAGAAGAGATCAGAAGATTTCTAATAGAGGATATGCAGTTGTCTGTATTTTTTATAATTTCTATGGCGTGTAAAGTGGAGAACGATTCTAAGCAATTTAGAGAGTTTCTCTTTCTATTTGTTGTTATCTGGCACGCGCACAGAATTGCTTCCGCTTCTGTGGAGAATACCAAGCTATGTAATGGCAATATGGCCTTTTTAATAAAGCTACGATGTCTTCTACTTAGGATCCATCCGTAAATAGTAGTTCCCATTTGGCGTACTTACTACGTAGTTCGAAAAGAGTCTGCGAAAAATGTCTGGTGATATGTTTTCTTTTTTGTGATACGTTAGAGGAATGTCCATACAACTGCTACGCAACATTCAAGGCGGTTGGCTACATTTTAGCCTCTTTGCAGGTTTTAATATAATGTTCATTTGTAGAGCTGCCATAATTATGTTATGAATCGTGAATTCAACTCTATTTTTTTTTAGTTTATTTATGATGGATCCTTCTGAGTGAACTAGTTTAACTATTAATCGACGTGTTAACTACTCTTTTCTATCTGCTTCTGTTAAAATTTTTGAAATTGGAGTGGATCGAAAGCTGCCAATGGAGTCACCTAATTTGATGGCAAATCATCTTAAATACATTTATTTAAATTTAAAATTCTTCAGAGTTGCATTTGAGTCATTTATTAATTCTTCATTTTCTCAACTCAAAATGAGTTTCCCGAATATAAACAAACTTACATACATCAGAAATGCTTATGTGACGGTGGTTGCTGAAGATTGCTGCAAAAACAAAAAAGAAATAACTAAGGATAACTTGTACCTAACAACCAAGCCAATAAATAGGGCTCGTTCATGTTGTCCTACACCCACAATTGTGCCAGCAAGTAAGTCCAAAATCTTCGAAGATAGCGTCAATGACAAAAGTACCCAAAGATGGAAATGCAGACATCCCAAATTCCCAAAATCGTTTCGCAATTCTACAAGTTGGTACGCATGATTCTAACACTCTGACAAGGTCGAGTAAACCCCCCCAATTTATTTGAGGGAGCGTATCTCTAACGTGCTAATAAAGAGCTTAATTTCATTAATTGGTGAAAAAGCGTTATACGTAATTCCAATAAAACGTTGTAATATTTTTAAATCGAAAATCCAGGTAAACCAGGAAAATGATTACCGTAAAATTGTTTCAGATTTTGAAATACAAAACAAAAATTTCTTCACTTACCAGTTAAAAAGCAATTGGGGTCTACAGATTATTGTAAAAGGCATTGACTCCTGCGTGGCTCCAGAAGAGGTAAAGGGGGGCTTGCAAGTCGATGGCTTCAAAGTTAAAAATGTTACCAACATTAGAAACAGAGACAGAGTTCCACAACCACTATTTCGGGTGGTAGTAGAACCAGCTGATGTGAAATTGAAAAAGAACGATCCTCACCCAATTTATAACTTAAAATATTTGTTGCACCCTAGAGTTACTGTAGAAGAACCGCATAAACGAGCAGGACCCGTTCAATTCCTGAACTGCCAAGAATTTTTCCATACTAAGTCTTACTGCAAGTTACCCTACATTTTCGTAGTGTGTGGGGACTTACATGGTACCGCCAAATGTGACAACCCGAAAGATGACCCAAAAAAAAAAATGTAGCAATTCCGGTGGAAACCACACTGCCAACTAAAGGGGCTGCACTGTATACGCGCACGTTAATCGGTCTTTGACCACAAAATCTAATCATACATCCACTCAGCCCATGCTTAACTCCAATTTCCCACAGTCAGCCCAACCATCTACCAGTCAATTTTCATACGCTAATGTTTTAAAGTCTAGCCAGACTATAGTACAAAAACAGCTACCAGCAAACGAAATCCACAGCTTTAATTTTAGTAGTCTTCAAGTTTTAATAGAGACTTTAATTCAGTCAGTAAATAGTTTTATAACCAACATGACCTGCATGATGCAGGAAATGTTGAAAATGCAATCTACAATGCTACAGGCGGTATTAAACAATCCATGAACCTAAAAATCTGTTTCTGGAACGCATCCGCCAACATTAAAACGAACTCGAATATTTTCTATTGTACAAACAATTTGACGTAATGCTGATTTCTGAGACACATTTGACGTCTAGAAGCTTTTTCAAAATCAATGGATATAATTTATAAGACACCAAGGGCCCCCGAGGTAGAGCTTGTGGTGGCTCGGCAATACTTATTAAGTCGCGACTCAAACACTACTATTAGGCAGACACTCGTGCAACAAATATTTGCGTCGAAAATTTCCACCAGGACCTGGTGATTTAATTGATTTATTCTCCTCCCAAATTTTCAATCACTGAAAGTCAATACAGTAATTTTTATAAATCACTAGGACCACTTTTCTGGCAGCTGGAGATTACAACGCTAAGCATACTTTCTGGGGATCACGGCTAATCACCCCGAAGGGACGTGTTTGATACAATTTCTAAAATGGGGTTAAAGGTAATTTCATGTGGACAGCCAACCTGGTCATTAGATCGAAAAAAGACTTCAGGTGTTATTGATTTTGGAGTGGTAAAGGGAGTACCCAGCGAAAAGTTTCTAGTTGAGGCCTCACTAGAATTATCTTCAGATCATTCTCCCACTATTGTTACCATACGCAACTCTCGAGAAACTGGTGATTTGGCGACGACAGTTACACATATTAACTGGTTGAAATACAAGAAATACCGCAGTGCCCACTGCACGGATAACATGCAGTTAAGAACGCTTGCTAACAGATGACTCTGTTAGAAAACTAGATGCAATCTTCAAGCAGTCTGTTCAACATGCTACTTCTACCAATCGACAGGTCAGATACAATAGGATCCACTCTGTAAATGTAGAACGGATTTTGTCAGAAAATAGAAGAATTCGAAGAGAATGGCAACGATACAAATCCCCGCAGTTAAAAATTAGGCTCAAAGAATGAACCAAACAGCTTAGAAAATTATTAGAATATAAAAAATCAGCATCTCTGCAGAAATTTCTCCAAGATCTCACCGCAAAGCCACAAACAGACTATTCGCTATGGCGAGCAACCAGAGAACTCAAAAAACCTGAGATATGTAAGCCTCCCCTTCGAACTTTGGGCGGAGCTTGGGCAAGAACTGATACCGAAAAAAAACATAGCTTTTGATAAAGTATGGCATGAAGGTTTAATTTTGAAATTAAAGCAAAACTTACCCGCAAATACTCATACGTTATTTAAAAACTATTTAACTGGACCAAAATTTATCATCAAAGAAGGTAATTTTCTGCACACCTCAACCGATTCAAGCCGGAGTTCCCCCAAGCAGCATTTTGGTGAATCATAGCATATGGCATAGAAAACCATATGACACTATCATTTTAGGTTTAGGATATGTTTAGCAGATCTATGTAAAATTATACGAGGAACATTTTTGTAGATCATTTTAACCCGTATGACCCTGTTTTATGGGTCTTTTGTCCCTTTTTGAAAAAGGTCAAAAAACACCCATAAAATAGGGATATGTGTTCCACAAAAATATGTCATAAATTTTTACTATAAGTCTTTGAAAACATCAAAGATCAAAATACAACTTGAACGCCAGAAGTAAGTTAAAACTTATAATGCGTTAGAGGTTTAATTTCGTACTTATTCAGAATTGATGCTAAAAAGTCACACACCCGGAATTTAGGTGGTTAGTTTGTGGGAAAAACATATGTTACGAAAAATTTCACTATAAGTCACCAGACAAAAAACGGCTATACATATATCTATAAATAAAAAGATAAGTACAAATTTGGGTATTTAAGCAAGAATTTATTGCATATTTCAGCAACAAAAAGCAATGACCATCAAAAGTCAATGGCATGTTTCCGGATTTTATAAACACATATTTCAGCACAGCACAGCAATAAAAAGCAATGAACACCAAAGGCAGAAACTTGTGTTGCTGCTTTTTAAAAATGGATATTTCAGCTCAGCACAGCTCTATTTATAATATATATAAATAAAGACATGGGTACAAATTTGGGTATTTAAACAACCATTTATTGCTTATTTCAATATCAATCATTAAACAGCAAAACCCCGTCGCATGCTTGCGCATTTTAAAATGCATATTTCAGCACAGCAATAAAAGCAATGAACAGCAAAAACAGAATCGTGTACAGCTGCTCTAGATTTTATCAAATCGCAAGAGCAGCTTAATCATATGCTTCGAAAATATTTCAGCGTTTTTAATCAATGTTAAATACTTAGTGGAACATTCTTGCCGAAAGTCAGAAACCCAATCAATGAATTTCGAACAGTTTGTTCATTTTGACGATGATCTTGCTGCCTCTTTAATGATGAAGTAATTATTTAATCTATAACCTAGAAAACCAGTGAAGAAAACTATATTCCTTTTTGATCGCTAAGAATCTTCACAAGACATGTTTAGAAACTTAGTGGTAGTAGAAAACGAAATAGATAAGAACATTCTGATTAAAAAGATATGACTACTAACTATTTCATAAAATATTATATTATCTGCAAAGGATTTTTCTTGCAGATGCATATTTGTAATGTATACAAATTTAAAATACAAAATAAAAATAGAATTTTAGAAGAGATTGGCAAAATCATCGGTAAGCAAAATTTAAGAGTGAACTCGCGTGTTTCACCAGTAAACTAAAAAACATATTGAATCAGAAACACCAAAAATCAGTTGCAGACTTTTCTGGAAGCTCGAGTCTTCATGGCGACAATGAGCATTCATTGCGGCATGCTGCTAGGGATTTCAAAGGACCAATACAAAATATGTCACCATTTTGTAAAGATAATGGCTTTTGGGCTCAAAGCGATGCTGAAAATTGCACTGCCTTCGCACATCACCTGAGTAATGTCTTCTGTCTAAATCTCCCCATTATATCGTTTGAACCTCGTGAAATACCGAATAGGGGAAACAGTGAGCGCCTGAAAACTTCAATGAAGGAGGTAAATAACATCAGATATCATTAAACATGATCAAAAAAATTATCTAATATAGCTGTATCTCACTTAGTCACAGTATTCAACGCTATTTTACATACTGGGCACTATACTCAATGCTGAAAGATTTCGAAAATAATAATGATCCCGAAGCCAAGAAAGGATGTTACACAGGTTTGTTCCTACTGCCCACCTTATCTAAAATCTTCGAAAAATAGTTCATTGGCAGGTCTTCCAGTATTCAAATAAGAACAATGTAATTCCCCAATTCCAGTTCAGCTTCCGTGAAAAGCATGGAACGATAGAGCAAGTGCATAGCATAGTAAGAGTTATATGATCAGCATTCGAACAAAAGAAATACTGCTCTGCTGCATTCCTTGACATTACATTGGCACAAAGGGATCATATATAATCTTAAAGAAATTCTTCCAAAGAAATTCCACAAATTATTTGAAACATACATTAAAGGCAGAAAATTCATGGTAAGCCAAGGGGGCTTAACATCCGACTACTTTTATATCCAAGCAGGAGTCCCTCAAGGCAGTGTGCTTGGACCACTGGTGTATTTTATTTTTACAGCTGACATGCCAACTTCCAATCACATGGCTATATACACATTTGCCGATGATACCGCCATACTGAGCACAAACAGCTCCCATCTTGAATCCTCGCAATGGCTACAGAGCCACTAACCCTCTATTGAACAAATTCTTAACAAATGGAGAATAAAGGTCAACGAAGCTAAATGTGTACATCTAACATTCACCTTAAGTGAGGACACGTGCCCCCTATTCACATCAATGGTCAAAACATTCCACAACGCTCTGGCACAACGTACCTGGGAATCCACTTAGACAGACGACTCTAACACATACTAAACACAGTGACTCAAAGTGTGCTCAGATCAAATTGAAACTCCACACTTTGAACTGGCTACTAAATATGCATTCAAACCTTGCCTTAGAATATAAGATACTAATTTATACTAGTGACATTAAACCTATATGGACACATATGGGATTCAATTGTGGGGTACCGCGTGTTCGTCAAATACGGAGAAACTCCAACGCCTCCAATCGAAAATTTTGAGAATGATCACCCATGGTACTTGAGGATCATAAACATCCACCGTGACGTGAATATACCCACAATTGAACATGAAATGGTGAACACCTACAAAACTTACGCTCTTAAATTGGAAAATCACCGGAACTGCTTGGCGAGGAACCTACTAAAGCTTCCCTCTACAAGACGCCTCAAAAGGATATATAGCTTAGACAGACATCTTATTACATGCTGTGGAAACACCAAATATTCGAAGCAGTGGCGGAGGATATTACCTAGATACATAAATGTAGTGTTGTAATCTTAGAAAAATTACTGTTAGTTTCTGAACAAAGAACAATTCGGTATATAAAACGATGTAAAAAACAAAAATTCTCCCTTAAAAACCAAAAACAAAAGCCTTTTGCGCTCTTCAAAAATTCCCCTCAGCAACAATTATCACACTTGTATAAAAATTAAAGCTTGTTTTATATCCTACGCCAGATCAACGAAGTGTTTATCTGGAACATCCAAATGCAAATAGAAAGTATAAGTCGCATAATACCAAATAAACAACACGACGAAAACGGAAGAATGCAATTATTTAAAAAGGGGCCTGATAGGGAGGTGCGTTGGTTACATATTTCTGAAGCATACACATATACACAAATACACTTAACTTCTTGTTTGGTATTATTAATGTTGTATGCTTTTGATAAATATGTACATATACATACATATGAAAAATGTACACATTTATTCTGCACGAATGTAGGTCAAACGATCGCACATGGTGTGGAGTCATATATTTTTTATATACTCGTATTTGGAATTTGTTATTATTTTGAAGTTTGACAATTTATTCGAAATTGTCACATTTCATATCAAAAACACATACTAATTTACGAAATCAAATACTTTCTAAATTTTATACTTACATGAATATGTG
The DNA here is from genome assembly GCA_920105625.2 of Clusia tigrina. Classification (NCBI taxonomy): domain Eukaryota; kingdom Metazoa; phylum Arthropoda; class Insecta; order Diptera; family Clusiidae; genus Clusia; species Clusia tigrina. Next base: position 148,376,131 of record OV050031.1, on the reverse strand, counting down.
TGAATAATAAAATTAGAATTTATTTGATTTAATTTTTTAACGATTTTTGTAAAATTGGATATATTGGTACTCATATTTATTGTGATTTTGTAGGTTTTGTTGTATTATATAATAATAATAAATAAATAAATTCTTATTTCTATTGAGTATGTTGGCCACTCATACCATGCGAACAAAAATGGAAGCAGACGTGATTAACAATTTTCAATTACAAGTTGAAATTATTCTTCAGTTGCAAGTTAGGCCACTTTTTAACCAGAGGTCCAAAAGTCACAAAATTGCCACCCGCTTAAAGAAAGCTTACATATTTGCAACAATTCGCACTTCTTGCTAAGCTTCAAGCTTGGAAAGCGCTGCCTATTGCTTCGTACGTACACAAGAAAGGTTATACCTTTTCATGTATGTATGTGCATCCTCCTATCAAGACAATAATAATCAAAATAAAGAAGGAATTAAAATCCACTTAAACATCATTACAAGATACATTTCAAAAAGCGCTTTCCAAAAATGTTGATGGCCATATTCCACAGCAACATTTCAAGATTTTGTACTAACAGGAAGGTTCTCGCATATTCTTAATAGAGAGGATTTGGTCAAACGCAGTGAAGCAGTGAAATAAAGCAGACGGACGGTGTTAATTTAATTAAATATTAAAAAAAATATATATATTTTGCACATCTGCAGCACAAATGCTTAAATCGGACCAGTGATTTTTCTATAATCGGTACTACAAAAAAAGGCTTAATCGATTATATAGCGATATGCACATATACTCGTATATGTATATGTAAAGTATATGTAAAGTATATGTATAACCATATGTATATGCATATGGATACATATGTATATGTATATTGTGGAGATGAAATTTGTCCACTGACAAATTTCACTCACACAAAATCTGTAAAACACTAGTAGGCGAAAGAAAATGAATAAAGTCGGAAAAGAAATGCGGGGAAGCATGGGATTTCCGACGATTCAAACGCTTCAAGGAGAATCTACACTGACAGTAAAAATAAATGTGGTTTCCTGAAATACAAGGACGAGGGATCAACCAAGCAATACAGGACGAAGGATCAACCAAGCAATACAGGACGAAGGATCAACCGAACAATACAACGACGAAGGATCAACCAAAGAATACAAGGATTAAGGATCACGAGAATTTCTGTATACGAACCCTAGAACCCGCTGAGTTCTACCCCAGCTACAAAGAGTCGTTACAATATTTATTTTTTTAATGTAGTTTTTCTTTCATGAATAATACAGGTCTGCGAAAGACAAGTTGTGTGAAATATGTTCAACCCTGTGATCAAATCATTATTCATTTGGTTAATATACTTTCTCCTTTTTGTTTATCGTTTTTGTTAAGCCCATTTTTAACTTACGTGCTCTTGAACTATGAAACAAAACACATATAATAAAATATTGTTCTGTTCTATAATTAAAAGTGAATTTGTACTTGGATCCAATAAATATTTTCTAACAAATTCAGTAAATTATATTCGATGATTTTTATAGATTTTCTGCGCTGAATATGGGAAAAATAATGAAAAAATTCCATCAGGCACGCAAGAGCCCGAGCGAGTCTCGGACAAAATCTCGCACGATAGCGCGATTTTAGAAATCGCTCTGTCGCCATACATTAATCTATGCTATCGCATCACGCATTATTGTATAATGCTGCAAGCCATCCTTTCATACAAATCGTTTTTGACATTTCATCGGAGACGCGCTCTCGCTGTCGCTTCGGGCTCTCGTGTTATTTTATTTTGGCCTTAACCCCATGTGTCCACGGTCAATTTTTTATTGCTTTCAATTGGCAATTTCAAGCAAATTGGCAATGGAGACAGCAAGTTGCTTCAAGTAATTTATGGCTTGAAATATTTCAAGCTATAAATTGGTAATTGTGTTGCAATGAGTTGTCATTTTGTTTGTTTGACGGCCGTTCTTCATTTTTTCGTGACGATCATTCTTTCGCATCATAGAACATTTGTTTTAACGCGTCTATTATATTAATAAAAACGCTAAAAATGGATGGAGACTTTGCATTTCCCTTTTTTATGAAGAAGAATTCATTCACCTAGAATCTCGGTTTCCTTCTTCTTTCCTCTTCATCGTATAAATCAAACAATTCTATTAATGAATCAAGAGCGCGGGCAGAGAGAACTAGACTGCTTGACGACATTTTTCAAAGGACGATGACGTAACATGGCAATATCCGCCACTAAAATATTGCCATTCTTTTCAATGAAATTTTACAGTTGTTTTGCCATCAAAAATTGTCCATGGAGACATGGGGTACACGTCAAATTTTTTTTACCGTATGAAAAAAAAAACGTGTAGAGTGCAGGGAAAGCAAAGAAGGAACAATCAGAACTAAAGAGGTCATCACTTTATAGTATTTCTTATTAGTAAAAGGAAATTATAATATAATACAGATCAATAATAATAAAATTTTGTCTGACCCAATATTTATGTTATTTTATTTCGTTCAGTTTGATGTACACATAGCCCATAAAGTCTGCGTTCACCTGACAGATTTTTATAAATGATATAAAAACACAATGAAAATATATAATTCAAATTAATTTTTTTTCATGTATTTATTGTTTACATTCTTAAGTACAAAAATTAAAAAAAAAATTCGGATTCTCCCCGTCATTCTTGAGATAACGGCATATAAGAGCCGCTACAAGTAAATATAGCTACCACAAAGTCTGCGTTCAGTTTTAGAACAAATTACAAAAGCATTAGATATAATGAAGAAAATATAAATTTAATATTTTGTTGGATAGCCACGATGTTTTTACACTTCATTCAATCTGTTTGGCATTGAATTTACCAACTTCTTTGTTTCCTCAGCAATCTTTGTTTCCTTGTAATCTTTGCCCATTCTGCCTACATAATAGTTCGTAAAGCCCCTTTACTTGTTATTAGATGCTGACGAATTATTTTATCTAATAGATCCCAAAGATGCTCAATAGGATTGAGGTCGTGCGATTTGGGGGCATTTTGACCTGTCTTGGAACATTATACGAGAGTCAAAGTTAAGCGATCTCCGCTGTGTGTTTTGGATGGTTATCTTGTTGGAACCAAAACGTCGTTCATAATTTAAGATTCACTGCACTCAGTTTTAAATTTGTTTTTAAAATGTTCAAATATACCCATTAATTCATTATGGATTCAATAAATGCAAGCTGACCCACGCCACCAGTCGCCATGCAACCCCACCCCATTATTCCACCACCACCGTGTTTGACTGTGCCTACCAGATTTTGTTTCTCAAACGCAGTTCCTGATTTGCGCCACACAATTTGACGGCACTTTATACAGAAAATACAAAATATACTTTAATCCGAAAATATGACTTGTTTTCAAAATTAATTCTGGAGCCTTATTTTATGTAGGTATGAGCAAATTCAATACGCTTTCGTTTGTTCACAAGTGTAATGAAAGGTTTTCTTCGAGCGACTTTTCCATGATATCCAGCTTTACGTAAAGTTTTCGTAGCAGTTTCGGCAAAAATATTCTTTTTTTCAACATTTGCCTTAAGTTGTCAACAGTTTTTAAAGATGTCATACGAGAGTTAACCTTTGCCATATTGACTACTTTGCGCTCTTCCCAGAATGATAATATTTTTGGACGCCCAGATCGCGGCTTAGATGTCAAAATTACGATTTCTTTGAGATTGTTTACTACGCGATGGACAGAGGAATATGTTCCATGCCAATATTATGCCAATATTTTGGCCAATTTTTCGGAAGTTTTTTCCATCTTTACACAATTTAATAATTATTTTTCTTTTTGACACACTAAGTCCTTTTCAATATACTCGTATGTAAACAGAAAGCATATGTTTTTGAACAGTGCTACCTAAAACAATCCACAAACTGAAGAGTGTTATTTTTTCAAATTCATTGTTTTAGTTAACTAAAGCACTGTGAATATGAAACATTAGTTAAACTCCAGTCATAATTTTTATTAACAAATTGTTAACCAATGAGTGTGAATCCGGGCCTTGCTATGTTACGTACACAATTGAAATTAAGCAATTAGTTTACAACTGCAGAAACGTTGTAATAAAAATGGTATATAAAAGAAAAAGAAAGTTCTGTAAAATAATATAAATAAGTGGTGTGTTATATACATATCTATATAAAAAAATATTTGACGTTAAAATGATATGAGCATTTGCATTGTTTGTTAAAACTTCTTTAAAATTACCATAGACCATGCTCACATTAGCCTCAGAGAGCCGACTCATTTTGACGTAAGTCCATACTCTCATGTTCATACTAAAATGTTGCCTGAATACCGCCGCATCATTTTGATGTTTGAAAGTTGTCAATATATTTTTATTTTCCTTTTCACAACATAAATCTATAGCAGAAGAAAATTAATAATTAATTTAAAAATTAGTCATAGTGAGGAAGTATTTGTGTTTTAACGTTATTAAATAATGCAAACGCTCCTTCTTTGCATCTATTAAAAGATAGGGGGGCTTTGCGTATTCTTCAGACTTTGTATTATAAAGCAATGGGTTTTGCTCATAAAGCGATATGAGCTCCATTGTTTCTGTTCGTTTCCAATTCAATATTTAAAAATAACTTTTTTTTTTGCGTGTTGATACAAATATTACACCAGCATATGTGAAATCAGTAAATTTCACATCAGCAAATGTCAAAATGAGACCAGACATTTTTAGCAAAATAAAAAATCTCGCCTCACTTATCTTTTCTCTTCCCCAATTCCCTCTTTGCCAGATGTCAAAATAAGTCTGCTCTCTGAGGCTAATGTGAATATGGAATATAAAAATTTTTTGTGTGTGAAAAATAGAAACTAGAATCGGGAAATTTCCTGATTTTCGTGTTTTCTTTTACTTTCATTTATTATCTTAATGAATTCTGTTCGGTAGACAGTGTATAATAATTTATTTCATTTCAGTCAAACAGTTAAATCAGTTGTAAAGACATGCAATTTGTCTACTTCGGTTCTGGCCTTGACGATCGGTAGTGAGAATGGCAAATGAAATGGGAATTAGCCACTGCGACAAAGTGGAGATAAAAAGCTACTATAAACTCGATTGTTTTATATAAATAAATTCGCACATATTTCTTAAAATTCGGCGCATTTTATTATTTCGCAAGAACTAATTTGCAATATGCATACTTTCTGATCACTAAAACTCAAACATAATTTGTGAGCATTACTGATACCTTATTAATTACCCCACTTCTCAACAGGCAATTTTTTATTGACAAATTTCATTGAAAAAGATGGCAATATTTTATTGGTGGGGATTTCCATGTTAGGTCATCGTCATTTTGAAAATGCCGTCAAGCAGTCTAGTAAGCTGTACCCGCGCTCTTGATTCATTAAAATAATTGCTTGATTTATACGATGAAGAGGAAAAAAGAAAGAAAACGAGATTCTGGGTGAATCTATTTTTACAAAGAAGGGAAATGCACAGTTACCCTCCATTTTAGCGTTTTTATTAATAGACTCTGTAAAACTGAAGTGCTCGGCGATACTGCCATTGTAAGAGTCACGAAAAATTAAAAAATTACTGTCAAACGAAGAAAATGAGAACATATTGCAACACAGCATTTGCTTGAAATTGCCAATGGAGACGAGGGGTTATGAAATTAATTCTTCACCATAAAAAAAAAAAATATTAAAAGCTTTGAAAACTTATAAAACTACCAACTTTTCCAACTCTGTTGTGTGGTGAAGTATACGGAGTTGACTTGACGGATGAAGGAGTTTAGGGAAGGTGAAATTACTTATATGATGACTGCAAGACCAAATTTTATTCAACCAATTTCCCGCAGTAGCTGTCAAAATTGATTGTATATAAAAATATGATCAAAGCAATGCAAACAATTATAAATAGAGTTATGATTTGAATGAATAAGAGTTTTTTATTTGTTATTTTTGTGTAGTTTGAACAGTATGAAAAAATTATGAGTCTAATTAACTATTAAATATATTTTAGATAAATTGTGTAACACTTTAAACAGCTCTTATGTATTTCTCCATTTACTTTATTATGAACAGTAGCTATCGCACTTTGCTTATGTTTGACAATTCCGGAGATAAGTAAAATCATCTTGAGCACAAACAATAATGTGATCAACGGCGAACTCTGCCGATCACAAATTCTGCTGAGGGCGTTTTTCCGCTTCGAATCTATTTTTCCCACTACTCATTTAACCATCACAACATATTTGTTTTTTTTTTCAAAACAAATTTTTTGAAAGCATTTTGATTTCAACTGTTAGCTAAATTTAATAATTACAAACTATAACCAGACTAAATACAATATATTAGTCAAGTTATAAAATTCCAAAGCAAAAAGCAGTATTTATATTTATGGATTATGTCGATTTTTGTGGATGAAAATACGCATATAATGCATATATAAAGCGTGTCTATATTGAACATCGTATTCAGTATTATTTTAATTGCTAATTTGGATCTAAATAGATTTGATAGTAGGTAGATCTGATAAAACTACGTTATTTTAATTATTATTATTACAAATTAATTTACCAAACACCCAATAAACTAATTATAACAAATACCATGTAGGATACAAAATCTTATCCACATTGCTTCTTATGTTGGCAAAATTTTTACAATTTACTGAGGCGCTGATTGACGTACAGTCAGCGTCAAAATAAACAATACAGATGCAATGGGCTACTTTGAAAAATCATATCCTTGTTCATGATGAAAATATTCGAAATGCATTTCTATTTAGTTAAATATTGCTACAGAATTTATCAAAAAACTATATAAAAATCAAAAGAATTGAAAATTCCTGTAAAAAAAAAATATTTATATTGGGTGTTTTTTTTAGACGTGTGGTTTTCAAGCAGAAATGCAACGTATATAATCATGTTTTGAAAATGATTTCGGGCAAGCAGCGGCCGCGGCTGCCTCGACTAAATTCCAGCCGAGAGGCCCAATTTTCGACCACTTTTTGCAGCAATTGGGGCCGTATGTCAGCAATAAAGCGCCGAATATTCTCTTCCAAGGCGTCAATCGTCTCGGGCTTATCTGCGTAGACAATCGACTCCACATAACCCCACAAAAAAATAGCCCAGCGGTGTTAAATCGCACGATCTTGGAGGCCACGCCACAGGCCCACGACGCTAGATAATGCGCTCACCAAAAGTTTCCTTCAATAAATTGATTGTCTCGTTGGATGTATGGCATGTAGCGCCGTCTTGTTGGAACCAAAGGTCGTCCACAGCAACATCCACCAATTCAGGAACGAAAATGTCATTAATCATGGCTCTATAGCGTTCCCCAGAGACAGTAACAGAATGGCCGGCTATATTTTTGAAGAAATATGGACGAATGGAGCACACCAAACAGTGACTTTTTGAAGATGTAACGGCGTCTCAATAATGGCTTGTGGATTATCGTCACTCCAAATGCGACAATTTTGCTTATTAACGTACCCATTCAACCAAAAGTGAGCTTCATCGCTGAACAAAATTTTCTTGTTAAAATCAGGATCGGTGGCCATCTCGTTTTGGGCCCATTCACCCAACCTGCGACTCACTTGATAATCGTTCGGCTTCAATTCTGTGAAATGGCAAACCAAACTGAGCATAAATACAGTGACAGCTGTCAAAAAGGCCAACTCCGAAAAAGGATTGCCAGATTGAACACCACACTTCCAAAAAAAACACCCTATACAACCAATTAAGAAAATAATCGTAATGGGTAACACAGGTCGAGCTCGAACATAAATTTCACTATTCTTACCCTACTATTCTTTGTTAGTTACAAAACTCAACATAGGCACATGTGTCAACCGAGTGTCAGTAGAGACCAAAATACATTTACATGTAATTATTTATAAAACCAGAGACAATACACAACAAGGCTATGCAAATCGCTATTTAGGAAACAGGGAAAATGCCATGATGGAATCGCCGAGCATAGGGCTGTAACTTAAAAGTCAAATATTTTACTGTATGGAAAAAAAACATATATGTACATGTATGTGAGTTCACCTCGAAAAAACGGGTGCCTTTGTACTAAAAATTTCATATTACGAAATTGTACTAGGAAAAGAAAAAAAGGAACAATCAGAATAAAAGATCACTTTATAGTATTTTTTATTATTAAAATGGGATTATAATAGAATACAGAATAATAATAATAAGAAAAAGTTTTATGCGAAAATATTTAAATTATTTTATTTCGTCCAGCTCCATATATATATTAATACAAAGTCAGTTTTTTATACATTACATATCTAAAACAATATTTAACTAAATGGAGTATTTAATTAAAAGCTTCTTGCAAGACTATAGTATTTTTTTTTGTAGAGAGGGTACAAATGCCTGCTGCATCATCAGAACTGTCGTCACAGATTTGGTATGTGAGAATTGCTCCCACTAAAACATCCCCCTCCCACGCTGAGAACATCTCCCCACCCTGGAACCCTTTTTATACTTTCTTCAAGGTGGAGATTCTCACTTCGTCCCTATTGGACTCTCAACATTATTCCTGCGTCCAGGTCCAACTTTTTCCGTCGGAGCACATTTTCCACATATTTATCTACGTGGTCGCAGTTTTATTTGCTGCTTAGCAAGCCTCCACATGTTCCCTATTTCCATTTCAAGCTTGGTGCGCTCTGTTTGCCACCTTGCGCATTTGAAAAAGGTGTGCTCTGCATCATTCACATTGCTGTCGCCGTATATGCAGTCCCTCCAGTTTTTCCCATTCGGTGTCAATACTTGCAGAAGTATTTGTGACCAGACAGTAACTGCGTGAGGTAGAAATTGACGGTTCCGGCTGTTCCTATCCTATCCAGCTCGCTATGTCTGGTATGAGTCTCGCTGTCAATGTTCTTTCTCGTGAGGAATAGCAGTTCCGTAGTTTTCGTGGCCAATTTCAAGCCATGTGAATCGAGCTACCTCTGGGTTCTGATCATGACCTGGTTCAGCTTTCTTTGGGCGTCTTCGGAGTCGCGTGCGGTGATGACAGCGGCAATGTCGTCTGCGTATCCGACTAGATGAGTGTCATCTGGCATCTCTATGCGCAAAATGCCGTCGTAGCCAATATTTCAAAGGTCCGGTCCGAGGATGGACCCAAGCGCTGCCCCTGACGTGATGGTTTTGCTTCGGGTGCCATTGTTGGTCTCGTACGAGTATATCAACATTCGATATTTAAGGTAGCTCTGGATTATCTTCTTCAGATAAGCTGGTATCTGAAAACGATTTTCAAGTGCCTCGATCATATGCACCCACCTAGCGCTGTTGAAAGCGTTTCTGATGTCAAATGTAACAAGGAGTACCACTCGCCTGGAGTTGTGATTTCCTTGCTGTGCCGCTAGCACACTTTCTATAACGTCTTCTCCTGTGCCAATTGTGGACTTTCCTGGTCGAAAACCGTGTTGTCGAGTGGATTGGATAATCCCCCAGCGTTTTCAATGGCTGCTGCTATTCGGGGTTTGAGTAGTCGCTCCAAAAGTTTGCCCGCGTTTTCTAGCATACACAGTGGTCGATATGCTGACGGTGATTCAGAGCTTCCTTTTCCCTTGCTGATGAGCACTAGCCGCTGTCTTTTCCATACGTCTGGGAATATTCCTTATGTCAGGCAGGCATTGTACACATCGAGGAGTACTTGGGCATGGCCATTTGACACTATTTTTAGGACTTCTGCTGGAATACCGTCGATACCCGGTGCTTTGTTTCTCTGTAGGGTTATGGCGGCTGCTTTAAGTTCGTCTTCCGTGAAAGGAGGTGGGACTTCCTTGACCAGCACTTCCGATTCTTCTCTTATGGAATATATAGGAAATAAAGCGTTTATTATGTTTTCCATAGCATGGTCTTCTAGTTGGGGTACCGAAGCTCTTGCTCCAAGCTTTTTCATTACGACTTTATATCCCAGTCCCCATGGATTGTTGTTTATGTCGTTTCGGAACTCCTCACATTTCTTCTCTTTGCTGGTGCGAATAGCAGTTTTGAGGGTTTTCCGAGCAGCTTGGAGATCTTCTCTTTCGGCAGTCGTGGATCCCACACGCCTGGCCCTAGTGTATTTTCTTCTATACCGCAGACAGACCCGTCTGAGTTGAGCTATTTCCTCTGTCCACCAGAAAACGGCCTTCTTGTGTTTATTTGGTCTTATTTTCGGCATCGCTTTGATACAGGCTCTCTCTATACACTGCATTGTCTCCTTCACTTTGCTATTAGCATTGCTGGCGTGGCTGTCTAATGGAATGTTTGCCTCCAGCTCAGCAAGTAGCACTTCCGGATTTAACTTTGATACATTCCACTTGCCAGTTCCGCGCCCACTTATGTTGTGGTCATGGTTTCTTGGCACTTTTTTAATGGAAAACGTATTGTATGGGAGATCGCTTCCATTAAAGTTTTCTAAGACTTTCCATGTACTTACTCTGTGAGCAATGCTCTCAGAAGCTAGTGCATTTCTGGAATTGTACCCACGCATCCTGGTCTTCTAAAAGTGGCAGTGGTCCCTGTGTTTATGATGACCATGTCCAGTACCCGCCGGTCCCTTGAATTGGTCTTCGACTGCTTTGGAGTTAAAATCGCCAGCGATGATGAGTGCTCTTCCAAACTCTTGTGCTTTATCTTCGGTGTCATCGATCTATTTCTGGAATACTTCTGCGCAGTGACTTGGAGTCAAGTAACAGCTTATCAAAGTAAAGTATCGATCATGGGCCCAAACGAAACCATCGCCTTTTCCATCTCCGGTTATGCTAAAATTGCTGCCTACAGGTAACCATATGGCCGCCGTTCCGCTCGTATCTGCAAGCCATGTTCCGCTTACTTTTTCCCAATATTGCTCACTAATTACTACAATGTCTGCTTTCTGCTCTATACTAATTTGGTCCAGTAATGCGTCAGCCACTCTGATTCTGTGCATGTTTCCTTGTAGCACTTTCACTTAGATGTCAATTTTTTGCTCATCGCGCATCTACTTGAGCTCGGGATACGGTCTACCGGACTGCATTGAGCATCAACGCAGAGGCAGTACTTTGGGGTGTTACTGCACTTTTTTAATTTGTGCCTCATTTCGTTACGTCGCATGCACAGGCCTGGACCTTTCCTGTCAGGTCCTTTGCACTGCCATGTTAGATGACCAGGAGCAAAGCACCGGAAACACCGTTTTGTGTTATGCCCTGGCCTTAATCTGCAGTTAACCCATCCGATCCTGATGCGATCTTTCTTCAGCAGTATATTGGCGAGCTCCGATGACATCATTACATAGGCTCGCACCTGCTCTCGACTATTTGGTGCTGTTATAGTTGTTACCATATCCTCATAGGAAGCAGTTCTCATATTTTCGGGAAGTGATTCCTTTACGGCTTGGTGTACTTTTTCCTTTGTGGCGAGCAGATAGAGATCTCGTATATCTATAGTGGCTCTTGGCTTAAGATCAGTCACAACTGCTGACTCCTGTAGTGCACCTTTTAAAAGTTCACAAAAGCCCGTTGTCACTTTTGCTCCTTTATCCAACTCCAACATAAGCCCACCTGCTCTTGTTTTCCGGATCGATCGCACCTTGGTCTATGCATCCTCTAGTTTGACATTGCAGCGGATGCTTTTCAGGACATCCGCATATTTGAAACCCTCTGCTGGTTTGATAAGGACGGCTTCGGACTTTGGTTTTGAATCCATTGTCCTATATCTTCCTTGCATTGTTGTTCGTGACTTATCGCTGTCGACCACGGAATTATTTGCTGTTGAATTTTGCTGTGTTTGACTTCGTGTTACCACACGTTTACTCCTTGTGACAGTGTGCCACCCATCGGCCTTGCTTTCGCAGAATTTTTTCCCATCTTCTGGTTCTGCTGGGCTAGAAGCTGCTCTTTTGGGTCTAGCCATCGTCGGTGTTGCTGAGGCGCTTGTCAGGGCCGTGTGCCTCGGTTTCGGTGCCGTAACAAGTTTACACTTGTTCTTTTTTTCCGTCCAGTTTCTCCGATAGCTTTCCATTACGTCGAAAACTTCGTCTAGCTTGGAAACTCTGGTCTTTACGTCCATGCTCACGTTCCTCTGCTTGATCATGGCTTGCTTCATCTTCGTCAAGACTTTCCGACATTTCGTGGGAGCTTCTTCTTCTGCCGTTCTCATCTTTATGATGAATTCCTGTCTGGGTGAGCTGACGGGACATTTCCTCAATAATAGTGTGGGATTTCCAGAAGACTCCTGCTGTCGTTGGTTCCTTTTTGCACCCAGAAGCGTTTGGTTCGCGGCAGGGATGGTGCGCGATTTGATACTCGCTCCATCTACCGGTGTGTTACTCACTTGGGGTTGTTGCTGGTTTGTTACTCCCTCTTCTGGCGATCGCATAATTTTGCTACTTCTTCTAAAGCAGCTTCCCCTTTCTGGATCGCTTGGAGTTACTTTCTGCTGTATTTGACGTTTAGGTTGTGTTTGTTGCTGAGGTGTATTCATTTTATATGGGTCCCCGCTTCAAACCGCTATCTCCGTTCGTTGTACAGTCGCTTTAAAAATATCCATGTGGTTGTCTATGCAAGCAGGGAGTTCCACCGAGGATTGGCACAAGTCTTCATGAGAACTTGTATTTAGAGCCAGGATAAGCGTTAGTCAGGATTGATGCTCAACTGAACCTGTACCGCCAACTTAATGGTGACGCAACATCGAATGTACTTGAAGACCCGCCACGGTTTTAACGGGACGGAGGCAGCTACAGCATTAGCCCGAAATCCATTTCCACCCGATATCACTCTGGTGTACTGAGGTAACGGAATACTGCAGCATCCAGCCCAAGGCAGACAGTTCATATATGTTTTCAAATCGTATTCCTAGGGGCATACCCCGTCAGTTTCCATTTAGTTGTGTCTCCCACGATGTCATCTGTGAATGGATGGGGAGCACTTCTTTAGACGGTGCCTACTTGTCTTGTCACATGCGTTTCTCAGAGTCTGCAGACCTTTTCAGTCGCACTCTCCTCGCTTGCCGCTCTTGGTCGGGGACTACTTATTGGTTATTCGCAGCTAACCTACTCTGGTAGGCCGTTCACTATCCGCCACCTGTGACCCCCATGGTAGCCTGAGCTCAGCCCCGTAAAGACTATAGTGTTAGAATTATATATTATAATTCTAAGACTATAGTATTAGAATTATAATATAGTATTACTTGCATACACGGCGCTGAGCGATTCATTAAATTGTATGAATTTTCACAAGGTGTTGAGTAATTCAATGTAGATCAGATTTTGTACGCTACATGGTATTTGTTATAATTTAGCTGATTGGGTGTTTGTGAAATGAATTCTCAATAATAATAACCAAAATAATGTAATTATATAAACTATCAAATCTATTTAGATGCAAATTAGTATTTAAAATCGTACTGAATTCATTGTTGAATGTATACACGCGTTCGCAGGAGCATTATACATATATGGATTTTCATCCACAAAAACCCACATAATTCATATGTATAATCGAAAGCAAGAGAGTTCGGATGTGTTTTTCGGTTGTTGTGTTAGTCCAAAAATCGATGCTTTTGTAAAGGCCTTCCTGACCCATCGCTGGTTTCGGGTGAGAATTAACCAACAATTTTCAAATACTCGGTCTCTCGATAATGGGCTACAACAGAGGTCTCCTTTGTGTGTTGTTTTATTTATAGCAGCTTTGACCAAATTAGTCAAATACTCTATAAAAATATTAAACACTCAATTTATGCGGATGATGCTATCTTCTTTACTAATAACAATTCTAACAAATGATGTTAATGTATTTTTTCTAAAATTTTGTATGATATTGATAAATGGTGTTCTCGATCTGGTGGCCGATTCTCTATAAATAAATGTAAATTAATTCACTTTTGTAAAAAAATAAAATGTAAAATGTTTACTTTCAATTTTAACAACACTTCTATTAAATGCTTGTACGAAAGCAAGAGAGTTCGGATGTATTTTTCGGTTGCTCCTCAATTAAATGTAATTTAAAGTGAAATAATTTAATGTTTCGAGTTTTAAGCCCAGCGAAATAGACGCATAATAAAAGTCAGTGAGTGAAATTGGCAAAATGAGTGTTTGCGAAATACCAAACATCCGTTTTTAAACTTAAAATTTGAATTTGTGTTAGCTTCTAATAAAGAAGCGGAACTATAGCGGTCAGTGGATGAGCGTATTGAACCCTCCCACTCACCCAGTGCGCTCTCCTGTTCAGCGCATGCACTCTCAAAGTATGCCTGCACTTGCTCCCACACCTGATCTGCCTCAATCGCTTTCCCAGCAGCGTCCGGCAATCGCGCAACTGAGTGATTACAGTATGTTACCTTCTCTCCTCAATGCAAGGTCAGAAGTTCATGCCTGTCGATAGCGGTTTGACGACGAGTGTGGTTCGCTCAACACCTGTGCCTGCAAAACAGAGACAAGCGAGCGGAGGTAACATGTCCCACAACGGCGAGCGGCCGGGCAGCGGCCCTCATGCGACTGCACACACAGTTCGCACTCAAACCAGAACCAATGTGCAAAAGTGTCTCTGGCACTCTCTGCGCAGGCGCCCTCTTGGAGCGCTCAATGTTCAACACCCAGCCCAACGGCGTCCACAACTAAAGAGTGCAAACAGGTTCCATCCACATCTTTCTCTCTCTCGTTCGATCGTGCTAGAACAAATTCGCCAACAGTGGCTGAGCGCACTTTCAATACTGAAAATGCACTCACACCAACTATCAATGCAAACCACTCAACCAAAAATTTTTCCAGCAACCAAGCAGGGAAAAGTGGAACATCACAAACTGGTTTAGATAAGTATATCCTTATAAACAAGCGCCAGCGAAGCCCAAAATCGAGTGGCATCAAAACTAACATCGCAAAAATCAGCAAAACTAGCGAGAGCCTACTTTCTAGTAAAAATCGCTTCGCACTACTTCAAAGTTCTGAGGAGGCAGACGCACCCAAACCTAATATTGTATTTAAACCACCTCCCATTTACCTACGAGAACGGAACTCCAGTAAATTAGTTGCAAAGCTTACCGAGCTCATTGGTCCTAAAAATGTCCATGTCACCCCTCTTGTTAAAGGAAATATCCAGGACACAAATATCCAAATACATAGTGAGAGCAATTACAGAGTGGTTATAAAAAACTTCGACACTGATAAAAACAGCTACTACACTTATCAGCCTAAAAATAGCAAAGGCCTTACTATTGTCATAAAGGGACGTGAATCGGATATTCCCCCCGCTGAAGTCAAAGAAGCACTACATGAAGCAGGGTTCGCTGCCCGCTCTATTATAAATATAATAAATCGCAACAGAATCCCTCAGCCATTGTTTCGCGTAGAATTGGAGCCTGAAACCCAAAAGCTTAACAGAGCAGAAGTGCATGGTATTTATAATCTCCGTTCAATGTTCTAATTGCCAAGAATTTGGGCACACAAGGTCCTACTGCACTCTTCGTGATATATGTGTTGCCTGTGGTGATTTACACCCCATATCAGAATGTACGAAGACTAAAACTGATAGAGCTAGTGCAGTAATTGTGGGTAACCATACTGCCAACTACAGAGATTGCATTGTTTACCAGAAAATTAAGAACAATGACCCTCAGTTAAAAATAAACGCACTCAACCTAGTCCAAATATACCGCCCATTGCACAACCACAGAAGTCAATTCCATACCCCGATACAGGGACGACGTATGCAGGGTACTTAAGTAAGGGAAGGATCAGCAGTCCGGGACTGGTTCAAATCTGCATAATTTTGAAGGAATGATAGCAACGCTCACACAATGTATGACGCAGTTCATGACCTCCATACAAACAATGATTCATGAAATGATGAGAAACCAAAACCAGCTTATGCAGCTTCTGCTATCTCCGAAATGAACACACTTAAGATCTGTCAATGGAATGCAAACGGTGTAAGCCAGCACAAGTTAGAAATCAACAAATTTTTACTCACTAATGAAATCGACATACTTCTTATATCCGAAACCCATCTAGCCGATAAATACAATTTTTACATACCGGGATATAAATTCTATGATACAAAGCATCTCGCTGGTAAAGCCCATGGTGGCACTGGAATCCTAATCAAACAAAGAATAAAACACTTCGTTATGGAAGAATACAACAAGGAGTACCTACAAGCAACATCAATTTGTCTGGACGGATGGGAGGATAACTTAACAATATCCGCTGCGTACTGCCCACCTAGATTTAAAATAACAAGTAACCAGTTCTCAGATTTCTTCTCCACACTTGGAACAAGTTTTCTAGCTGCTGGCGACTACAATGCCAAGCATACTTACTGGGGCCTCACGGCTAAAAACACCAAAAGGAAAACCATTATATAACTTCATGCTTTCTGACACCAAGATTGATATTATCTCTTCAGGACAACCATCGTACTGGCCGACAGACCCACGCAAGATCCCTGACCTTATTGATTTTGGAGTTGCTAGAAACCTAAAACGAGAGCAACTCAAAGTAGAACACCTTAACGACCTCTCTTCAGATCACTCTCCTATTATAATACATCTGAACAAAAAAGTTACGCCCTACCTACGATTTCACACCGATTAAAACTAACTGGCTGAAATACATAAAATACATCAGTAGTCATCTCAGCCCAAACCCATGTCTCAAAACTAATGAGGACATTGAAACATTTCTGTTACAATTTACCTCGTCCCTAAGATTAGATGTGCGCAACTCTGCGCACAAGCATGACAACAAATGCAACAGCATCCGGCGCCCACAAACCTCAACCCAAATCGATATTCTCCCTACTGAAAAAAGGAGGACACGTCGTGAATGGCAAAAATCCAGGTCCCCTTTCCTAAAACGGAAGTTTTCTATTGCCAGTGAAAATTTGAGAAAAGCCTTGCGTCTAGAATCAGATCGTTGTCTGGACCAATATATCCAAAACCATTCTCCGACTGTCGTCACCAATTACTCTCTGTGGAAAGCTGTCAGAGAAATGAAAGTACCTACACCCGGAATTCCACCGATTCGTACAAAAAACGGAAACTGGGCAGGAAGCGATGATGAAAACTATGCTGTTTTCGCCGAACACTTAAGAGATGTTTTTACCCCCAACCCACCTTGCAATACCAATAACCAAATACTAACCCCCACGCCAGATACAACATGCTCGCCTATTAAATTAAAACAAAAGAAGTAAGTAATGCGATTAGTAACCTTGCTCTTAACAAAGCTCCAGGACACGACCTCATTACTGGAAAAATGATCAAGGAGTTACCCCAAATGCCCATCATCTTACTTACTTCACTATTTAATGGCTTATTGCGCTTAGGATACTTTCCTAATGCCTGGAAAGTAATCACAATTTTCCCGAAACCAGGAAAAGACCCCTCTCAATCGTCATAATATAGACCGATTAGCCTCCTGCCTATCTTATCAAAACTCCTAGAAATGCGTTTTTTTTTGCAAAACTAATGCCGCATATAAACGAAAAACGCACTATTCCCACTCACCAATTTGGCTTCCGCGAACACCATAGTACAATAGAGCAGGTTCATCGAATAGTGAACGAGATAAAAAACGCATTCGACAAAAAGCAATATTGTTCAGCCTTCTTTTTAGATGTGGCGCAGGCATTTGACAAGGTCTGGCACGAGGGGCTTATTTACAAAATAAAAAAACTGTTGCCCACAAAAGTATACAACATATTGGAATCGTATCTGAGGGGCAGAAAGTTCAAGGTATGGTACAATAATGCTTACTCTAAATGCTTTGACATCAAAGCTGGCGTACCGCAAGGAAGCGTGCTAGGTCCGGTGTTGTATCTATTATTTACCTCAGATCTGCCTACCAATAAATACTTAACAACAGCAACCTTTGCCGATGATACGGCTATCCTTAATATTCATCCAAATTCCAAAATCGCATCCCGTGACTTAGAAGATCATCTGGTCCTAGTAACAAATTGGTTGGCTGACTGGCGAATTAACGTTAATGAGTCGAAAAGTACGCATATTACCTTTACTATAAAAAAGGTTTATGTCCAGCCATTCCTATTACACAAGCAAAAGAAGTGAAGTACCTAGGAATTCATCTTGACCCATGTTTGACCTGGAAGCGCCACATCGAAGCAAAAAAAAAAAAAACAAATGACTTTGAAAGCAAATAGCCTACACTGGCTCAAGCACAAAACCAATTTGGACTTACGGTAGCCAGTTGTAAGGCGGCGCAAGCAACTCTAATATAGAATTGATACAAAGAACACAGTCCAAAATTCTAAGAACCATTACTGGCGCACCTTGGTTAATAAAGAATACCAACATTCACAAAGATCTGAATATTCGCTCGTAAAACAGGAAATCTTTGACGCCAACTTAAAATATGCACAAAAAATCAAAGAGCATCTAAATCATCTAGCTAGAATACTAGCATATAATAGGGTTCCAAGTCGCCTAAAACTTACGAAATCACCAGCACAACTAACATCGACCCCTTAATCATGTACAAACACTAATATAACATTTATTACAGTAACTAACATACGAGTATAACATTGTGATTACTAAAAAGCACTAAGCATTGGCGAGGTGTATTGTTATTAATTATTTAGTTTGTAAGATATGCTTACTTATTGTTAGTCCAAGCTTAGAAGGTACAATAAATAAATATATGAAATATAAAAAAAAAACATAATTCATATATTTAAATACTGCTTTTTGCATTAGAATTTTATAATGTGACTAATAAATTTTAATTTGTCTGGAATATATTTTGTGTTCATTAGTTTTAGCTATGAGTTGAAATCATAGTATAATGTAACATTTAAAGTTTCTTAGTTTACCATCATAGTTTAATGCTAATAGATAAATATTTTCTTTTAATAGATAAATATTTTCTTTAATTTTTAGTACTTTTGTTGGCATTAAGTTCATTAAAAAGAATTAACAAGCCAAACAAATTAAAAATTAATATAAGAATTAAATAATAGTTTTAATAAATTTATCTGATTAATTGTGTTCATTAGTTTTAGCTATGAGTTGAAATCAAAATGCCCTCAAAAAGAGTTGTTTCATAGTATAATGTAACATTTAAAGTTTCTTAGTTTACCATCATAGTTTAATGCTAATAGATAAATATTTTCTTTTAATAGATAAATATTTTCTTTAATTTTTAGTACTTTTGTTGGCATTAAGTTCATTAAAAAGAATTAACAAGCCAAAAAAATTATAAATTAATATAAGAATTAAATAATAGTTTTAATAAATTTATCTGATTAGCATAAAGAGTAGTGTAATAGTAGTAATGATCAAAACTATTAATCAATAAAATTAATCGCTAAATTGAATTTGGTACTTTTTGGAGTGAGAATAGTTTTAAAATCTTAACGAACGGCAACCCCAAATAGTGCTTTTTCCGAATCGCACCAACTTGCTTACATACAGTGGGAAATGAAAAATGAGTCTACGTCCAGTTGGGAGAAAATTGCCTGCAATACAAATGTGTTCTGTGAGTGGATAAATAGATTCATTTGTCATTTCCTGTGTCGCCGAGGACCGCTGTCAAAATGTAACATTTCTCTGCTAAAAATGATTATAACACCGGCATGTTAACGGTGAATTTAATAGAAACTTTCAAAAAATTTAATTTCAAATAAAAATTTTTTCAAATTTCCAAAAGTTGTTAATTATTAAAATGTATTTTTTTGTACAAATATTTTTTGCGACTTACAATATATATTTTAATATATAAATTACTATTATCATTTAATTTTAATTATTTCCATATACTCGTACATACATATGAAACTGCATCTTGGCCAATGTTGGGCAAAGGCACAGAATTCAATAAAAGTTCTGCTGTTGGATTCATGAATTCAAAACAGTTTCACGCCCTAATATGTCAAAAAATTGCTGGGGTATTTGCAAGCGTCGGTAGCATCGGTGGTAAAGCGTTGGTGGTCTGTTAGCTCCGATGCCGGGTTCAAACCCGAGGAGGAATATTTTTTTTATATTTTTTTAACTGTTCATCTTTTGTTTTAAAGCAAATTAATAATTATTTTTATAATCTTACTTATAATCTTATAATTAATCTTGTTGTGAGTGAAACTCACACTGTCCCAGGAAGCTATTAGATAAAATGTAAAATGTTACTTCAAAGCTAAAATCGATTGCATGCTTTTAGGTGCGCGCAGTTAACAATTGAACTGCAATAAACTTTCACTACTGACGGGTCAGCACTTTCTCAAAAGTGTAATGGTAATGGTTGTACGGGTTAGGCTAAGACCTTTATGCACTCCGACCAACTTGATCTATTGTGCGCCCCTTCGTACTTAATTATTTAGTATACCTAGTATATCAAGGAATCGAACCAACTCCTTTGGAGAGAGCATTTGAAGGTCTTCATCTTCTAGTATATAGGAACCTAAGATCCTGCGTCTCCTGTGGCCTAATGCATCACAGTTTGTGATTAAGTGTCCCATAGACTCCTCTTCATCACACCAGAATCTGCAAATGCTCGTGCTAGATATACTTATTTTGTGTAGGTGTTTGTTGCAGGCGAAATGGCCTGCTAATGCTCCAGAGAGTAATCTAAGGCATTTTTGTTTAAGGTAAGAGCGATGTCTCTTGTTTTATGTTGTTTTTATTAAAGCCAAAGAAGGGGGTGGGTTCAATAAATGATCCTTCAGCCCCTTTTTTGGCATAAAGGTCTGCCTTTTCGTTGCCTTCGTGTCCTTCGTGTCCTAGCACCAAAATTACAGAGACCTGATTGTGGATGGCCACTTCGTTGAGTGCGTTGTTACACTCTAAAAGGACTTTTGATGTAAACGTGTAGCTTTTAAGAGCTTTGAGGACTGATTGACTCTCTGAGAGTATTTTAATTTTCACTCCTTTAAGTCCTATTTTATATAATATATCCACTGTTTCCAATATAGCATAGAGCTACGCATGAAAAATCGTGGTATCTGCACTTAGGGTTATTGATTTGTGTGCTCTAGGTCCCACTATTCCTGCTCCTACCCCCTGGAGCGTTTTGGATCCATCTGTATACGATTTTTGCGAATCATCGTGTAGTCATATAGGGCTATCGTTCCACTCCTCCCTTCATGGGAATATGACATTGTACCTCATGGTGAAACTGAGTACTAAGTCTGTGTGGTCACTTGCCTGGGTCATATGCGTAGCATCTTTGACCAAATTTAGAATTTCTAGGTGTCCAGTGAGATTTGCTGGTTTGAATGTTTCATTTGTATGGATTGAGAGTGCTTGCCTTGCAGCTTCCTCTTGTATTGCTAGGTGTAGCGGTGCTAAATTTAATAGCGCTTCCATGCAAGCAGTTGGGGTAGTTCTCATAGCCCCTGTGATGCTTAGGCATGCCAGCCTTTGTAATTTGCACAGTTTTAATATGGCTGTTGTTTGTTTTGTTTTTCCCCACCATACCAATGCCCCATATAGTATGATGGGTCTAACCATTTGGGTGTATATCCAGAAGGTCACTTTGGGGCTCAGACCCCAGGATTTTCCCAGAAGTTGTTTTGTAGTCCAAAGGTTTTCCGTGGCCTTTTTTATTACCGAGTTAAGATGTGCCTCCCAGGTGAGTTTTTTATCCAGGATTATACCTAGATATTTTACCTCTTCCTGTAAGGGTACCTCTATTCCATTTATTTTTAATGTTGGGATATCAAATGCCCTTTTCCTGGTGAAGGGGACAATACTGGTTTTGGTGGAGTTGATTGATAGCCCCTCTTTCCTGCACCACTCCCATGTTCTGTCTAAGGCATCGTGCATCAGGTCTCCAATAGTCCTTTCATGATTGCCTTGGATTATTATAGATATATCCTCTGCATATCCAATTGTTTTGTATCCTTTATTATTAAGGATCTGTATTAGGTTATCAACTAGTATGGACCATAGCAGTGGTGATAGTATTCCCCCCTGCGGACATCCATTTACCGCTGTAACACTCATGTTAACTTGCCATAAAGAGGCTGTGATTATTCTTTGGTTTAGCATATTGCTTACCCATTTTTCTATTGCTGGATCTGCTCCCCTGTTGGAAAGTGCCAGTTCTATTGCTTGAAAGTTCGCATTGTCGAAAGCGCCCTCAATGTCCATGAATGCACAGAGGGCTACCTCCTTTAGGCCTAGTGCCTTTTCAATATCACGAACAATTATGTGCAGTGCTGTGACTGTAGATTTCCCTTTTTGATAAGCAAATTGTAGCTTATGTAGTGGAGTATTAGAGTTTACCTCCTCTCTTAGGTAGCAGTCCAATATCTTTTCCATGGTTTTTAACATGAAGGACGTTAGACTGATTGGCCTGTAGGATCTGGGAGATTCAGGGGGTTTATTTCCACCCTTTGGGAGGAATATAGCCTTGACCTCTCGCCAAACCTCAAAAGTGTGCCACTCGATGATTACATTAGCGGACAATTGCAGAATGTGCAAACTAAAGAGTAGAGCAATTAGAAATAACAATGTGAAGCAATTAGGAATATTAAAGTAGAACATTAAGATACAACAATGTAAAGAGTATATAAGCAGCTGTTTTATGAATAAACAACTGATTCGAGCGCGTTTCTATTCGCGCGGTTTGAAATTGGACTCAAGCATCAGCGCCCAGCTAACGTCCCTCAGTGCATATTGAAGTAGAACGTTAAGATAGAACACTATAAATAGTATATAAGCAGGAGTTTTATGAATACACAAGGTTTTTTTTACTAACAACTGATTCGAGCGCGTTTCTATTAGGACTCAAGCTGCTGATAAGCGCCCTGCCTACGGCCCTCAGTGCATAAACACAAGGACAAAGTTATATCCAACGGCCAGGATATATTCGGCAGACACAGACATACCCCAACAATCTTACTGAACAACATTTAATTGCTGCTGCCAGAAATGAAATTTATATTTGGTGTAAGGGCTTTGGAGCTCGAGTATAGTACGAGTATATATATATATTCGAGTAGTTATTCAGCATTATTGCAGTAGCGTAAGAATATGAGAATTCGTCATATCTGTCTGTCTGTTTTCACTTAGAATAAATCATATGATAACATTTATTCTATATAATAATATTGATATCTTATTACAAATTTAATAGGACATGATGATTGGGAAAATTTAATATATCCCACCTGATATGCGGTAGTAAGTGTGGACAAATTCGGACACAAGTACTGTGTGCCCACTTGCAAATCATCACCTAGTACATTAAGTTCTTTTCCCATAAATGAAGAGAAGCGAAGGGAATTGCTGTCTCTGTGCAATTTGCCACAGACAGAATTATTGCAAGATTTGCGTATTTGTGCAAAAAACTCTTTGAGCCGAAAATGGTTACAAAGAATCGGTTCCGTAATTTTGCAGTCCCAATGCAGTTCCTTACAAGTACAGATATTGAACCTCCTATTGTAGAGAATTTAGGTGCAGAAAATCAGATGGTGGATTCATTAGAGGTCGAAATGGGTGAGGGGGAAATTCCAGAAATGGAACAAATATCCCCATGTCCTCATTGAGAGAATAGTAGTCGTATGTTGCGGGTCTAAATTAGCATGTGCCAAGAAATAAAAGAACTGCAATCAAAGAAAAGGGACAATAAAAAGGAAATTGATTTGTGGAAGTCCTGTACGGAGCAAAACGAAATGCCAAACAATTTGCTGAAGTTATCACTTCTGACAGGCGACGAAAGTACACCAATGATCAGAAGTGTTTATTGCAAAATAAAAATTACTATTTATATAGCAAAAGCATGCGATTCATGCGAGAAACCTTAAATTTCACTTTCCCTTCACCTTCTCCATTATATCGTTGGAATCCATTAAATCGACTGGGAGCAGGATTCAACAGTAATGTATTCAGTAAATTGGAAAAAGCTGTAGCTGCAATGCCTCCACTACATAGAAATTGCGAAATTATAATGGACGAAGTAATGGGAAGGGTAGATTAGAATATAACGAACATGACGATATTGTGGACGGATTTCAGAAGTTGGGTTCTGAACAGCGAACTAAGGATAAAGCTTCCAAATTCATGTTCTTCATAGTTAGAGGAATATTTATGAATTGAAAGCATACCCTAAGTTTCTATTTCTCGGCTAGTGTGGTCCACGGCGATACGCTTACAACTTTATTGCTAGACAACATTAAATCTGTTGTAGATTGCGGCCTCAAGATCCGGGGAATAGTGAGTGATCGGGGCGCAAACAACGTTAAGTGCTATTCGACACATAAGGTAAGTCCCGAAAACAACTTCTTCTTGTTCAACAACAGTAAGATTTACCTTCAAAATGCAGAAGCAACTTGGCGTTTTATCCTCGTCATTTTCTTCTAAAAACCCTAACAAGGGGCCAATTCTAGGAAAAAGAGTAAACTAGACAAACTATAACATTTCAAACAGTTCTTGAATAATTTAGAATTTCTGGCCTCTATGAAAATTCATTGCATTAGTGGATTCGCGGACACTCTAAATACTATGCAATCACTCTATGAAGATTTGTTTTGTGGCGAGTCATTGAAATATGTAATGTTGGGAAAACTAAACCAAGACTGTCTGGAAAATCTATTTGCCGTACTGAGGTCTAAATTGGGAAACAATGCTAATCAATCAGTATGCGAAATAAAGTCTCTGACACAGTCATTCTTGCAGAATACTGTGTTGAAGATAAAAACTTTTCTCCAACATTAGATACCTCTAATGTATCGTTTGACCAAATCATCACAGATTTGTGTACCATTCCGGACAATACGGACAATGTTTAGGACAAGAAGAAAAGTTAGGATGCACTGTGTCAATTAGCGAAGCTGCCGATTCCCATTATTTTGCTGGATACAATCTGAATTCAAAACTAGAAAAAATAAAATGTTCAAATTGTAATCAGATAATGGCAAAGAGGGGCTTCTGCTTTTGGACACCGAAGCTTTTTTTAAAGAGAAGAATTTCAAACCAAATCTCCTTCAAAATCCATCAGACGTATTTTTTAAAATCTTCCAAATACATTTTAGTGTATTTCGAGATTTGATTCCAACTATTTGTCACCAAAGACAAATAAAACAGAAAATAATTGCCGTATGCAAATAAGCATTCTCTTGCCTGTAACATACGAGGTGTGATCAAAAAAGAACCGTTATTGTGTGATCAAAAAATAAAGTATTTATTTATTCATCAACAACTATCTTGTCCCCTTTAAAGTAATTCCCCTCAGATATAATACACTTATGCCAGCGTTTTTTCCAATCCTCGAAACACTTCTGAAACGCTTTTTTTGGTATCGCCAACAGCTCCTG
Organism: Clusia tigrina; assembly: GCA_920105625.2. Lineage (NCBI taxonomy): Eukaryota > Metazoa > Arthropoda > Insecta > Diptera > Clusiidae > Clusia > Clusia tigrina. The sequence continues at coordinate 148,350,900 of OV050031.1, read as the reverse complement.
TTTCGATTTTTCTTTTATCTCTTTAATCGTAGTAAAATGCTTTCCTTTCATCGGTGTCTTCAGTTTTGGAAAGAGGAAAAAGTCAGCGGGGGCCAAGTCCGGTGAATACGGTGGTTGAGGCATGATAGCGATGTCCATGCGACGTTGTTTTTGCTCAAAATTTAACAATTTTGGAACAATTTTCGCTGCCACACGTTTCATGCCTAAAACATCCGTAAAAATTGCTTGGCATGAGCCGAACGATATGCCAACATCATCAGCAACCTCTCTGATAGTGATTCGACGATTATCCAAACTCATTTTCTTCACTGCGTCAATGTTTTCATCGGTTGTTGACGTGCTCGGGCGACCAGGACGAGCATCGTCATTGACATCTTCTCGGCCTTCCTTAAACCGGTTATACCACAATTGAACTTGTGTTCTGCTCATAGTAGACTCGCCAAAGGCCACAGTCAACATTTCAAATGTCCTTGCGCATTTAATTTCATTTTTTACACAAAACTGAATACAATTTCTTTGATCCATTTTTTCGAATAGTATAAAATCGAAGACCACACCAAAACACGACTAACCTTTTTATCTGTCAAAAACAAACTGACAGTCCAAAATGGTTGGTATTGCCAACATATATAACAGACATGTGTACCAACAAAACAGAAAAAAAATGCGAACATCGAACATACGTAACTCACGAAAAGATGCAAAGAACGGTTATCTTTTGATCACACCTCTATATCTTTTATTTAGTTTTTTAATATTTATTAGTTAGAAATTAATCTGCATTCATCCTTCGATTACTCGTTCCGCGCTCTTGTCAATGAATGGCACAAACTCCTGTACTCTGTTTCTTTTTATATGTTTTTAGTAATTCCTGTCTCATACGCCGCCGACAATAGCATGGTGACGGCGCTTCGAGGTGGCCTTTCGTGACAGCGTTTCACGGCTGCGCTTGGCACCAACGACATACAACACATGTCTTGCCAATTCCTCCGGCGCCGAGAACCATCACCGTCTACCGTATCTAAGTGTAGCGGCTGGGCCGCGGACGCTATTGCAGCATATTTTGAACAATGCTTTGTACTGCTGCGCAAGCGCAAGGCGCCAATGCTCTTTGCCATTCCTCTGGTACCGGGAACCAGCACCGTCTACCGTGCCAATGCGCAGCGGATGGCAGCAGACGCTGTTGCAGCATATTTCATACCACGCTTTGTACAGCTGTGCAAGCGCATGGCGCCAATGCTCTCTGTCTTGTGTTTTCCCGGATACTGAGAACCATCACCGTCTATCGTGCCCCTACGCAGCGGATGGAAGCAGACGCTGTTGCAACATATTATGTGCTATTCTTTGTACTGCTGCGCAATCGCCAATGACATGTAAAACGTGTGTTGGTAACTCCTCGCTTCATTAAGATCAGCCGTCCCCGGCTGACGGGCGTCCCGCCCTAAGGGATGCTATCTATTTTCTTGTTTAGGAATGCAGTGGCGGCTTTGGACAACGATATGATCGGGCGGATCATTGTCTGTAGATCAGATGGTTGCAAGGATGTTTCCTTTGAAAGGGAGGCTCTCTGTATCTGGTTCCCCCCTTGAAATTGTGGACCATCCGAGTATCCTTTCCGCATTAAAGGGATTTGCTAGGGAGTCTTCTATGGTGGCGCGTAGCGTAGAAGGTTTGTCCGATCGGTTCGGAAATCTCGGCTGGGCGATGTTACCAGATCCTTGACGACCAATGAGAAGTCGAGCTGGCTTGGGCTGGTACATACGTATAGGCTGCTGCTTGAAGCTATAATTGAAGTGTGTGTTCTCTGGGGCCCGCATCGTCTCCATTACTAGTCTACGTGGGCTCTAGCTGAGCTTATTTCTAGCTCCAAAGTCAGAGCGAGGGATACTGACATATCCGGTGACTGGGCTGAAAGATCCGATGAACTCATGGGCTGGTTGAGCCTCGAAATGAACACGCTCCAGGTTCCTCTGCTCTTTATTCAGGACTTTCTTTAGCGATGCGTCACCAGAATTGCTCGTGTCATATCGGTTGGTTAGAATGGTGATCTACTTTTGAATCTCGTCATAATAGTGAGAGACGGACCATCCCCTTTGCTGAGCCTCAGCATTTCTTGTTGAAGCGGATATGGGACTATTCTGGTTACATATGTTAAGCCCAAATGAGCCATTACTGCGTCAAGGTTAGTAGTGTTGTGAATCAGAATCAAACTACCTGCGCGTAGTTGACTCACAGCTCCAATAGCATAACATTTGTAATAATAATAACATTTGGTGTAGTTAGCATTTAGAAGTATTACAATTAAACTAATTAAGAAAGCACATATTTTTAGGGCGCAAATACTATAAATAAATAGTGTTTATTTATTAATGATTATATGAACTTTTTGGGTGTTATTTTTCCGCAATCTAGTTGAAGAAGGGCATTGGAAATTAGAATGCACCATCGACATTTTTATATTGAGTACGTCAGTTGGCTTGACCAACTAACACCAATCAAAAGATGCGTAACTGGAACACCAGAAAGGTCGTTACCTAGACTGTAAGTGTTCATTGTGAATAGTATATAAGATATATGATTTTAAGAATAAAAGGTCTTAGCTCTTGCAAAAAACAGAACAACACGGTGTTTCCATTGTTAGGAACCACCAGGTACTCGTCTACGCCCGCGACGGCAGCAAAAGGGCGCCACCACCACTAGCGACGAAAAGCACGGACCCCAACATATTCATGAAAATGTTTAGAGAGTATAGGATCATAAAGGATATATGCGGTGAAGGGAGGAAAACTTGAAGAGTTCGGAATTAGATACGCGTCCAAGTTGGGAACAAAATGACGCTGCTTCGTTGTAAGCAGAACGGGAGACGTATTCATTGCAATACGCTGCAAGGGGGCAGCTTGTGGAAAACTATTCCTTTTGGTAGATTAAGAGGCGGGCATTGGATAGGGAAGATATTCCGGCGGATGGGATAATTGGCCGCGATAATCTGTGGAGCCGCGCCATACTGGATGCGCAAGAGAAGCTGTTATCGTTTTTGATAATAAGAATTGAATCCTTATTCTTCCATTAAAGTCATGGCGGTAAGGTAAGAATAGTAATATGGAGGTAGTAAACGCATGGTCAACCGGAGATGTTATTATACATGTGAACACGAAACTTCGGACGTTCGTTTGCACAAGCAACAGCTAGCGGATGGCGTATATATGGGAGAGACTATGACGCAAGTTGCCAAGGGTAAGGTCTACTCTTGCGTACTAAATGCATCAGAAGAGGGGTATTATATGGATGAGGATTTTATGCCCAAGTTCACTAGTTATATAATTTTAAAGAACCAAATTATGGATCAGTAAACTATATTAAGCAGGTAGGTATAAGAAAAAGGATGGGGAGAGTACTAGAATCACTGAAGTGAGACCCAAGCGTAAACTCGGGAGAAAAGGCATCAATAGAAGCCATGTGTACGTCATTTCATGACATATTTTTGCTGAAAGGAGACAAGCTAAAATATAAACCGGAAGTAGAGCATGAAATACCTACCAGAGTGTATCAACCACCATTAAACCAAAAACAGTATAGACTGCCAGAACCTCACAAAGTTGAGGTAAACAGGCAAGTGGAAGGAATGTTAAAGGATAACATAATTTCACCTTGGAACTCACTAATAATTTTATTACCAAACAAGGGGGTGATGAGGGTCAGAAGAAGTGGAGAATGGTCATTGATTTCAGAAAATTGACGACCCCACTATCAAGCAGGTGTTCCCGAGGCATAGACAATTTGAAAGACCAAGCATCTAGGTTAGCCAGGTGCAGACACAAATTGTCAGAGTATGATTTTGAAATCATATACAAACCTGCGAAAAAGAATCTAAATGCTGACACGCTTAGCAGAGTACCGTAGGCACAGAAGATATCAGTAATGCAAACGAGGGCCAAAGCAAAGGCAGAGAAGGAGAAGGCCGGGAGAAGTCAAGAGGATAAAAGTGATGCGTCGAGGGTTGCGAGCGATACGGGTGGCGATGCCAATATACGAATTGTCAGTAGTGTGGAATGGCTGGAGGATGAAAAAGATATACAGGCAGTGTTAAAGGGTTTCCACGAGCCACCTCTAGGTGGACACCAGGGCTTCTGGTAAACCTATGCCAAAATTAGGCGAGTATACGGAAGGAATGGTATACTCAGAGACATAAAGAATATATAAAGAGTTGCCCAAAATGTCATGACAACAAGAGAATTGACACACCGAAATAACCATTTGATAAAGTTCACATGGATAATGTAGGTATTTTACCTGAGACAGTTTCGGGAAATAAATACATCCTAACGTTTTAGGATGATTTTTCTAAATACATGGAGTGCGTGGCTATACCCGATGCTGAAGCAAGTACGGTAGCCAAGGCATTCTTTGACGAAATTGTGGCACGGTACAATATACCAAAGGTTTTGATAACAGACAATGGCTCAAATTTTGTATCGAAATTATTCTCAGAAACTTGTAAGATGCTGGGAATCAAGAAATTGCACATAACAATATATCATCCACAGGCGAACGGTTCATTGGAGCGTAGCCATCGACACCTGGCCGAGTACTTGCGTAGTTTTTCCAAGGAAGACGGCTCGAATTGGTTAACTACGGCCATGCATGTACACAACAATTCTGTGAATGTATCAACGAAGCAAACTCCGTTTAGAACACTCTACCGGTTTGATCACATGCCAGCAAATTTGAAATGAAATACGATGCATAAACATTAACGCCGGGCACCAGCTTGATGGTGCAAGCAACGGAACCGTTGGTGAGTAAGTATTTATATGGATGTAGGTGTATAATATACAGAATGAATGTACGAACGTATATTTAAATAAGTAACTATTCTATGTAAGAGGAATGGTTATGTACGAATAAGTAAATAGGGACATACGATGAGAAATTGGGAATTTTCAGATATAAGTTAGTAACACATGTGTTGCATGTCGTTGGCGCCGTGCGCTTGCGCAGCGGTACAAAGCGTGGTATGAAATATGCTGCCATCCGCTGCGTAGGGACACGATAGACGGTGCTGGTTCTCGGTACGCGAGAAAACACATGACAAAGAACATTGGAGCCATGCGCTTGTGCAGCAGTACAAAGCATTGTACAAACTCCGGTGCAGCAGTGTCCGCGGTGCACCCGCTACGCGTCGATTCGGTAGACGCTGATGGTTCTCGGTGCCGGGGAAATTGGCCAAGTGCGGCCATGAAGCGCTGTCGCGCACCGCCGCCTCGAAGCGCTGTTACCATGAGCTTGTCGGTGGCGTATAGGACAGGAATTACTGAATGGTGAAAACATATAAAAAGAACCACAGTACAAGGGCTCGCATCTTTTAATTGACAAGAGCTGGAAGTAGAAAGACTACTACCGAATTGCAATAATAAAATAATACAAGATTAGAGTTATTATATATTTTGCTTAGGTGCTTATATACATACTACAGCAGGGTACATGTACATACTACAGCAGGGTACATGTACTACAGCAGCGTACATGTGAATATACTTAAATTTTTCTTTTTATCGCGTAGGAAATTAGCATGTGGGAAATTGAAAATAATATGAATGTATTTGTTGAAATAGAAGAATATATATAACTTAATATTACAATATTAGGTAATAACTGTGGGAATTAATTCTAAGCATTTAAAAGTGCCTGGAATATATGTATGTAGTCATACACGAACGTGTTACCGGCTTCAGGAAAATGCACTCGTTTATGGGTATATACATACTATTCGATAATGTTAAATAATTAAAATAAAGTACGTGATAAAAAATGGAGTCATACAATTGACAGAGTTTTGACATAAACGGGTTTATATCAAATATTCTTGCTTATGTCGGAGGGGCAAATGGATTTGCACGGCATGGAAAAATTGTTAAAGATATGAGCTTCAATCAAAATTGCTCAGGTGTTAATTAAGAACACGAAAGAGTTAAAAAAGGTGAAGTTGGAGCCCTACATTGCGATGTCAACGAATAGTCCATTCCTCTTTTCCTCTGGGATATAGTAACAAATCCTGTAATGTAAGGGGAAAGGACGAGTGGACGTAAATTGAATGATATAGCATTCAACTATAGAATAAGCATGTTATAATATATCCGGGATTTAGCGTATGTTTAGTTTAAAAATTTACTTTTATGTACAGTTCTAGATCATATTGGTAATGATGCTGGCGGATACCAACGGGGTACGTGCAGGAGTACGGTTGGACAAACTACCAGACACGGACATATTCCTAGAGAAAACAGGAGATGTATGGTTCGCCAAAGAATAAAAAATAAAATAAATTATAAGATTAATAAAATGCACAAAATTGTTTACAGTGCACGAAAAAGATTATAAGTTTTCATTAGAAGTTAGTTGCACTACCTTCTTCTAGAAAGAGGGGAGGGATGTTGTGAGTCAAAATCAAGCTACCTGCGCGTAGTTGACTCACAGCACCAACTTCTAATAGGCATAACACGTTTGCAATAATTAAAATTTATAAGTATTACAATTAAACTAATTAAGAAAGCACATATTTTTAGGGTGCAAATATAAATCTATATTTATTTATTAATTATATGAACTTTTAGGGTGCCACGGTTTCGCAATCAAGTTGACAAAGCAATTGGAATTTAGAATGCTTAACCAATCGACACCAATCAACAGTAGCGTAACTGGAACACCAAAAAGGTGCTTACCTAGACTGTAAGTGCTTATTGTAAATAGTATATAAGACGTATGATTTTAAGAATAAAGCGGCTTGTTTTGTCAGAATATGAAAGAGAAGTACACTTTGTTTACCTTATTTGGAACCACTAGGTAATCATCTATACCGCGCTTATTACTGGCAGTAAAAGGGCGTCACAACCACTAGCGACGAAAAACGCTGACCCCAACAAGACGCTGTTGCATCATATTTTATACCATGTTTTGCTACGCTGCGCAAGCGCATGGCGCCAATTCTCTCTGTCTTGTGTTTTCCCGGGTACTGAGAACCATCACCGTCTATCATGCCCCTGGGCAGCGAATGGTGGCAGACGCTGTTGCAGCATATTATGTGATATTCTTTGTACTGCTGCGCAAGCGCATGGCGCCAATGACATGCAACACGAGTGTTCCTAACTTGCATAACCGAAACCAATAAAAAATACCATGTTTGGCTTTCGGATACAAAGTGTGGCAAACATAGCCTGCACATTCTGAACTTCTTGATAGTGGTTCTACTACGGAAGCACTGCCGATGGATGCTTCAGAAACGTCTGCAGAAGGTATCTGCTCAGAAGACATCGAAAAGGTATACAAATAGTTCAATGGGTCAGCGTAACAGTAAATTTGTCATGTTTTCTGTGTAGCGAATATATATGTATATGTATGAATTTCATCCATCATGAATGTCTACCTCAAAGGTGGTGTGGAAAAGAATTCAAAAACTTTTTAGATGTCTATTAGTTTTATTACTAGCATATTTTGTAAAATTTTTAATTTCATCATACTACATTTCTACCAGTGTTTTTCTATAGCAGTCATGAAATATTTTATTATAGTGCCAATCATAAAAGGATGAATTGTTTATGGAAAATGAATATCAAAAATTTAAATACATCTGCAAAATTCTTGCATAACAATAAAATCCAATCTAACAATTTGCTTGTACGGAAATGCAACAACTTCCTAAAATGGCACACATTCATTGACGAACGATATGTTTGATTGGATTAGATTTTGTGACGTTAATGAGCTTCTTCAGACGAAATATGCAAAAGCATCACAAAACTAATATCAACAAAGCTGTTGAAATCGTACTAACATTAAGACAATTTCATGCTCACATGAATTTATGTATGTATGTAAGTTAAGAATCACCGTTATGACTATTTTTAGAAAATATAAATATAATAGCTGCAGTGTTCTGCTATAGCAGCAGCAATAAAATATGGTTCAGCAAAAATATTTAATACTGGAGAATTTATGTAAATTTATTCCAAATTAATATTAATAATTATATTACTTTACTACTGTATATATAATACAATATATACAATTCATTCAAAAGTTTACACACAAAGAAGCATGAAGCAGTAAGAAGTTTTTGCACTTTTTTATTACTTTCCAAAACTCAAGTCTCCACGTCAAGGAAAGTAATTTATTGAGTTGCCGGTTGTAGTATTTCGCATGGCGTTTGTGTAAAACCATGCAAGCAAGTTAACTGGGGTAAGCCCTGCACATATCATGTAGACATTTTTTTAAGAAAATGTCAAATTTAATGGGCAAAAAGAGGCACTTTATATTAAATTATGTTTTACCAGACATTATTTATCCAAATATAAATTTAAAATTTCTTGAATTTTTAAATACTTGAAATAATTTTTTCTTTTTAGATTTTTGACTGAAATAATATTTGATTATGAAAGTATTTATTATGCGTTGTGAGTCAAACTCACAATGTCCGCTAAACCCAAGTAGCTATTAGATTTTATTATTAATAAAATAATAAACATGCATAGACCCAAGGAGCAATCATAATGTAATGAAAATGTTATTATTAAGTAAAAGTCGATTGCATGCTTTAGGTGCGCGCATTTGACAATTGAACTGCAATGAACTTTCACTACTGACTCGTCAGCACTTTCCCAAAAGTGAGCCACTCGATTATTGCATTAGAGAACAATTGCAGAATGTGCAAACCAAAGAATAGGGCAATTACAAATAACAATGTAGGGCAATTAGAAATAATAAAGTAGAACGTTAAGAATGTAAATAGTATAAGCAGGTGTTTTACAAATAAATGAGCTCTTTTTCTAACAACTAAATTCGAGCGCGCTTCTATTCGCGCAAGAGCAGAGTCTATCAACACCCCAACATAATTGGCACAGCCGGAAAAAGGACCCTTCCTAAGGTCCCAGGAGCATTTAGGAACATTCGAGGAGGAAACGCAGAAATAGGAGAAAAACAACATCACAACCAGGCGCGCACATCGAGGGAAAATGAAGGGAACAAAGAGAAATATGTAAGTATTTATTTTATTGTAACGTAATATAAGTGCATACTTATGCCACCCTGAGTGTGCCGCACAGTGGTACGAACCCATACATATTGAGGAAAAAAATAGGAGTAATCGGAGGATCAATCATGGTCGGTCAACTTCCACGCCCACCTCCCACACAAACTCAACATAGAAAGTGCTACAAAATGGGTTTCAATATAGATATTCAACTGAAATTTTGGTAACTTATATCTGAAGACATATAGATGCTGTGTTGTGAAAATGGGCGTGGTCGGTAAACTTTCACGCCCACTTCCCATATGAACTTAAGTGTGGAAACTGCTTCAAAATGGGTTTCAATATAGAGATTGAACTGAATTTTTGGCTATTTATATCTGAGAAGAGACAGAAATTTTGTTTTGGAAATGGGCATGGTCTAATAATTATTTCGCCAACATTTTAAAGTTTAAAAAAGTTTCCTGAATTCATGGGGATTCATGAAATATAACATAATAGATCATAATGTGTATAGTAAATATTTCTAGATATTTTCATTTATATATTGTTTAAGGATATTTTTCCTTAAATGGTTGCCAGTTCGATGCTTGTACCAAAATGGCTGATGAATTGTTATATGGTGCTTGTACCAGTAAAACGTGGGTTAATCACAAGTTGATTACATTGGTTGCTATTTCGGTGCTTGTGCCAATATAGCTGTTGCGATTGTTATATGTCGCATGAATCAGTATAAATTAAAAAACTTCGTGTGGTTGATGGAGTCAATTATTAAAACTGACTGATTTATTTGATAAAGGTGTGAACTTATATACTAATTGATACACATATAATTACAATAAGAATTGAGGAATTTAACTAATGCTTACGTACAAAATAAAACGGAAATATCATGTTACTTAAAATTAACGAAATTGACAATAAATTTTCACACACATAAAAATGCTAGCTTGCAAAATTGTGCATATGTATGTGCAAATATAGCTAACTGCAATTTGATGGGCATATTCGTTCGTGGAGCAGTGGGATCGCTACGCTCGGCATATGGTTAAACAAGTATAAATAAAATGGGTTCAATATAACTAAAGATTTTATTCATCAACTATCATTTCTTTAACTACATCATCTAGTTCCAAAATCTGTTTACGAGGTTGAAGTCATACACCACTTATGAAAGGATCAGATGATGCAAGCAGACGATGGAAAACATCAGTATTTGTTGAAGTTCTATTGCACTTTCTAAACATCAACCTATACTTCCTGTAATCTTTATTATGCGCTTCTTCTGCTTCATCGGAGAGCATACCAATAGGGAGTACTGCTGCATCAATTATGTCCTTTCACATATACGAGTATAAGTATTTTATGGACAGTGTTGCATTCTAAGCGAAGTCAACAACCGCTGCAATGCACGCCCTTGACTGCGGCCAACGACAGCGCAAATCGCTGACAACGAACTTCCACGTGCATCAGCACTTTGTGCACATTAATGATAGTTTTTTGCATTACCTTTATATTAATTGTTTATGTTTTATTTTATAAGTAAAATATCTAAGTAAGCAATAAATGGCTCAATTGTAATAGTATAAATTAAGTGAAATTATTAAAAATGTTCATCAGTTCTTTGAAACCTATAAACGAGAGTTTTATTTAATTCGTCAATCCGGAGGTCTGGTCATATGTACTAGTACCTTCACCCAACAATAGTATTGGTACCTAGTTGGTACCTAGGCTACTTTATCATAATTATCGAAGGTCTGGTTATAAGCTCCAGTATCTTCATTCAATATTAGTCTTGGTTTTGCACCTAGGCTATTTCATAACCATAAAACAACCCAGCTTAAGTAAGGTGGAATAAAAGAAATCCCACTCTTAACATTGGTGACCCCGATGTGATCCTGTGCTTGATCACAATCATCGTAGAAGCTTAACATGGAGACTCTTGCGAAGCACCAGGAACGGATCGGGCAGCAGATCGAAGCGCTCATAAGCAACTTCAAAAAGGACTCCGAACAGCGTAAAATGATAATCTATTGCGAGGAACGCATAAGACGACTGGATGAATATTGGACAACCTTTGAGCAACAGGACTCGGAATTAAGAGCCTTGACAGGGATTTCACTTGACTATGCATATTTTCAAAACGATTATTATGCCAAAATTGCAGCTATTTCATCAACATAGTCCTTCTGCGGACAGATAATCAAGGTGCTACTGGACATACGGCATATTCAGCAGGTACCAAACCGCAGCGAGACTCATCAACCAATCGTCGACTAAGCGAGTCTACGCGGTTAATTCGACGCCAAGCCGAAGTGATAAGGACACTACAGCGGCAACTAAATTCAATTATGGACGACACGGATCGACGCTCGAAACAGTTCCTTTCATTCAAGAAAGGCAACATACTACAACATTGGAACCATATCGAAGACATCAACAATCAGCTATGGGAATTGGAGGCTGATCCTACTCTTGTGGGTTATGATACACACCAATATATAACCTTGGAAGAAGAAGTACAGTACGTACTGGTGCTATTAAGTGAGTGGGACGCAGAAGTTACATCAACACCGGTAGCAAACAATTCCTGACATCTGCCCAAGATAACCTTGCCTAAATTCGATGGCAGTTGTTTGAATTGGAGACAATTTCATGACCTCTTTAATGAAATGATCCATAAACAGAAGATAGCGAACTGCCAGAAATTGCTCTACCTAAAGTCCAACCTAGGAGGAGAAGCCGAGCGCCTGATAAAACACCTACCAGCCATAGAAGAAAACTACTTGACAGCTTGGAGCATTCTAAAGGAGCGTTATGAGAATACTAGGCTGCTGGTAAACGCACTCCTAAGTAAACTTGTCAACCAACCCAATGTTGTAGCAGAAGGAACCGACAGTTTAAAGCGTTTCCATGACACAACTCAAGAATGTGTATTGGGATTACAAAACATCGGAATTGACACTGGCACCTGGGATCCAATTATATTGTTCATATGTATAAAGAAGTTCGATAAGGCTTCACACATACTGTATGAGCAATCGCTAGCTAAGCAACGGGAACTCCAATCATTCCAGGATTTCCAAGGCTTCCTGCAATCCCGCTTCCAAGCTCTAGAGGCTTTAGGAGGCAAATCCATCAGGAAAGCAAGTACACTACTTGCAACAAATATCGTCAATTGTCCGCTTTGTGAAAGTAACCATCCTCTCTAGGCATGTAAGGACTTTGGCAAGTTGAACCCTGACTAGCGGCTGCAACAAGTGAAACGTCATAATCTCTGCATCAACTGTCTCAAACCAGGGCACTCGCTCTCGAACTGCGTTTCAAGTGGATGCCGGAAGTGCTCCAAAAAGCACATTCGTATGCTACACTTTGAAGGAGCCATAACCTAACTCTCTCCAACTTCAAATACTAATAATTCAAGAACTCAACTTGGTCATACGAAAGAAAAGACGTCAACTGCAATTATCGACCAACAAAACGTAAAAGCTACTCATGCTATTGCACGCACTAAGTATGTCGCACTAGTAACAGCAGTAGCGAAATTAATCGACCACTCAGGAGCCAATATCGAATGCAGAGCCTTACTAGATTCAGCCTCACAACTGAATCTCATCACGGTTAAGCTAGCTAATAGACTAGGATTCAAAGGAAAGGCTGAGTAGTTAACAATAATGGGCATCGGGTACGCCAATCAACAGTCACAAAGGCGTGTCAACACAAAGATAGCATCCCGAATATGTAATTTCTCGGCCAATTTCGAAGCCTTCCTCCTACCACAAATATCTCTACCGCAACTATCGATAGACATAGATACCACCAGCTGGGAAATACCACAAAACATTAAGTTGGCAGACCCAGCATTCAACACTCCAGGTCCTATTGACATTCTGTTGGGAGCAGATTTGTATCACGACATCCTTAGCATCGGACAAATTCGTTTGGGAAAGGGTTTGCCAACATTACAAAACACCGTTTTTGGATCGATTGAGGCGGGCAAAATCAACAACCAGTACCTTGATGAACTAAAATGCTGAGTGCTGAGCAATACAGAATTCGAACTACAAAAATTTTGGATTCTAGAGGAAGTAGATGCCAAGGTACCCACACAAACACAGGACTAGAACGAGAGATTCCTACGTTCTTCTGGTCAGATTCTGAAATTGTATTGGCATGGATCAATTCCACATCGTAGTCGTATCAAACCTTCGTTGCCAACCGTATAGCAACCATACAAAATCTCAGCTTACCTCAACAATGGCGACACGTCAGATCGAAAGAAAATCCAGCCGATATTCTTTCACGTGGAATTACTCCATCAAAATTGAAGAACTGCACGATATTGTTCTATGGTCCCTTATTTCTTCATAGTTCAGAAGCAACATGGTCTATGCCATACAAACCTGAATCTGACTGCAATGAAGAACGAAAAAGTACGGTTACAGTGAACGTGGCCCAATCATGCGGAGACCACTTCATAAACAACATCAACCATAGGAACTCATTTCCTAAACTCCAAAGGATCACAGCCTACGTAGCACGCTTTATTTAACACAGTCGCAATCGTAATCACAAGAAGGGTTCCTGATTAGCATGCGAAGAGCTAGAAGTGGGATTGCGCTTCATAATTCGAGCCTTGCAGAAAGGTGAATTTACAACAGAGTGGAAGCATCTGAAATCCTTTAAAGAACTTCAGAAATCCAGAGATCTTTTAAGTCTATCACCATTTCTCGACGACAACAACATAATACGAGTAGGTGGCCGACTGGAAGCCTCATCACTTTCATACGATGCAAAAGACCCGCTGTTACTACCCGTATCTCATCCATTCACGAAACTTTTGATGGAGTACATTCATCGAAAAAACCTGCATATCGGACCACAAGGACTTTAAGCGACTACACGACAACGTTTCTGGCCGGTAAAAGGGAAAACTGTGGCACGAACGACTGTGCAAAATTGCATCAAATGCTGCAAAAGCAAGCCTAAACTCCTAACTCAAATCAAGGGTAATCTACCTGCGGATCGCATAGAGCTTACTAGGCCATTCATCAACTCTGGCGTTGACTTCTGGGGACCCATCTGGACACACTATCGCCTAAGAGGAAAGCGTCCTCAGAAAAGCTATGTTGCGGTATTTATCTGCTTCACTACGAAAGTAGTACACTTAGAAATGGTAACTGACTTAACTACCGAAGCCTTCATTGGAGCTCTGACGCGATTCATGGGTAGACGCTGCAACTGCAGAAACTTATATTGCGACAACGCCACACACTTTGTAGGTGCCAGGAACAAACTTTCAGTGCTCACCGAGTCCATATTCTCGACAGGGGGCCAAGAAAAAATAAAAAAATTCCTGTAACAACAGAGGAATCAACTACCACTTCATTCCTCCCAGCGCTTCTCATTTCGGAGGCTTATGGGAGGCAGCTGTCAAATCGGCCAAACACCTTCTTCAAAGCAGTCTCAATACCGAGTCCCACACATATGAAGAACTGGAGACTCTCCTAATTTATATCGAAGCCATATTCAATTCCCGGCCTATCACCCCCATTTCAACTGACTCCAGAGACCTGGCCACATTAACTCCGGGACACTTTCTAATCGGAGAAGCTATGACTGCCTCCATCGACACCGCGGCAGCAGCTTGCGAAGTTTCTTTGGGCAAACGCTGGCAATTAATCAACAGCATCAAGCAGGAATTCTGGCACAGATGGACTAAGGAATACCTGAGTGAACTGCTGAACAGAAAACAAAATGGAAAAAACCCCAGAAGAACATTGAACTTGGACGGCTGGTCTTAATTAAGGAAGACAACACACCCGTTCGTCAGCGGTTTCTGGGACGTATAACTAAGGTATACGAGTATAATGGATATGTTCGTGTTGCAGACATCCGTACTATGAACAACACGCTAAAGAGACCGATACACCGTCTTGCCCCACTCCGAATAGAATCCACTTCCGAAGCCCAGCAGGAATCCGCGCCTGCAGCACCGCCGAAAAAATGCCGACATAGTAATATAGGCACCGTTATCACAGGTCTACTACTCTGCTTGCCAATAACGCCATGTGATGGAAGAATTAAGCAAGACAAATTTAACAACAAACTCGGCCTCTATTTTGAGAACATAGGCACCACCAGCATAATAACCAATGAATGGAATTTAGTCATATTTTATGACCCCGATCCCTACTGGCAAGAATGGCGTATCATAAAAAATATGACGTTCATCGTAGACAAACTTTGTGGTCAGCTACTCCACTGAGAATCTTGTCAGCGAATTGGTTTATTACACAACCACAGGCTGAGCGACATGAGCAAAGAAAACAATCTTCTGTCGGCACCATCAAACAGCCGGCAGAAAAGAGGCGGCTGGGATCTTATCGGCAATGTTGCTAATAGTCTTTTCGGAGTATTAGACTCAAAATATGTAGCCGACATGTCAAACATCAGCGATGGAATATATAGAAACGAGAACCACGTGTTGAAACTATTGAAAAATCAGACATCCATTATCGATTCCACACTAAATGTTCTGAAAAAGGACCAAATAGCAGTCGGAAAGGGTTTCCGTGGTTTCCAAGCACAACTGCAAACTGTGGTTGCTCAATTTAATAATATCACGCAGCAACTCCTTCGAGAAGAGCCCTCCAACCTATACTATGCGCTAGCAATGGAACTAGATATAACCATGCAAGAATTTCAACAAATGCAGATGGCCATAATTGAGAGCATTACTGACACACATCATGGCAAGATAAATCCAATACTGGTGTCGCCTTCACAACTTCGGCAGGAACGCAACGATCAAGACACATCTACACGAAGGTCTTCGGTTCCCACTAGCTTAAGGCAATATTCTGGAATACTACAAGACAATGGAAATCGAAAGCACCATTCACAAGACTATGTGGTCTTTCGGCTTCGATTGCCACTAGTGGATACTGAGAAGCACGACCTGTACAAATTAACTTCAATTCCTACATCCATAAATTCAACTCTAAGTCTCATCGAACCAGTTATGAAAATTTTGGCTATAAGCCTTCACAGGGATAAATATTATCCATTCAATGATGAGTTGTCCGATTGTACTCGTATGAAGGTGGAACGAACCATCTATTTATTGCACCATCGTCATCCCATTTATAAATTGGGCGCTGAATTCGGAAGATGTGAAATGGATCTATTTAATCATCTAGCAGTATTCGAGAGTTGTCATCTCCACCAAGCTGGTTCGGATTCCGTTTGTTATCAATTGCAGAACGGAAACCAGTGAATTTATGGGGTGAACAAGATGTCCTCAATGAACGTGATATGTGACAACAACATCTCACAACTATCATTAGACGGAGCCGGACTCTTGGAGCTTTATGACACCTGCTTTATCAAGGAAAGCCAAATACTTATTCAAGGTCACAAAAGCTACGAAAGTTAAAATGGCTTATACACGACTTGCGAGCTTACCACAACCTATTTTGATAAAGCATCTAACGCCTTTATCAAATAAGCCAACACATTTCATATCCAACTTGGCAGAAACAACGCGATTGCAGAATCAGTTGGCAGAACTTAAACCCAATGACATAAGCTACCACCATATTCATCATTATACCGTCAGTTATCTTTGCGTCCTTGGAATCATTATAATTACAATTGTAATCGCATGGCGAACACACAAAACAAGGAAACCGAAACCAGCACCACGGAGACTGAATATCAGTGAATCACAAATTCTGTCGCCAACCGGCGAACCAACCTTTACTGTAAATGTTGAACCGCTATTAAACAAGGGGGAGAATTTTTCATTATAAGCGAAGTCAACAACCGCTGCAATGCACGCCCTTGACTGCGGCCAACGACAGTGCAAATCGCTGACACGTGCATCAGCACTTTGTGCACATTAATTATATTTTTTTGCGTTACCTTTATATTAATTGTTTATGTTTTATTTTATATGTAAAATAACTAAGTAAGCAATAAATGGTTCAATTGTAATAGTATAAATTAAGTGAAATTATTAAATATGTTCATCAGTTCTTTGAAACCTATCAACGAGTGTTTTATTTAATTGGTCATGCCGGTGGTCTGGTTATATGTTCACTCAACAATAGTCTTGGTTTTGTACCTAGGCTACTTCATCATAATTATCGAAGGTCAGGTTATAAACACCAGTATCTTCATTCAATATTAGTCTTGGTTTTGCACCTAGGCTATTTCATAACCATAAACACAAGGGTCTGGTATATCTACCAGGACCCAGCTTAAGTAAAGTGGAATAAAAGAATTCTCACTCTTAACAGACAGTAACAGGCATGAAGTACCAGTTATATTTTTTAACAAATACGAGTAGTTCAGCTGTATCCCACGTAAATTTTTTAAACTTGTCAGTATCAATTTTTTGGCCACATGTTATTATCTGAAGAACAATACGAAAGCGATCTATAAGTTCTTCATCAACTCCTGTTATATCAGCAACGACTTTAAGGTTGGAAAACAAACGCCTTGAGGTATTACCATCGTTCGAAGGAACAGTTCCTTGTTGCCCATTCGTTCTTTGAATGCCGTCTGAATTCGATGCTTATTTTCTTGTTTTAAAATCTTATTTCTAGCTTCGATCGCAGAACACTTTTCAAAAGATATGTTATAAGAAATATGGAGTATGCATTTCATTAATTTTATTCGAGCGTGTAATGATGAAATGCCCATATTACAAGCCTCACTATCAACAGCTCTCCTTGAAATTGTGGCCAAAGTGTTCATTTCGGGGGGTTTCGCTTTACAAATATAACATACGGCTGCTGATGCAGTATTTGTAACTATTTGTGCCGTTTTGCCATCCATTATTGTGAATTCTCTGCTGCATACTAGAATCTCCGTATTCCGCAAAGCAGTAATTTCCGACTTCATTTTCTCAACAACTGTTAATACTTTTTCTTTGGTCTCCTTAGCGAATTCGAAGAAAATTGGACGACAGTATCTCGTTGATGATGGACTTTTATTACGCCAGTATTCCTCTTCAGTGGTTGATTGCAAACTTAAAGGCACCATCGATACCAATAGCAAATTCCTGTCGCTTACATTAGATGGCAAACTCTGATTGTACTCTGCATTACCAGAGGAGCCATCGCAACCCCACTTAGACGTAAGAGTGCATTTCAAATTTCTGATAGCATTAAAATTGTCGTAGGAAAATCTTTCAAACATACGTTTTGTCGTGCGATCCATCAAAGTTTGCAAGCTAACAGAGGCTTCCTTTTCTGTTATTCGAATATTATCAGGATAACATTTTGTCTTTTCATTTAATACCTTTATATAAGGTGGTAAAATATCATATCCTTCTCCTTGGAGAACATTTTTTATTGCTTCGTACTGATACCTTGTTAACTCTGCATCCATCATTAATGCTAGCGCAGTTGACGAAGGAATATGTGATTGTGATTTTATTTCTGAGCCCGCTACTGTACTCGCCATGACTAATTGTACTTGTGTATACCGGGATGTTAAATCAGCAGTTTTGTACCTTTTACTGCGATCTCAGCAATCACCGAATTCCTTCCCTTTTTCGTTGAACAACTAGGTTGGTCATCAGCATTTGATACTTTAAATAAAGCTGAAAAAAACTTGTTATGGTATTTAAAATTTGCATTAAATTATTTTGTTTCA
The DNA here is from genome assembly GCA_920105625.2 of Clusia tigrina. Classification (NCBI taxonomy): domain Eukaryota; kingdom Metazoa; phylum Arthropoda; class Insecta; order Diptera; family Clusiidae; genus Clusia; species Clusia tigrina. The sequence continues at coordinate 148,332,215 of OV050031.1, read as the reverse complement.
GAACGTTCTTTTTAGCCATGCATCATTTTTTTTCAAAAATATGACATTTTTTTGCGATTCTTCCCCGCGTTTATAAAATCGACTAAGAAATCTCTTCTGAACTGCTTTTTCCACGATTTCGATTTCTTCTTTCGTAAGAACCGAATTTTTTGCTTTTATGAAATCTGTTAATAAAAGAACATTTTGACTTCAATTAATAAGCTCCCCACTCAATTAGGTAACTACTCGTATATGACACAGAAAATAAACTCATTTTAATAATTATGCTTAATAATTTTCTTCTACTTCTGCTTTGCAAAATGTTATTTTCAATCAATTCAAATGGTTTTGTTCATAAAATCATATGGTTTTGATTTTCTTATTTGATATGCACTTCTTTCAACTTGCTGTCAATGCATTGCTAATTAGTTGTTGTTATAATGGATTGATGAATGTGATGTGCATTTAAAAGTAAGAACGCAGAAACAAATGATCAGTACCGTTAGGTCACATAATGCTTATTTTGTTTTCAGTCGCATGTCGCAGATAACTGCAACTCCCATAGGCAAAATTTAAATAATTGTGAAAAATATTTGTCTCTGAAATTTGCATTCATAAGTTATTATTTTAGGTAGTTAAGAATATGAAATACATTTAGTAGGAAATATACTTCAATTGGTGGACGTCTGTGACCGAGAGAAGTTGTGCTCTAAAACAAAAATATAACAAATAGAACATAAAATAAAAATAAACTATAAATTTTTTTATTGAACCCATCATTAAAGAAGTTTAAGCCACTAAGTATGCAACAAATTTTGTTGCAAATTTGTATTGCAATTTTCGTGACCTTTGGCAGAAAATTCATAAGTTTGAAGAGGATCCGTAAAAGTCGCTGAATTTTTTTACATAAATTGAAACAATATATTCTAACCTTCCAGTTTATTTCAGTGGGAAGACGGAGGTAGCCGAAGCCAACTTAGTTTTTTTCCAAAGAAAATTGCAAGCGCTACATTTTGAAGTAGAGCATGAAATACCTACTAGAGTGGATCAACCACCAATAAACCAAAAACAGCATAGACTGCCACAAGCTCTCAAAGTTGAGGTAAACAGTCAAGTGGAAGGAATGTTAAAGGATAACATAATTTCACCGAGTATCTCGCCTTGGATCTCACCAATAATTTTGTTACCAGAGAAGGAGAGTGTTTAGGGTCAGAAGAAGTGGAGAATGGTCGTTGATCTCAGAAAATTGAACGACGCCACTGTCAAGCAGGTGTTCCCGTTACCAAGGATAGAAGAAATCCTGGATCAAATAGGACATAGTAGATATTTTTCTACACTTGATTTAGCCAGTGGCTACCATCAGGTTCTGGATCTATTATCACCTATGCATCGGTGGTTTGGATGAGCAGACTCTCTCTTGTAGGGGTCAAAAAAGCTCTATCACGACTACAGCGTACTGTGGCCATATGTTGTACCGGAGCTTTTCCGACTACTCCAGGCCCGGCACTTGATGCTCTGGTGAATCTCACGCCACTAGGGTGTCTTCATCCGCGGAGAGGCCGTTAAAGCCATCTGCAGAGTGAAACATACTGGCCACTGGCATGGGGTTTATTCGATATTGGATGACGGCGCAGGCACTGACATCGATTCTGCAATCCTGTCTATGCCCCCGGACCGCATGTCAAGAACCGTCATACTAGAAAAGCCGTACAATGTGTTGCTGCCAGAGGCTCGTTCATGGTTAGACCCCGAGAACGAGCCCGGCAAACACTGCTGCCGTATATTCACTGATGGCTCCAGGACTGAAGAAGGTTTTAGCTCTGGTGTCTTCGTGGAATCTTATGGGACCCGTCGGTTCTTTGCCCTAGGTCTGTGTGCGTCTGTGTTTCAGGCGGAGGTGTATGCTATACTTGAGGCAATGGACTTTGTTGTGGAAAACAGGTGGAAAGGCAAATCTATTTGTGTCTGCAGTGACAGCCAAGCTGCGCTCATGGCCTTAGATAGTCCTACCACCACTTCCACGATAGTCAGGTCCTGCAAATCCAGGCTAAATTATGTTGGAAAACATAATAGTCTGACGCTGACATGGGTACCGGGACACGCTGGCATTGCGGGTAACGAGACCTCTGACTCTTTGGCCAGGATGGGCTCTGAGGCTGTTTTTATTGGCCCTGAGCCTGTTCTGCCACTCCCTTCTGCTGTCACCCAAGCCACTGCAAACAAGTGTGTTGTTTCGACCCACAAGCGAGCATGGCGGGCTGAGAGCGGCTGCAGATGGACTGAAATTATACTACCTGTTATCTCTGACCAATGGTCACGGTTCCTTCTATCTTTAGGTAGGAGGGACTGCAGGCTGTTGGTTGGCGTGATGACGGGGCACTTTCTATGGGCTATGCACATGGAAAGGATTGGCATATCAGATAGTGTGCTGTGCCCAGCCTGTGGAGAAGAAGACGATTTCCTTTGCGTCTGCACTGCCTTTGCTCGAATCAGGTTTGGGATATTTGGCTCTGATGTGCTGAGGAGTGACCAACTTGGCTCCTTGGCACCACAGGATCTACTTCTATTTCTTCGGAGGTCGGGTAGATTTAAAACAGACTAAAAGGCAACCTTAAGTGCAGTACAATAGATATATATGGATAGTCCATCGTTGCTCAGAGGCAGGAGCACTGCCTGACCCGCAGAAGGTGGAATGCGTTAAAAATTTAGCGGTTCCGAGAAATAGAAAGGAAGTGCAAGCATTCCTAGAACTAGTGAACTATTACAGAAAGTTCGTGGAAGCACTAGCCGGAATTGCATTGCCAATTAATATGTTGCTACGTAAAGAAGCTAAGTTCGAATGGATAGAGAGCTGTCACCAAGCATTCGAGAGGCTAAAAGAGATAATTAGCTCGCCACCGATTTTGGCGTACCCCGACTTTGAGCAAACCTTTTTGACCACCGATGCTAGCAATGAAGCATTGGGAGCAGTGTTGTCACAAGGGGAAGCCGGTAATGACCGACGAATTGCATTCGCAACCAGGGCGCTTAGCTATACGGAGAAGAGATACTCCACTATAGAGAAAGAATTTCTAGCCATAGTGTGGGCTACGAAGAATTTTAGGGCATATCTGCTAGGACGCCCATTCAAAATTTATACCGACCATCAACTGCTGCGAGGCATAGCGAATCTTAAAGATCAAACCTCTCGGTTGGCAAGTTTTCGGCACAAATTGTCTGAGTATGATTTTTAAATCATATACAATCCTGGGAAAAGATCCTAAATGCAGATGCACGTAACAGTGTGCCACAAGAGCAAAAGATATCGGTAGTTCAAACTTGAGCACTGGCAAAGGCCGACAGGGAAAAAGCCAATGTTAACGGTCAGTAGTTGACACAGAAGCAGCAGAAATTAAAGAAACGCATGACGAAGGAGACAAATAGCTAGCCAACAGGGTAGAGTGGCTCGAGAATAACAAAGATATTCAGGAGGTACTGAAGGGTTTCCGTGATTCACGTCTAGGTGGACACCAGGGATCTTCGAAAACCTACGAGAGAATCAGACGGGTATACGCCTGGAAAGATATGGTCAGAGACATAAAAAAATATTTAAAGAGTTGCCCAAAATGTCATGACAACAAGAGTTCGAGGCTAAAAAAAATGCCAATGGTGTTAATTGACACACCGAAATAACCATTTGATAAAGTTCACATGGATAATGCAGGTATTTTACCTGGGACAGTTTCGGGAAATAAATACATCCTAACGTTTTAGGATGATTTTTCTAAATACATGGCGTGCGTGGCTATACCCGATGCTGAAGCGAGTACGGTAGCCAAGGCATTCTTTGACGAAATTGTGGCACGGTACAATATACCAAAGATTTTGATAACCAACAATGGTTCAAATTTTGTATCGAAATTATTCTCAGAAACTTGTAAAATTATGGGAATCGAGAAATGGCACATAACAGCGTATCATCCACAGACGAATGGCTCATTGGAGCGTGGTCATCGACCTGAGGCCGAGTACTTGCGTAGTTTTGCCAAGGAAGACGGCTCGAATTGGGATCAATGGTTGACCACTGTAATGCATGTACACAACAATACTATACGTGTATCAACGAAGCAAACTCCGTTTAGAACACTCTACCGGTTTGATGATATGCCAGCAAATTTGAAGCGCAAATGTGAGCCAGACCCAAACAAAGTGCGGAAATATCAGCTACAGCGAGCGCACAAGTTGGTTAGAGATTGTGCTAAACGAGTAGCCAGAGAAGCCTACAACAAGATACTAAACCCAGTAGTCTTTCATGTGGAATACCACGTACCAATGAAGAATCAGGCTAAGAGAAGCAAATTCTCACCTGTTTGTATAGGTCCGTATATGGTAGCAGAGATCCGCAGCCGGTGGTACCACGGTGGTAACGATTAAAAGCAAACCGAAAAAACTCCAGAATAATTTACTAAAGTTATTCCATTTGCGAACTCAATAACTAAATAACATCTGTGTGTAGTGTACTACACTCGTATACACTCATATTCCTCATTTGATGAGCAACTGAAATCAACATTTTATTAATAAGCATAAAACAGCGTCAGTTATCTTTTCAAAGTCAAGGCCAGTGTGAAATTAAACCATGTTGACTTAGGTCGTGAGTAAATTACATAATGTAAATATGCAAGCAAACACTGCAGCTAAAATGCAGTAACAACAAGAATAAGAAGAATGAGAATGGTTCAAAAATATTAAGTACGGTAATAATTAGTGATGAAAAAATGTGAGATAGAAAAAACACAGATGCAAGAATCAAAATTTAACGGAAGAAATAATATGGATAAATAATTTATTTAATCCATTTGGACAAACCGCAAGTGCATTGACCAATCCAATTGTGCAAAGCGCAAAGTGAGCGCATGCAGGGTGGAAATGTTAGCAGTGCACGATTGCTTGAGAATTCGTACAAACTTTACATATAGTAAGAAGATGGAGTGCATTTATGATTGTAAACGTACATTCGCACAAACAAAGCACATGATAGGAAGTTGGACAAAATCTGTCCCAATAGGAAACATTGGAATGAATGTGTGGGCACGCATTCTAATTGGACTAGGTCGAATATACTTTAGCAAGAATATACTTTTGAAAGAAAAGGAAAGATAGGTTTAGGTAAAAATTGTATCAATATAATTGTAAATAAAAATGAAATTCGAGTAGATATGGTGGGGATTGATTTAATTAATAGCTAAGTGGAATTTAGAATAAGCAAGAGAAAGCAAAATTTATGGGGAGAGGTTGTGTGGACAACGTAATGGATTAAAAAGAAGATCAAGGAAAGCATTTAAATATAGATAAGAACAGGATTTCGAAGAAATGCAAAAAAACCTAGGGAAATATAAAAATTTTTTATAAATTAAAATTGAGAATAACGGTTGAAAGGAACACAACACGAGGGTGTGCCTGGAAGGTATGTATGTAGTCATATATGGGCGGATACCAGGTGATAACTAATTTTGAAAAATAGTAGCTGCAATGAAAAATTGAATCATACAATTGACATAGTCTTGACATAAACGGGTTTATCTCAAATATTCTTGCTTATGTTGGAGAGGCAATAATATTTGCTCAGAATAAAAAAATAAAAAGATTTTGTTTTATCAGCCAAAGCCCTATGCGGCGGTAAAATCAATCAATGGTTCTTTCCTCTTCCCTCTGATATATAGTAACGAAGTCGTGAATCTCATAATATAGGAATGGTATAGCATTCTACTTTGAATTACGGTTTTAAGGTAATTAGAAATAAGTATATCAATAAGTTTAGATTCATCTATAGTTAATGCTGTCACGGAGTAAGAAGACCTTTGCAGAAGTGCAGTTGAACAAACCCGGATGTAGTACTGTAGACCGCAGGGGAAGAATCGTTCGCGAAAGATCAGTGGGTGTTTGTGACGGAGTTGCCAAAGACGGAATTGGGAATTATTTTGAAGAAGAATATGAGGAATAAACTTTCTGGAAAACAATCTGCGGCCAGTGGTGCTGAGCTAAGGCGTAAGTGCGAAGCATCAACACAGAAATAACGGTGGTTGGTGACCTATTGTATGTCAAGCTGTATCTATTGTTTCTAACTTTGAATAAGTTCCCCGAGGCAGCGCCGTCAATGAGAGGCATCTATTGGTAAAATAAGGCTCCGGAACGGATCTAAGAACTAGCCGAAGTGCGAACCACGTAGACAGCAAATCTAACATTAGTTATCATAGTTCCACTACCACTACTGGAATGATTGACGATGTACGAATTGTACGCTATTCCAAAGCGATTGAATGTATATTGGAGCTTATCACCAAAGACCAGCTATGACTACATAGCCGAAAGCCAATCACAAGCTCATTGCATTGGTCAATCCACAAAGAAAAAGACAAATTGCGGGGATATGGACCTAGCAAAACAATTACGATATCACCCGGGAGAGTTGCTCAACCGAATAATATAGAATTTAGAGCATGAACGGTGTGAACACGTGGCCAATCTAGCATCGGCTGGCTTTCTGGTATCCAACCCTATCGTTTTGACGTACAATTTTTCGACTTCCTTCATCAGAATAAGTTAAGTATCATCAAAACTCCAGGAGTTACTGAATAATTTCCTACAAACGCACTCAAAACGTACTCTCACTACGCCAGCAGCATCTTCGCTGATACACCATCAGGATCTGTGGAAAATGATGAATACCTATAGAAGCAATCAGCGACTTGGTTAAGGAGGCCAAAGCCGAAGAGAAAGTACCGGGGCTCACCGAGTCCTACGAGTGAATACACATTTAGAAAGAGGGGAGATGTGTTGTGAGTTAGAATCAAGCTACCTACGCGTAGTTTACTCACAGCACCGGTTCCTATTAAATTCATTAAGAACGCACATATTTTCAGGGTGCAAATATTGTAAATGAATAGTATTTATGCATTAATTATGATGTAAACTTTTAGGGTGTCACAGTTCCGCAGTCAAGCTGACGAGGGGCATTTAGAATGCACCAACGACACTTTTACTTCTAGTAGGTCAGTTGGCTTGAGCAACTGACACCAAATAACAATTGCGTAACTGGAACACCAGAAAAGTCAAGATGTAGACGGTAATGTTCATTTGTAAATAGTATATAAGAACTAGTATTTTAAGAATAAAGTTGCTTGTTATTTTAAACCTAAAAGAGTGCAGTGCTTATTTAACAAAGTGGTTTAGGTTTACAGGTCCCCGCGCAGGACAAGCCGCGACAGGACATTCCAGAGGACGTTCCCGAGGACAAGCAGATAAGGACCCCAACATTTTGGCGCAGCCGGTCTAAAGGACCTATTGGAGTAATCCCAGGGCAAGGAACCCTGAAGCAGTGAGGTATCCTGCAACGAATTCGAAGGACCTCAACCTGCAACGAATTCGAAGGATCCTAAGGAAAAAGATGTCATCGGAAAAAAAAATTATGGTGAGTAGAGTGTATAGTAGCGTAATTTAAGTAGATACTTCTGCGACCCTGAAGGCGCCGTAGCGCTGGTCAAAGAAGTCGCAACATACAGGCGCGTTTGCGCTGTTGCGCGCAGTTTGAAATGGCAACCATAAACCGTCAGTATGATCGGACGGTCTATGTATGTTCATCCTAGCTGTGAGGATTTTTTTTTGTAGGGGTTTTGTGTTTGTTTGTAGGTAGGGATATATTTGGATACACATTTTTTCAATTTTTTTTTTTATACAATTAAATACCATGAGCTAAGGGTATTAAGAAGAATATAAATGTTTTTATTACGTTGCGGATACGTTACGGGTTTATTTTTAAATATGGATTCAAATTTCCGGGAATGAATCAAGACACTTTTGCCGGTAAATCAAATTTCGGTTTTTACAAACATATGGCCTTTTCTATGGATTCTTGCGAGGATTAAAGATGGTGAGAGGAAATCAAGGAGTATCTGTGAGGAAGGCAAGGACCAATTTGCTTTGATGGAAGGACTTAATGGAAGCCGGTAGACTGCGGAACTTTGTGATGGAAAACAAGTATAGCAGAATATGTATATAAAGATAGAATTTTTAATAACTCTGTTTTGAATCATTAAGTAAGATCGAATAAAATATTGTAACAAGTTTTAACAAATATTGGATTTTTATTTGTAATTGGGATACGCCATCTGTTCTGGCATTTGGGATATGACGAAGGAAGCGCAAGGATTACTGCTGAGGCAGGAGCAAATTGGCGAAGCGATTGAAGAACTGGTCCGTAATTTTAAGAAAGACGGCAGGTTACGTAAGGACAACGTGTATTACCGCAAGCGAATAACACAGTTGCAAGATCTGGGGAGAGAGTTCAACAATAATCACGGACTGTTGTTGCCTCACGCAGTTGAGTACGGCAAGGGAAAATATTTTACGGAAAATTACGCAGACTACATAAATAGTCAGGTCAACGAATGGGCAGATACATTTTGTTCTGAATTAGAGGAATTAGGACAACAAACTGTGAGTTTGGTTTCACCAGACGAGGAAGTAAGGAACAGATTGAAATAAATGCAGTCAGAGGTGGAACTGTTTACTGGGAAAATAGTTGACCAGTTCGAAGCGAGTACGAGCAGGGAAGAAGCTCAGGAATTGTGGAAGCAGGCGAACGCCGGGGGAGCTGTGTCACCATTAGAAGTAGCGGATCAAGCCTTTACGGCAATCCAAAGAAGAACAGAAGAAAAGTTATTCAGTTTTCATAAGAAAACAGAAGATTTGAGAGCAGAAAAAGAATATCTTGAGAAGAAGGTAAAGGAACTTTCTCAGAGATTGACGGAAACAGAGGACGCAGCAACGCTGCTGGAAAAGGAGTGTGCGGAATTGAAAAGAGGACGGGTGACCAATAGGACCTCACTGAATAGGGAGAGATCAAAATCAGCATCAGCTGGATTTACGCAGACAGTATTGACATTGCCTCCGGAAGTACGTTGGCCGGAGTATTTAAAACCAGAAGGGATAAGCCGCATGGTAAAGCCAAAATTAGTACTTAATGAAGAAAGGCAAGCGGAATTTTCATTTGGCGCATCTGAAAACGGTGTCGAGCCTTTTCCCCGGGAGGCCCGATAAATAATAAAAATCAGGGATATCCGCCAAAGGAGCCGGAAGCAGTACCCGTGCAGCAAAGTTCCGATACTGTGGGCAGTATTTCGCCTGCACGAACAAACGATCGAAGACTAATTAATTTGAGTCCGTCACTGGCCAATTACCTCTCAGATCCGGGAGAAGAGAATTTGGAAACTCTCAAAGAGATTAATAAAGCTAAGGTTTTACCAGCAATTGAGAAAACACAAAGGAATAAAATGGGCATTCTGGAAGTTGCTCATGCGGTGGAGAAGTTGGTGCCCATGTTCTCAGGAGTCGAGTTGTATGATCTGAGAACTGAGATCCGGCGCTTCAAAGAAGGTTGTGAGCTAGCACAACAGAGTGTTCCGGAAGCGGACGGGGAACACTTAATAAAGGGTATTAGGCAAAGAACCACAGGTGATGCGTTTGATTTACTAGCGCATAGCTCAGTAAGCACCCTGCCGGAGTTATACGCACTTTTGGATCGGACATATTTGAAACAAAAGTCGTACGACGGTCTTGTACGGGAAATACAGGAATCAACTAAGACACCGGGGGAGGAATTGAGAGTCTGGGGACGAAGGCTCCAGTCTCTGGGGAACGCTGCTGAGACGGAAGCCAAGAGGCAGTTTCCAGAAAATGTTGCAGCATACAAGGCTCAAGTAGAACGGACTATGATTTCTGTGTTCAAGGCAGGCCTGATAAATAGCGACATAGCTAATTATACTCTTATTCTCAAAGCCGAGGAGCATGTTAGAATTAGTGGAAGCGGTCTCTTTAGCTGAAGCAGCAATACAACAGCGAACGACAACAGGTGGAATCTGCTGGACGAATGCTCCTGCAGAGGTAGGGACAGTACAGCAGCAAAACAGATGTGGAATTGGTAGATTGATGGGTCAATTTCCGCAACAAAGAGATCAAGATTTTCCTCCAAGGAAACCCATTTGCTCATTCTGTGATAAGCCAGGGAACACAAGGGATGAATGCGTTACACGCAAAAACACGCCCTACTGTTTGGAGTGCCAAACTTACGGTCATGAGACAAGTAGACAGTGCCAAGCAGACACGAAATGGGATTAACGTAGAAGACAGCCGGCTACGAGGCGCCCGGTTCCACCCTTCAGGAACAGCAGGGGTAACTTCAGTAGTCCCCGAGTTAATTCAACGGAAGGAATTAACCAAGAAGAAATCCTTTCTACACTGGGAATGGTCAGCGGCGACCAAATTGGAATTCTAGAGGTGAACAAAGGATAGCAACACCCAACAAGTTTTGAAATGTTTTTCATGTGGACAGATAGGACATCGGGCAGCGGAATGCAGGGATAGACAATCCCAACAAAGAAACCAGGGAAACTTCCAGCGGCCCAGTCGAAGCCAATAGACTGGAAAGCCAAAAGAAAGAGAGTAATAATAAGGCCGGAAGTACTTGGGACTAGTAATGTAGGAACTACAGTTCAGGAGAAGGAGGAGCAGGAGGCTCTCCAGTATCACGAAGAGTTAGGGAATGGATACACGTCCATATTGGGAACTAAAGGAGGTTGATTCGCTATGAGCAGGATAGGTGATGCCTTCATCGAGATGCCCTGCGAGGAGGCAGTGAGTGGAAAGCTAGTGCTATTAGTAGATTCAGGGGCGGACACTAGCCTCGTAAAATCTAGTGTTTTACGAAAGCGGCTAGACATTAATCAAATGGACGTAAGAACGCTTAACGGAGCGTTTGGAGGGTGCATTAGGACATTGGGGTCGCTCAGAATAGGGCACAGTGGAGATAAGGGTATGAGTTTTAGAGTGCACGCAGTGGAAGTGGATAGGAAAGGTATCCCGGCTGATGGGATAATTGGCCGCGATAATCTTTGGGGACGCACCATACTGGATGCGCTCGACAAGCAGTTATCATTTTATGAAAATAATAAGAATAGAATCCTCACTCTTCCATTAACGTCATGGCAGGAAGCAACCGTGAGTAAGGTTAAGAATAGTATGGAGGTAGTAAATGCAAGGTCAACCAGAGTAGTTACTATGCATGTAAATACGAAACTTAGGACTGTTGTTTTGCACAAGCAGCAGCTAGCGGAGGGCGTATATATGGGAGAAACCATAACGCACGTTGACAAGGGTAAGGTGTACGCTGGCGTACTCAATGCATCGGAAAAGGACCACCTGATGGAAGAGGATTTTAGGCCTAAGTTCACTAATTATGATAATTTTAAGGAACCGAATTATAGATCGGTGAATCAGATTAAGCAGGTAGATATAAGAAAAAGAATGGAGAGGGTGCTAGAATCCCTGAAGTTAGACCCAAGCGTGAATTCAGAAGAGAAGGCATCAATAGAAGCCATTTGTGCGTCATTCCATGACATATTTTTGCTGGAAGGAGACCAGTTAACATATACACCAGAGGTAGAGCATGAAATACCTACTAGGGTGGATCAAGCACCAATTAACCAGAAACAGTACAGATTGCCACAAGCTCACAAAGATGAGGTAAATAGGCAAGAGGAAGGAATGTTAAAAGATAACATAATTTCACCGAGTATCTCGCCTTGGAATTCACCAATAATTTTGGTACCAAAGAAGGGAGGTACTCAGGGTCAAAAGAAGTGGAGAATGGTCGTCGATTTTAGGAAATTGAACGACGCCACTATCAAGCAGGTGTTCCCGATACCAAGGATAGAAGAGATACTGGATCAATTGGGACACAGTAGATATTTTTCTACACTTGATTTAGCGAGTGGCTACCACCAAGTTCTGGTGGATACCCAAGATAAGCAGAAAACCGCGTTCAGCACCGGTTTGGGGCATTATGAGTTTAATAGAATGCCGTTTGGATTAACAGGAGCACCAGCTACCTTCCAACGGCTAATGAACCATGTGCTAACAGGCTTACAAGGGTTAGATTGTTTTGTGTACCTCGATGATATTGTAATTTATGGGAAGAACTTGCAGCAGCATTCGCAACGCTTGTGCAAGGTGCTCCAGAAATTACGAGAACACAATTTGAAATTGAACACGGAGAAGTGTCAATTTTTGCGAAGAGAGGTGGTTTACTTAGGCCATCGTTGCTCAGAAGCAGGAGCACTGCCTGACCCGCAGAAGGTGGAATGCGTTAAGGATTTAGCAGTTCCAAGAAATAGAAAAGAAGTGCAAGCATTCCTAGGTCTAGTGAACTATTATAGAAAGTTCGTGGAAGGACTAGCCGGAATTGCGTTGCCAGTGAATAAGTTGCTACGAAAAGAAGCAAAGTTCGAATGGACAGAGAGCTGTCAGCAAGCATTCGAGAGGCTAAAAGAAATAATTAGCTCGCCACCAATTTTGGCGTACCCCGACTTTGAGCAAACTTTCTTGTTGACCACTGATGCTAGCAATGAAGCATTAGGGGTAGTATTGTCACAAGGGGAAGTCGGTAATGACCGACCAATAGCATTCGCAAGCAGAGCGCTTAGCGACACGGAGAAGAGATACTCCACAATAGAAAAGGAGTTTCTAGCCATAGTGTGGGCTACAAAGAATTTTAGGGCATATCTGCTAGGACGCCGATTTAAAATATATGTATACTGATCACCAGCCGTTGAGAGGCATAGCCAATTTGAAAGACCAAACGTCTAGGCTAGCTAAGTTCAGACACAAATTGTCTGAGTATGATTTTGAAATCATATACAAACCTGGGAAAAAGAATCTGAATGCGGATGCACTCAGCAGAATACCGCAGGCACAGAAGGTATCAGTGGTGCGAGGCCAAGGCACGTTCAGATAAGGAGAAGTCAGAGAGAATTCAAGGGGATAAAATTGATGCAACAAGAAATGTTAACAATGCGGGTGACGCTGCTAATGAACAAAGAGCCAGTAGTGTGGAATGGCTGAAGGATATAAAAGATATCCAGGCTGTGTTAAAGGGTTTCCATGATTCACCTCTAGGTGGACACCAGGGATTCAGGAAAACCCATGACAGAATTTGGCGAGTATACGGATCGAAAGGTATGCTCAAGGACATTAAAAAATATGTAAGAAGTTGCCCAAAGTGCCAGGCCAACAAAAGTTCAAGGCTAACAAAGATGCTAATGGTGTTAACTGACACACCAAAACAACCATTTGATAAAGTTCATATGGATATTGTAGGTATTTTACCTGAGACTGTTTCGGGCAATAAATACATATTGACGTTCCAAGACGATTTCTCAAAGTATATGGCGTGCGTGGCTATACCCGATGCTGAAGCAAGTACGGTGGCCAAAGCATTCTTTGGGGAAATCTCACCTGTGTGGATAGGTCCGTATGTAGTGGCAGAGATCCAAAGCCCAGTTACAACAGTCGTAACGATTAAGGGAAAAAATAAAAAGCTACATAATAATTTGTTGAAATTATTCCACATTAGGCCACACAACTAAAGACATGTGTTAGCAGTGTTTTACAAGTGTAAACACAAAAATAACAACGTAAACATGTACGTGTGTGTATCAAATAACACACACAGCTCCGATTTTCAACGTCAAGACCAGCAGAAGTGTGCCAATTAAACTCGAGCAAGTAAAGTTGACGTAATAAAAATGTGCTTATTATGCACTATGGCCGAACGAAGCACAGTAGGGAAAAATATATTTTTTAAATATTATATGATAAATATTGCACGTAATTAAAAAATAAAATAAGATAGTAAGACTGTCGTGGGTAAGTAATATAAAACTTCGAATATGTACATACATACATACGGCAGTGTATGCACTGAAATTCGACGCATGAGCGTTAACGCCATGCAACGGAACTGCTGGTGAAGTAAGTACATATACGAGTATGTATATATGTGTATAAGAAAAAGAATGAATGTACGAATGTATATTTAAAGAAGTAAGTATTCTAGTTAAGAGGAATGGGTATGTGCGTATGTATATTTTTGCAGATACTGCAGACGGCTATATGTAAATATACTCGTACATAGGTTTTTACTGTTTATTGATTAGGAAATTAACGTATGAAAATTTGAATAAATGTATAGGTTGGGATATAAAAAAAATGTATATTTAATTGGGGAAAATAACATTAGCAATTAATTCTAGGTAATTTAAAGCACCTCGAATGTATGTATGTAGCCATATACGAGCTAATTACAGTATGGAAAATAGAATCGTTAATGGATATATACATATCAGGCTAGAAGTAAATTTAAATAAAAAGTCAATTGTATGCGATGAAAGATATAGTCATGCAATGGACAATGTTTTCACATAGACGGGTTTATCTTAAATATTCTGGTTTATGTCAGGGGGCAATAGAATTTGCTCAGAATTGAAAAATTTAAAAAGATATATAAAAAGAGAAATGATATGAGACGAATAATAAATTGTCTAGAGAAAAGAAAAAATAAATAATAAATTTATCTTTTATGTACTCGCTTCTGTAAGAGGCACTAGTTTTGCCAAGAATTGATATAAAAATATTTTTTTTGGGTGGCATATAATTTAATTAGAAAATAATTGTTATGTATGAGGCAAATTGTTGTAAAATGTATATATTTGAGAACAATTTAAAGAAAATTGTATCATAAATAATTAATAATATTTGTAAAGAAAACTGTTTTTATTACTTATTTATAGTTTGGTTATTAAGACGTATTAGATATACGATATATAAATTTAAATAACACATAAAATTTACTATTTTCGTTAGCAAGGACATTAAAAATGAAATAAATGTAATAGCCAGTAAGAATAATTAAAACTCGGCAAGTCCGATAAGTTAAGCGTATTGTTTTTAGATATTCAGGCGTTGGTAAACAAACAAGGACATCTGGATGGTTCAACATGGTGCAGCATGAACCTGGAAGGGACTTCCTGCAGCGTCGAAGACTGAGTAAGATGTTAACCAACATCCAGGAGGCCGGCAGATGAAATACACGAGCAGCGGACAAAAATCTGACCTAATGAGAAGAAGTAAGAAGACATAGAAGAAGAGTGATCAGTAAGCCGCAAAGGAAGAAAGACGAGTTTGGCAACGATGATGGCCAGAGATAATTTTTGGCTGAAAGAAAATGAAAACGAAATTAGTGAAAATTCATTTTTATATGAAAGAGTGAAAGAGCTTTCAACTTCCCATGTGCGAGATGACTACGATTTAAGCTTATAAAAAAATGGAGATGGTATCGGCTGAATACAATAGTCTCTATCTGACAAGTAAAAGTCTAATAATACTTGAGTTTTATTGCATAACTGACGAAATGGCATGAAAAATAATAACAACTACGTTGTCCGGATAAAAAAAATCCAACGTGTCTGCCATTATTACATATGTCAGTACAGATGTTTGTATATATGTCAGTGTTTAGATATTTGTATATACGCCAATGAGAAAAGAGTCAATTAAAGACCAAATTATAAAAAGGGGAATATAAAAAAAAGATACTTAAAAATAAGAAAAAACAAAAACAAAGTAAAGAAAAAAAACCTACAAAAGAAAATAAAAGCTGGAGAAATAAAATATGGAAAAGAGAAGAATAAAAACCGTGATAGAACCCAAATAAGGCGATTTAAAAAAAAATAAAATAAAAACAAATTATATGTATGTAATATAGAGTTAAATGGATGCACATATTTGTTTGCAGTGCAAGAAAAATATTGTAGAGATTTAGTGGAAGTTAGTTGCACTAACTTCTTTTAGAAAGAGGGGAGGGATGTTGTGAGTTAGAATCAAGCTACCTACGCGTAGTTTACTCACAGCACCGGTTCCTATTAAATTCATTAAGAACGCACATATTTTCAGGGTGCAAATATTGTAAATGAATAGTATTTATGCATTAATTATGATGTAAACTTTTAGGGTGTCACAGTTCCGCAGTCAAGCTGACGAGGGGCATTTAGAATGCACCAACGACACTTTTACTTCTAGTAGGTCAGTTGGCTTGAGCAACTGACACCAAATAACAATTGCGTAACTGGAACACCAGAAAAGTCAAGATGTAGACGGTAATGTTCATTTGTAAATAGTATATAAGAACTAGTATTTTAAGAATAAAGTTGCTTGTTATTTTAAACCTAAAAGAGTGCAGTGCTTATTTAACAAAGTGGTTTAGGTTTACAGGTCCCCGCGCAGGACAAGCCGCGACAGGACATTCCAGAGGACGTTCCCGAGGACAAGCAGATAAGGACCCCAACAGATGTCGGCATAACCGTACTATTCCGAATAATAAAAATAGCGATGGTATTCTTGACGAAAATGACGCCAAACTTGAATTTTTCCCAAGATGTCTTACCAGCTCTTTCGACAAAGGAATGTAGAATTCACTGAGGGAATGTAGCACTACAGGAGACGAAGGACGCATTGTTAATAAATTGTAAAATAAAAATTAAAAAAAAGAAAAGAAAAGAAAAAGAAAAAACATATAAGAAAAAAATTAAAAGAGTCCAATAATATAAAAAACAGTAAAAATAATAATTTAATAGATAAAAAAGGGGCTGAAAAATATAAGGACCAATATGAGATAAAAAAAAATAATAATAATAATAAGATCAAAAACAAAACACAAAAAGAAACAAAACAAAAAAAAAGAAACAATAGAAGATAAACCAAACAATAAGAACCCAAAAGATGCAAGAATAGATAATAAAAAAGCAAATGTATTGTATAGTATATAGGATGCACAAATTGTTTTTGGTGCAGATATGTAAGACGAATTATTAAACAGTAGATAGTTGCACTACCTACTTAGAAAGATGGGAGGTTGTGAGTCTCACAATATCCGCTAAACCCAAGTAGCTATTAAATTTTATTATTATTAAAATAATAAAAATTTAAATAAATACACATTCGTCATTATAAAATTGATTGTGAAGTGGAAAGTTTGTTTTATTTAACCTCGTAACTGCCGCAGTCTTCTGTCAACTGTGGTTCAAAGTATCCTTGAATCCTAGAGCTTTATAAACAGTTGAGAATGAATCGCTTCCACAGCTTACTCATTGGAAATATATTCTGTCATCAGATCCTGAAATCACATCCAATCATAAGATCCTGTAATTAAAACCCGACATCCGATCCTGACATCAAATCTAGGGTACAAGCTCGATAAAAAAATAACGGAATTCTAATATCCTGGAAGCAGCTATATCATCATTAATGGGAACTGCTGAGAAACTAATACTACTCCTGAGGCCAACGCTAGTAAATATTGGATAGTTCTTATATTAGGTGTGTGTCAGAGAAATAAATTCTATAAAGTTAAAACTTTTGACTAAATACTCGTATATATTTAAAAGTTTTAAACAAAGTGAAGAGTAATGAAAAATAGAAAGTCCTTGAAATATATACTCCTTTTTACAACATTATATTAATACAGATTTATATTAATACAGATTTATACAAACAAAACATACTACAAATCTTTAACTGTACCTTAACTGGTTTCGAGTACCAATTCCATCTTAATTGACCCCATCTTTACTAAGAATGCAGAAAGAATATCTGCATAGTGGTTTTAATAAAGAGCAATCAGTCTACAGCGCTATAACTAGCCGGTAGCGGGAAAGTACATTTATAAATTAAAATAAATAATAACATTACTTCGACTAGTGACCGTGCCAGAACACCACTTGGTCCATATAAAAGAGTATATAAATAATATTAAAAGCACATTCATGAAAAACCAACTTAATTGGTGACCGCGTTAGAGCGCCCGATTCATAAGCACGTTAAACAAAATATATATAGCAAGTGCGGTAAAACTAAATGAAATTATAAGAAATTTTACTTCAGTTAAGCCCATCCTATAAACAGGAGTGCCGACAGAATATTGTTACAGCGACATAGGCAGAAGACAATTCACTATAAAGCTTATAAATCTGAAAATAATTAAATATTCGCATATATTTATATACTCGTACATAACGAAAAAAAAACTATAAATAAAAAAAAGCAAAATATGTTGAAGGAATGTATGCATACATAAAAAAACTTGTATGAATTATTAAACCCCAAAGCCTATTATATTTTTACAAAAATAATATTTATACCAATAGTAGAAACGAAAATTTATCAAATATTTCACATAATTACACAACCTATTAATGACACAAATACTTCACATAATTACACAACCTATTAATGACACAACACCATATACGAGTATATTATATAATGAAGAATATATCCAATATTCGAAAACTTGCCCCAGCGTAGAAAACACCGATTACTGCACGATTTCCATAAAACAAGAAGAAACCAAAAAATTAACATGAATCAGCTCCTACTCTCAAATGAAGACACTAGGAGATGCACCTTCAACGACATGGGCAGAATCGAAACAATATTTCAACCAGAACCTAGTATCGCTCCGACCACATCAAGTTCTCTCTGGCCATAGCGCTACTCTAAAGGGGGAGAAGTTAAATTCGCACTAACAACAACAACAATACCAACAGCTCTTTGGAGGAGGAGGTGATTGCATGGAAATCGCCGGGAAACTTTTAGCGGATGGTGAATTTAACATTTAATAGTCTTATTATTTATTAATTATTAGTATTTTGATAACATAAAAATTAATACAATTTAGATTAATAAGACATCAATATCAAATCTAAACAATACTCATTGTTCATGGCTATCACTGTGGAAACGCTGAAATATATTAAAGTTAAAATTTCATTACAGACGCATATTCATAGTAAATTTAATTTGAAATTTCTAAGAATTTCATTTCAAACAAAAATTTTTAAACATTCTAAAAAATTGGAAAATATTCAAAATATGTTATTTTGCACAAACATTTTAAGCAAATTACAATTGCAGTTGAATAATTTCATATACATATGTACTCGTACATAGGTAGGTAGGCTTGTATATTTATATATATAATGATAGGAATATTTTTAAAATTTATATTGTAAATTTTTAACAAAAAGAAAAAAATTGGTGTATAAAATTAAGAAATAAATTATTTAATTTACTTCTTTATTCCAAAAAAGCCACCATCGAATTGCACAACAAAACTTTATGGCTACATGCACAGCATAACATACTACAAGAGATTTTTTGCGGAATGATATGTACAGTAAAGCTGATATGAGTGTGTTTGACTCAATGATTTGAGCGTTGGTCTATGATTTTCGTGGCTTAGGATTGGAGCCCAGCAAAAAGGCTTTTATACAATTTTTTTTTTTTAATTAAAAATAATTTTTATAAATAATAATAAAAGTATTTTTCTATTATATCATTTTACTGGACCAAAACTAGAGCAGAATTATTTCATGTTTGTTATAGAAGAAGACTGGAAACGGTTGAGTTTTATAAAATTCAATCTTGACAAATGATATGCATAAAATAAATGCGTCTTCATGTACTCGTATAGTATTGTTTTATGATGTGCGGTGTGGATTCTTTAAATATAAAGTGAAGCAGAATTAAATTTGTCATGAAATTTTGGATATTTTAATATTTTCAGAATAGACAAATATCAGCACAGTTTATTCTTTCGATTTTATATTTTATATTTTCGCTTTAGCAGCATGTGATTAAACATTTTTGAAGTATATCCGAAGAAAGAATTATTATGCACAAAGTACCAATTTTGCTAAAATTAATGATCATATTTTAATATTCATATATTCATCTGTTGCCTATTCCATTCGAAAATTTATCTAAAATATTTTTAAATTTAGTGTAAAGTCAACAAAGTCAAATTGTTTAAAAGATTATTACTTTTTCAGGTCCGCTTGAAATACTACAACTACATTCTATTACAAATTATACCACTCATATGAACATATATCTATGAACACTGATTTCCATAATATATGATATGTTCTTCTTATACATTGATATACAAAGTTTGTAAATAAAACCGTATATAATGCAATAACCTACATATAAACATTTATTTCCTATGGAAAAATGTACTTCAACCATGATTGTATTGCAACGCACAATAAACCCCTTTATAATCGAAAATTATTATAATCAAAAATCTATAAAAATTATTTGAAGTATTTAAAAATCCAAGTTTATATTTGAATAAATAATGTATGGTAAAACATCTTTTAATATAATGCGCGTCTTTGTACCCATTACATTTTCTTAGTTGTGGAGTGCCTATTTTATAGGCGGTTGGAAATTACCGCATTTTTGGCACAATTTTCCAACTTCTTGCTTCTACTCTACTGGCGCAGGATTTATTGCTCCTGAGACCCGTCACCCCTGCTTGATCTTTTGCGTGGTTTCAAAACAAAGCCATGTGAGGCGATTGTTTTTGTGCATTTGACAGGCGTGGTGGAGGGAATGTACTTGTTTGGCCTGGTGGGCAGTAAAGTAACTGCCGTTGTGGCCCTTTTTGTACTTTTCCTATTGAACAGCATGGTTGCTCTTCAGACATGAAAGAGGTTGTCGTCTTGACAACTTGTGAAGAACCAAAATGCTGAACATCCTCGTATTTTGGTCTCACAACGTGGGCACGCACGCGCGAATTACGTTACCTCCACAGTAGATAGTACCACCACAAGCAACAAAAATAACATATACTGCTCAAGCATTGAATTGTCAGCAATAACTACAAGTCAACGACAGCACCGGCCAAGGACACCTCCACAGTAGATAGTACCACCACAAGCAACAACAACAACATATACTGCTCAAGCATTGAATTGTCAGGAAGAACAACAAGTCAACGACAGCACCGGTCAATGACGGCACAAGCAACGGAAAGTGGCCAGACCCAAGCTCAGCAGAAGCATACGGACCGGATGCATAAATTCAATTTAAAGTAAAAAGCATAAGAATTAAAATCCAATATTATTAATTTGCAATTTATTTAGTTTAATTAAAATAATAGCGTAAGCATAAACTTAAGGTATAAATAATCGTAAATTGTAATTTCAAAGTAGAATAAAACTGATCTCAGAGCTGAAACCATCTCGCGTTGTCTTTTTTTTGGTAAACTTAAGTTCGAAGAACGTAATTGGCGCAGTCGGTAGTCCTGACTGACGGTCAGTGTTTGTGTACAAGTGAAAGTGAGTGTATTAAAAGCTATCCGAGCCTACCACAGAGGGAATATCTGTGTAAAGCCGGGACATTGACTGAATATCAATGTTCTATTAGTTGAACACACTGTACAATAACTTTACACAGCACTAGCCGGCGAGTTTTAACTCCTTGTAGTCAGTGAAGAAAACCCAAAAACAGCGACAACACGGCAACAGCAGCAGTATCATAATATTCTGAAAGCAGAGACAACACGACAACAGCAGCAGGATCATAATAATTTGAAAGCAGAGACAACACGGCAACAGCAGCAGTATCATTGAAATCAGAGAACAGAAATAACGACATGAAGCAAATCTGCATTACCGTATGGACAGCAATCTGGTGCATGTAAGTCAAACGTACTGTATTTTTATAAAAACAAAAAAAAAGCAAACGACATACATACAAATAATATAGTGGTGGTAATATTGCACAAACATTGGTACATTTGGAAACACAACTGCGAACCTGATCGCCAGGCACTCCAGTTCTAAAAATTTTTTTTTAAAAACCGAAAAATAAGTCAGATTCATGTTAAAAGCATTAAAGAAGCAAAGAACAATTCATCTGCCTTATCCATTGCGGAATAGAATATCGCGTAGCTTAAGCTCAATTCCGGAAGACTTAGAATCCGAAACATTGTCACTTACAAGAAAAGCAACCATAGATAACAATAATCATGTCCAACAAGCCCAACACAATACAAACCAACCAAACCCCCAACAACCTATTCAATTAGATATATTTAACTCTTTGCGGATACCAGACGCAATAACAGAGTTACCCAAATTTACTGGCAATGGTAGGCTATTACACGAATTCATTAATAATGTTGAGGAAATTCTCCTTCACCTAAATGGAATAGATGCTACTCCATATGGTCAAATCTTATTGCGAGCTATTCGGAATAAAATCGAAGGAGAAGCAAACGATATTCTAAACATGTATGGTACACCACTAAATTGGGATAACATAAAGCAAAATCTTAGTTTGCACTACTCAGACAAGAGATCAGAGACATCTCTCATAAGAGACTTGCTCAACCTACCTCAAGCAATATAATAAAATTGTAGAAAAATTTTATAGCGAAATAATTGAAATACAATCCACCCTTTATAATAATATGGTAACTCATGTAAGCGACCGCAATGTAATTAATGCAAAAAAAAGACTTATTTGCAGAAATGTGTCTAAACTCTTTCCTAACCGGGTTGAAAGAGCCTTTAGGATCAAGTGTCAGAGCAATGCGACCCGACACCCTAGCCACCGCCCTCTTATACTGTATAAAAGAACAAAATATATATTATATGCAATCAGAATCTAGTAGGCAAAATGGTAGACGTCAATATCACCCTTATAACGAGCATAATTCGCCAAACTATCAAAATAGACCAAACTATAATCAAAACAGGTCCTACAACCAATACTATAGAAACACACCAAGGTACCCTAATAACACCCCAACTAATAACCAACACGAGCAAAACCAAAACCCCTTTAAACCAAACCTGAACCAAAACTACAACAACGCTGCTACAGGGCAGCAACAGATGAACAACGATAATAGATACAATAACGCCAGGAATCCACAACCTTTCTTCAAAAGAAGCCCGAGCACATCCACTCGCTCCAACAGAACGCAAAATAACGCAGCTAGAAAACTCCAAAACGTCAACTCTTTCAGAAGCTCATCACCCAATGACAATCTTGGACAAGGAGTAGACGAATACGACCAAAATATGGAACATGAGCTCAATAACATCGAAGAACTAACAAATTTGCACCGACGAGCCTCGAACCATCCACAGGGTACATCAACAAGCATGGGCACGAATTAGCATACATAAACATATCATCCCCTTTCAAGAGACCACTTAAGTTCCTTATAGATACCGGCGCTTCAGCCTCGTTTATCGACAACCAATTCACCTTATCCGAAGATCTTACAGATTGTAAACCTATAGCCATTACAACTGTTTTGAACAAATACGAGCTAAAGAAACAAATATCACTACCAATATTCAAGGAATTTAAAGAACAAGTTTTTAAGTTTCATAATTATTTTGATGGATTACTAGGCCTCGATTGCCTCACAAAAATCGGAGCAAAAGTCGACCTAGTAACTAAAACAATCCAAACAAAAAACTGCGAAATTCCATTACAACTCAAACCGAACTTTACTTCAGGGAAATTCATAATTCCCCCTGACTCAAAGTACGTCATCAAAATTCCAGTAGATGTATTTACAGGGGATATCTACGTCCAAAAAACTCAATTAAATGACCACATGTTCATTTCTGAAGGTATATATCACGCCAAAAATTGTTTCAGTGTAATGGAAATAATAAACACCTCATCTGTCGAACAAACACTTCTCTTAGAACAACCCCTAAAGGTCACCCAATAAACATCTTCGCAACATATCGTAGTAAACAATTTCGAGTCTGATTTTCCCACTGATGAACAAATAGATCTACACAAACTGCTACGTACAAATCACCTCACTTCAGAGGAAAAGAAAGCCCTAATACACCTTTGCAAAAATTATAAAGATATATTCTATCGCGAAAATCAAACGCTTAGTTTTACAAACGAAGTAAAACATCGCATTCCCACTACGGAAGACATACCTATTTACACAAAATCATATCGGTATCCATACGAACATAAAGAAGAGGTCAAAAAACAGATCTCCAATGTATGGATAGTGCCGAAAAAAGCAAACGCTAGCGACAAACAAAAATGGCGCATTGTCATAGATTACCGCACGCTTAATGAAAAAACAATATCAGACAAATATCCTTTACAAAAAATCAATGAAATTTTGGATAAGCTAGGAAAGTGCATGTACTTCTCTACATTGGATTTAGCCTGCGGCTTTCACCAAATAGAGATGCATCCAAAAGATATACCAAAAACAGCCTTTACAGTAGAAGGTGGCCATTATGAGTACGTTAGGATGCCATTCGGGCTGAAAAATGCTCCCTCCACATTCCAGAGAGTTATGGACAACGTCCTAAAAGAACTTATCGGAAAAGTATGTCTGGTATATTTGGATGACATCATAATCTTTTCTACGTCTTTGCAAGAATATATAGAGAATCTCAAACTGGTATTTGAGAAACTTCAATCATCGAACTTCAAAGTCCAACTCGATAAATCAGAATTCCTGCAAACAGAAATAGCTTTTTTAGGTCATATCGTTTCAACTGATGGATAAAACCCAACCCAGCCAAAATCCACGCAATCAAAAACTTTCCCATACCGCGAAGCCAAAAACAAATAAAAGCATTTCTAGGGTTACTAGGTTACTACAGAAAGTTCATTAAGGATTTTTCCAAGATAACGAAACCTTTAACGGAATGCCTGAAAAAAGGAAGAGTCATACAACTGAACGAACGGTACACCCAAACCTTCGAAATGTGCAAAAGCTTCTTAGCTAACGATCCCATACTACAGTACCCGGACTTCTCGAAGCCCTTCGTCCTTATTACCGACGCTAGTAATTTCGCGTTAGGAGCAATCCTATCGCAAGGTCGTATTGGAAGTGATAAACCGATATGTTACGCAAGCCGCACCCTATCGGAGTCGGAAATAAGTTATTCGACTATTGAAAAGGAAATGTTAGCCATTGTATGGGAAACAAAGTACTTTAGACCGTACCTATTTGGACACAAGTTCCAAATAGTAACAGATCACAGGCCCCTCACATGGTTAATGTCCCTCAAAGAACCAAATTCAAAGCTTATTAGATGGCGTTTGAAACTAGAAGAGTACGATTACGAGATAATATACAAAAAAGGCAAACTCAATACCAACGCCGACGCTTTGAGCAGAGTGAGACACAAGATGCGGACATAAACCTCACCGATGCAAATTCAAACGAAACCATCCATTCTGTTGATGAAAACTTGAATGATGGTATTGAAATTTCAGAAAGCCCTTAAACGAATTCAAAATCCAAATTGTTCTAGATACATCTACAGAAACCCCAGAAATGACTCTCGAAGTACCCTTTAAAAACAAACAACGTCGTGCAATAAGAAAAAAATAATTTTCCGAAGATATCGTCATCGATATTTTCAAAAAGTTTCTGCCAGCAAACAAACACTCAGCGATATATTCCAGCAATGAGAACTTCAGAGTAATACAGTCCGTTTATTCTAAGTATTTCTCGAATAATAACACATTCCGTCTAATTCGCTGCACAGAACTTTTAACTGATGTTAAAGGAAGTGACGAACAGGAAAACTTAATCCGAGATCACCATAGCAATCACAACCATAGAGGTATAAACGAAACACACCTCCATTAAAAAAAAAACTATTACTTTCCTCTGATGAAAAACAAAATCGCGCAAACAATTAATAACTGTTCGAAATGTCAGACCCTGAAATACGACAGAAGTCCACCAAGAATTAAATTTCAAAATACTGAGACTCCAGTGAAACCATTGGACATGCTGCACATGGATTTATACACAATAAACGGAAAAAGCATATTAACAATAATAGATAAATTCTCTAAATTTGCGTCAGGTTATACCCTACCCAGCAAAAATAGCATCTCAGTCTTGAAATCACTTAAAAACTTCATAAGCACCATGGAATTCCTCGAAAAATCGTTTGCGACCATGGCTCAGAATTCGTAGCCAACATATTTCAAGATTTTTGCAAACAATACCAGATCGAACTCCATTTCACTTCATTCCAACAGTCTGCTATTAGATGCACCAGTTGAGCGATTACACTCGACGTTAACAGAAATATACAGAATAATCCTAACAACACGAAAAGAACACAACCTCAACACAGACCATGAGGAAATACTATTCGAAACCATTATAACCTACAACAATTCTATACACTCGACAACGAAGTATACCCCATACGAGCTATTTCACGGCAAAACACATATGCTTAACAAAAACGTATCGTTCAACGAACAGCATGAATATCTTGAGAAGAAAAAATCTATCCTACAATGAAAGAAAAAATGATTTTTCCCAGTTAACGCCAGAAATGATAAACTCAACAGAAACAAAACAGACCCCGAAAATATAGCAACTGATCAGACAACATTCAGGAAAGAAAACCGTAGGAACAAGATAACACCCAGATTTTCGCCACACAAAGCAAAAAAAGATAAAGTAACAATACTTACCCATAAAAATCAAA
The DNA here is from genome assembly GCA_920105625.2 of Clusia tigrina. Classification (NCBI taxonomy): domain Eukaryota; kingdom Metazoa; phylum Arthropoda; class Insecta; order Diptera; family Clusiidae; genus Clusia; species Clusia tigrina. The sequence continues at coordinate 148,305,990 of OV050031.1, read as the reverse complement.
AACTCCACAAAGCGAAAGTCAGGAAGTTACACAAAAAATATAACATAGAATAGAGCCAATAAAACAATACTAACATTATACTAACAATACCTTCTAGGTTCCCCGTCGTAACTGCACAAATGATAGAAATACAGACCCTGAATGTAAATCAAGGCCTACTACACCTGAAATTAGGACCCGCACGAATTATTCAAGACTTCAGCAACCTAATCCATGTCATCGACTTAAACCAGTACGAATTAAATATTCGGAAAATTTCCACCGCATTAGAGACATTCGAAAAGCATGGAATACAGACGAGTTCACTACAAGTAACTGAGTTAAAACTAACAGAAATTCGGAATAAATTCGAAGCACTAACACCAACCAAACAAAACAGACGAGGACTCGTAATTTATCACAGGTAACATGGATGCAAATGACGCCCATGATCTAAACGAGCAAATAAAAGAACTTCACGGTAATGAAAACAGTTTAAAAGAAAACATCGAAAATAAAGGTAAGCTAAACGCCCAAATGATACAGAGAAGCTATCACCACTCATATCAACAAAGAGCAAGAAACTATAGAAAAATTTCTAAACAGATACGCCCAAGACCCAGGGAACAAAATAAAAAGAAATGAAGATACACTATCAGAAATTTTATATATGAACCAAGTTAACTACAACATAGATCTTTTAACTAATTACCTCACAAGTATCAGCGAAGCAATTGTATTAGCAAAATTAAATATAATTTCAAAGCTGATCTTAAACCCTAATGAACTCAAAGAAATATATGACCACTTCAATAAACAGTCCGTGGTGACTAAGTCAGATGAAGAGTTGTATGAATTTCTCGGACTACAAGCCTATTATAATGGATCGAACAGTATATTTAATATACAAATACCAAATCTACCCAAAGAAAACTACCAATTATCGCACATACTACCACTTCCTATAAACGAGACAAAACAAATCATAACAAAACAATATATAACACATAACAATCAAGACATTCAGTACTTTGATGAAGCATGTCCCAGAATAGCAAATACATACTATTGCAAAATCTCAATTCACCGAGAAGCAACTTCAAATTCATCCTGCATAGGCCGCATCATTCACAATGAAAAAGCCCAATGCGTATTCCGCGATGTAGGGAAACTATCATCAATATCTCAACCACATGAGAACTACATTCATTTTATCAATATGCCGAATACACTAATAAGATCTACTTGCAGTGAAACACCGCAAATCATAGAATCAATAATACATGTCAAAGATTGCAAGGTAGAAATCAACGGGATAGTCTACAAGGATAATCCATCAATCTATTGGGATGAAGTCTACATCTCTCCAACATTTCATGCAGAGATCCACCCCGAAGCCATAGGTGAAGAACTAAACCTACAAAGACTTGAAGAACGCCAACTCGAAAATCAAGAAGCCGTCACCTCGCTCCACGAAAAAACCATGATAAGAAACAACTACACGTATGGAGCCATGGTTATACTCGCGATACTGGTCTCAATAAGCATCGTCTACGCGTCAAAAAGGCCACACATAACCATCAACATCCCACACAATGAAGTATTCGTTCCGGCCCCTCCGCAATCCTTGTGGCCTCACTTCATTCCAAGGGGGGAGGAGTTACGTTACCTCCACAGTAGATAGTACCACCACAAGCAACAACAACAACATATACTGCTCAAGCATTGAATTGTCAGCAAGAACTACAAGTCAACAACAGCACCGGCCAATGACACCTCCACAGTAGATAGTACCACCACAAGCAACAACAACATATACTGCTCAAGCATTCAATTGACAGCAAGAACTAGAAGTCAACGACAGCACCGGTCAATGACGGCACAAGCAACGGAAAGTGGCCAGACGCAAGCTCAGCAGAAGCATACGAACCGGATGCATAAATTCAATTTAAAGTAAAATGCATAAGAAATAAAATTCAATATTATTAATTTGCAATTTATTTAGTTTAATTAAAATAATAGCGTAAGCATAAACTTAAGGTATAAATAATCGTAAATTGTAATTTCAAAGTAGAATAAAACTGATTTCAGAGCTGAAACCATCTGGCGTTGTCTTTTTTTTTTGGTAAACTTGAGTTCGAAGAACGTAATTCGCGCATGTGAGTTGCCCACACCGGAAAAAACTATCACCGCCATATAGCGGCCACTAGGGCTACACAATTGCAGGATCGCACGCAGCACACTTGGTGGCCATATGGAAAAGCGCCCGAACACCTCACACCACAAACAGCTGAGAAGGGGTTATTAAAACGCGTACAGAGCGTAACTCAGCCCTTCTTCTTCGGCGAGCCAGCAGAGTGAAAATATACAGGTAACTATCCTAGGACACTGACGCATCGTTACACTGAGAAATTCGGGATTCGTCTGCTTTTCTCAGTGCGAACCTAGACATAGGATACTCGCTTGAGATCCTGACTTTTGCAAGACTGAGAATTTCGGGATTCGTCTGCCTTTCTCAGCTCTTGTCCAAAGCAGCACCTAGCGAGTATTCACTGAACACTGACGCTTTCGTTACACCGAGAATTCCGGGATACGTCTGCCTTTCTCGGTGCTAACTCATACGCTCGTGACCTATGTACAGGAAATAGGTCAACACCACGGACTATTTCGCCGCAGCGTGGGATTGCTCGCCACCGCACGTAAGTATATTGAAGTATCATATAATTGTAAAAGCTACGGTCTGGTAAAATATTGTAAACCACGGCCGTACTTCAGGAAAACACTCTATATTAGAATTAAGTATATATCCATGTTAGATAGGTTAAGTTTTTTTCCCAACAATAAATAATTATAATCAACCCTGCAAATAAATAAATTTTGTATGGACCCTGGATAACGGCGAGCGTCACCTCAGCATAAGCGTAGGCAGGAAGCTTCCTTACACGGCGCCCGAGCAGGGACTTGATTATAATCGACATAGAGAAAACACTCAGACACGAAACCGAACCTAACTCCCACCAGCGCTGCTATGCCGACACACGCATCCCAGCACGTGACACCACGATGTTTGTGCTGCTATACCGACTTAACTGGCTAATGCCTGTTTCACAAAGCGAGCACCAGATCGATTATTGTTTTGACTGGAGCTAATCTATTTTATTAGTATAAATCCGATACTGCAAAATTCCGAAGAATTGGATTTACTCATTACGTAAGGAAGAGTTGGTAACGTACGCCAAGGAATTTGGGTACGACCCAGCTGGCACAGTAGAAGACCTACGTCGCCGTTTCTCTGCGATAATCCCTGCGCTACAGGAAAATGCAGAAACGTCTACTCGCCTTCAAGAATTGCAGACGAAACATATGCAAAGTGTAACACAGCCTACAAGACCCAGAATCACATTTGACGACGATGCAACAGGGACATATACGGCTTCAGCAGGTGATCAAGCTACGTGGTCAAAGCCACTATCATCCTATGGGGAAGGTAGCACCACGAACACCACAGCGGCGACGGATTTCACCCTGAAACAACTTCCTCAAACTGACCCAGTGGAACCTGTCATAACGCACAGTCCAGTACACTACGCTATGGTCATAGATCAAGTAAGAAAATGGCCAATTAAATATGACGGGGTTGGAGATCCGTTATCTTTTGTCGAAAGGATCGAAGAGCTGGCGGAAGTCCACAGCATAAATGAGGACCTACTGCCACGGACTATGCCCCAAATCCTGATGGGGAAGGCGCTTCTATGGTACCGCAATAGTAAGCGGCCATGGGAAACATTCAACGCATTCAAAACGGATTTTATACGGGTTTTCTTACCACCCAACTATCTGGAGGACCTGGAGGACGAAATCAGAATACGCACGCAGAAACCGGGCGAACAGTTTAAAGACTTCGTCATTACACTGCAAAACATGATGAGAATAGCTGGCTACAACGACGAGCAAAAGAGAGGCAGGATTTTCCGCAACACTGTACCTGAGTATAGATTATACATTCATCGCAATGATTTCACATCACTGGATGAACTAATCACATTTGTGCAGGATTTCGAAGGAATACAAAAGGAGCAAAAAGTCACCACATCGCGCACGCATAACCAAGCTAATGATCAATACCCTAACAGACAAGAATCCCGAAACACCAGGCAGAGCTACCCTCCATCTCGGAATATAAACCCATTCCGGCAAAATACGAGTGAACACACTAGAGCAAATATGATGGAAGCACCCATTAACCCCCACCATGCTTGCCACCGCTGTGGAGTAGAGGGACATTTCGCAAGGGAATGCAGTAACCCACGAGTACTATTCTGTTGGGAGTGCGGACAAAGGAATTTACGTACTATTGACTGCTGTCGAAAGAGATCGGCAAACCAGCGGAGCCCCCTCAGATGCGAGGCTTGACGGGGCCACAGAACGAGCAACGAGCAATAAGAAAATCTTTAAAGTACGATGGCACCCGCATCTCGAACTACGTAATCGTAGATGGGGAGCACGTTTTGGCCACTATAGACACGGGTGCGACCAGAAGTTTCGTTAGTGGGGCATTTGCACGCCGGCACGGCCGTGATAAACTGGTACCGGTGAATGTACATGCACAACTAGCTGATGGAAGTCAATGGAAAAGCGAGAATGCGTTGATAGCAGAAGTGGTGATGGGAAATAGCCACCACCAAATGTCCATGTTAATATTTGAGCAGGCACAAGATGATGTAGCGCTGGGCTTGGATTTTTTAAACCTAGTAGGCGCTCGATTAACGTGCGCAGAACGAAGCGTGGATTTACGGGCAAATGATGAGAAACCAGGAAAAATCATACAGTTGACTACACTAAAGGTCACAGAACCAAACGAGTTACGAGATAGCGAACAACGATGCAGATGGCTTGAACAGAGGATGCAAGAAGTAAACGAAGACCCGACTAAATTCGCAGATTACTTAGTTAAGAATAACAATCTGTACAGTCATATCCCTACACACTCACAATACGAGGATTGTGCAACATGGAACCTTTGTGTCCCATCGTTTCAACGACCACGAGTTCTGGCGGAAAACCACGACGACCCCAGCGCAGGCCACATGGGCATCCGAAAAACGATTGCACGGATCAACAACCGCTACTACTGGCCCGGAATGTTTCGAGACGTGAAGAAATACGTATGAAGCTGTAAATCCTGCCAGCAATAAAAAGCAAGTCAGCTGACGCTCCCGCCAAATTCCCACAGTCCGGTCAATCGGAGCAGGAGTAACAATAGCAGCAGGAACACCGACTGCAGAAACAGTGGTAGCAACAGTGATAGCCAACAGGAAGGAGCATCGTGGAAACGGGGGAAACCTACCTTGATAACTGGGCCTCAAGAAAAATATTTACAGTTTAACAACATGCCGGAACTCTTGTACCCAAAGGTCAGTGTCTCCCACGAACTCTGGTAAGCCACATCGCGGGAGAGATGGAGAAGGCCCAAACCCGGAAAACTCGGGGACGGCTCCGTTTTATTCGACTCCCATACCGGGTCAATATCAACAAGGGAATCATCAGTGTGCGCTTTCCCACCCCGAAGTAAGTGGGGAGTGTGAGGAACCAAAATGCTGAACATCGTCGTGTTTTGGTCTCACCACGCGCGCATGTGAGTTGCCCACACCGGAAAAAACTATCACCGCCATATAGCGGCCACTAGGGCTACACAATTGCAGGATCGCACGCAGCACACTTGGTGGCCATATGGAAAAGCGCCCGAACACCTCACACCACAAACAGCTGAGAAGGGGTTATTAAAACGCGTACAGAGCGTAACTCAGCCCTTCTTCTTCGGCGAGCCAGCAGAGTGACAATATACAGGTAACTATCCTAGGACACTGACGCATCGTTACACTGAGAAATTCGAGATTCGTCTGCTTTTCTCAGTGCGAACCTAGACATAGGATACTCGCTTGAGATCCTGAGTTTTGCAAGACTGAGAATTTCGGGATTCGTCTGCCTTTCTCAGCTCTTGTCCAAAGCAGCACCTAGCGAGTATTCACTGAACACTGACGCTTTCGTTACACCGAGAATTCCGGGTTACGTCTGCCTTTCTCGGTGCTAACTCATATGCTCGTGACCTATGTACAGGAAATAGGTCAACACCACGGACTATTTCGCCGCAACGTGGGATTCCTCGCCACCGCACGTAAGTATATTGAAGTATCATATAATTGTAAAAGCTACGGTCTGGTAAAATATTGTAAACCACGGCCGTACTTCAGGAAAACACTCTATATTAGAATTAAGTATATATCCATGTTAGATAGGTTAAGTTTTTTTTCCCAACAATAAATAATTATAATCAACCCTGCAAATAAATAAATTTTGTATGGACCCTGGACAACGGCGAGCGTCACCTCAGCATAAGCGTAGGCAGGAAGGTTCCTTACAAACTGACAGAGCAGCCTGTTTCAACAAAGGACGTCAGGGTATTCTGGTGGTGTTATACCAATTTTAACCCATTATTTGGTTCTTTGGAGGCAAAGCATTTTTTGGCAACATTGGCGTACGTTTCGTTCGCCTTTCGTGCCAACGGTCTGACTTGTGACCTAGCATTCATAGGACCCGACCTTCTTTTTGGAGTATTTTGGTCCAGGGTCGCTATGGTGCTTTCGGAGCGGTCCCTCCTACTTATTTTAGCGGTAAGATTCGCCAGCTCTTTCATACCCTGAGGCATTGGTAGCTCGACTAACCTATTGGCTTCTTCAGGGCTTACACACTCTTAAACTCTTTGAAAAAAAAATTTAACGGATGCACTGGGCATCTGACATTTTCTTCCCCTTCAACTTGGTTTCCTCCGGTGGGCGATAGCAGAGCATCCTCCTCATCCATTGGAATTTGCTCGATTGCAACATTTGGACCAATGCCCATGTCGTCGACTTCGACCTATATTCTGACATCAGTCTCGTTGCGCTGTAAAAGCTCCGTCAAGGGCTAGATGCCAGCAGTATTTTTTGCCACTAGGGCAGAAGTTTTGTATGTTTTATTTTTTATCTTCCATAAAAATTTCTACAAGTAATGGGGAACACCATGTCACATAGAGAAGTGCCCCATGTTCTGGGAAGGCTAAGATACAACCAGAGGTAGCCAGTTATCTAGAGGCCTCCATTTAAAGACACGTCAATGTTGTGCCATTCATCCCACCGGCACGGTTCGGATAACACCCGGGATTAGGGGTTTTATAGAGTTATCCTCCAATAAGTCGTTTACTCACCTTCGTTTCCGTGAAATTCCGCCCAACAATGTCCTTGGGTGCGTCATCAAGGTCGTCGTTAAGTAACGCTTCATCGCGCAGAGTTTGGTACCGGCTCCAATACTAGTGGAGCAACTCCTTCAGTAAAATCAAGTAACCTTTACAACCTTAGGCAAGTTTTCATTATGTCGAATTTGCGTATAGCAACTGTAATTAATGCGTTTAGAAATAAAATGCGTAGACCATTTGCATAAAATGGTGAATAGTTATATCGAAATTTACCCGATTGCTGAAGCCTAGAGCCAAGTGTGCAATATTATTTCTTCCAATATCGTCCCCGCAAGGGATGCCAAAAAAGTTTTGTAAAAACTTAGAAGAACTGCGCAGATTAATGCTATGAACAAAGTCAACTGTACACTTTCGTGTCCAATCTAACATGCATTACTTTATTAACACACAATTTTAAAGCTAGTCTTTATTTATACTATCAACATACTTGCAATACTTGCATCTGAGCAAACACAAGCAACAACACAACAGAATTTTTATGCATACAAGTTGTATACCTATGCGCTGCCATACATATACACATGATTTTTCTGCAGTGGCGCTATCTACATTATTTTATCTACCCGGTGGGTAAATGGTAACTAACAATTATTTTTTACCCGGTGGGTCAATAGTACTTAAATTATATTTATTAAACAAATTTATGTCAAAATAAAAAAAATTTGTGAAATTATGGATGAAGCTATTCTGACTTACAACAACTCCATTCATTCATCAACAAATTTAAATCCATTTGAACCAATTAGAGGACATTATAGCAAATGTACCATCTTCCCCAAAAATGTATTACTGCAACAAGTGAAGAGTGTTTACAGAGACACACAACTGAATATATTCAAATTAGCGAAAATTATTTATGAAATAAATTTAATTTAAAAAAAGAACTGTAACGACCCTTTGTCCGGAGTATCCTCAGCGGTGTCCAGGAGTCTTCCACACAAATTCTTCACATTTCTCCATCCGTCTGATACATTAGGCTTCATTTAAAATAGTAACTTGTCTTATTTATTTAATTATCCTTGACAAATTCTGTATAGAAGTATGTTTAGTATTCCGCCGATGATCCAAGACAATTGGACTATTTTAACTTTCAAGGAAATTGTGCCCCGTTTGATGGTTCTTATGATGCCTCTGCCTGTCAGTTGATCCTGTAGACGCTGATGTAGTCCAAGGTGCTCATGTTCCTTATGTCGTCCATATCTCGACTGTGTTTAATGCGTTGGAAATTGTTTATGTTATAATTTATTCTGCTACAGAGGAGTGTCCTCCTGTCATGGTGCTCGTGGTAGTGCCGTACTGGTGCCATTAAATACACCTCAAAGGTACAATCCTTGGATGTCCATGATGATTCCAACGAACAACATCATAATATAGACGGCGAAGTTCCTACAAATCGCATGATGCTCTTAGTGGTACTCTGTAGTTTGATTTTGGTGTTTGGATTGACTTTATTTGTTTCTGGATTGTTTCGCCTCTTCCTGTCAGTTGATCCCATTGGCGCTGATGCAGTCCAATTTGCTTAAAATGGAAATCGAATACTTGTTTTTTTAACTTTTGTTTTCCACTTCGAATACTTGTTTTTCCACTTCGAATACTAGTTATTCCACAACTCTGAAAGATTCTCAATCAATATTTAACCTACGAAGAGTTAACGTGATTGAGAATTCGTTTCATACAAAAATAACGAAACATACAAGCTCAAAATCTGACTCGATAGATTTTATGTGGGTGAACAAATTTGTCAGTGAAGAAATTTCATCTTCACACTACCTCCCTACTTCGCGGGTGGAAAAGACATGGCGTTAATGTTTGAATTTCCCAGCAATGCTTATGGTGCGGAAGTACACTCTGGTGGTGATACTAGGAGTCTTAATAGGTGCTGTGTCTTCCAGCATGGCCCTGCCTTACTGGCTATCAGGCGCGCAGTACACTTTAAGTTCGCTGACGTGAGCAGCTCTTGTCTGCTTTGCAGCGAAATGGTCTACAGCTTTGGAGAGGTGATGTTGTTTTAACAGTACCATTTGTTGAATAGCTAGTTTCTATGCTCTCCGCCTGAGGTTATAAAAGCTTCGCTGGAACTGCGTTGCCCGCTTCAGATTTCGTTGCACTATTTGTTATATTTCTTTTTGCTGTTCTCCTTAGAGTTTTGTCGTGGTTGAGCGGTCCCCATTGTGGCTTCATCGTATATACCCGATTGTCTCCGAGACATTGGTGCTGATGGCCAGAGTTAGCTCAGGTAGTAGGTCATCCCACTTCTGCTGCTGCTTCTCTGCAAACTGCGCAATCATGGTATTAATAGTGCAGTTAGTACGCTCGACTGCATGTTCGTGTGGTGTATATGGTGCTGTGAACTGATGTCTTATCCCGTAGTCCTTGGTGAACCGCTTGAAAGATCGGCTGGAAAACTATGTTATCGGTGACCATGATCTTTAGGATCCCAAAGCTGGCTAAGATGTACTCCCGAAACACCCGTTGTAATATCTTAGTGGTGGCTTTTCTGAGTGGATTTGATTAATTTGGAATTCGAATGCGTTGACCGAGGTAAAGGTCCTACGAAATCGGCGCACAGAATGGCACAGGGTACCTCGGGGATTTGATTCAACAATTCTCCAGCCGGCAGTTGTTGACTGCATTTGTATAGCTGGCAGAGTGTGCACTTACGTATATGACGGTTCACATTCCGAAAGAATCCTGACCAATAATATCGATTGGCAATCCTGGCAATAGTTTTCCTAATACCCAGGTGCCTTGCTTTCGGAGTGACGTGGTTCTTTTTTAATATCTCTTCTTGGCCTCGGAACTCATAGCTTGCACGGTGTTCAATCTTCGTCTCCAGATCTGTTGGGGATATGTCTGTTGAGTTGCCTATTTTCAATATAATAATCGGCATATTTGATTGGGGCAGTAATCACTTCTGCCTTACGTTTCTTCCACCAGTTACAGCTTTGTTCGGGTTCTTCTTGTATCGTGATGCCAAATGCAGGTTTTACTGGCTCTCTGTAGAGTGAATCGACTAATACGCTGTGCTTTCCTCTGCGGTATTGCGCGTCAAACGGGAGCTGCTGTAATCCCAATCCCACCTGGCTATGCGTCCCGAAGGATTTTCTATGGAATTTAGCTACCTCTGCGATAGGTGGTCGGAGATGAAGGTAGTCAAATGCGTGTGGCTCCATGTTGTGGCCAATAACTTGATCCAGTGCTCTCTGAAACGTTGCTGGTTCGGAGTGCAGTGCGAAAGGCATGACACGCCACTGGAAGAGGCATCTGCCGGGTACCGTGAATGCGGTATACTGCTAGCTGTGCTCCTCTATTGGTATCTGCCAAAAAGCCGTTTTTCGGATCGAGAGCACTGATGAATGTAGCCTCACGCAGTCGGTCTAAGATGTGGTGGATTCGCGTCAATGGAAATCCCTAAACGCTATTTCTCATCCCGTTTTCTGAATATCACAATAGTGCACTAAATGGACTATGCGAGGGTTCGATAAAGCCTTTAGAAACCAATCTACTACTTCCGCGCTAATTATTTCTTTCTGCACTGGATTTCTCGGGTAGTATCGTTGTATTCGTTGGCCGGTCATCGCGCATCACTATCTTGTGGCTTGTGAGATTGGTCACGGTTGACCCGCCTTTGAATATAGCCAACTTTGTGGCCAGAAACAGTTCTGTCATTGCTTTGTTCGTCTTTCCTTCATCTTTACTCTGCCGGTGGTAGCACCTAAATGGTAAATGAGCCGCTCGCTTATGAAACTCCTTGTCGCGCCTGTGTCCAATGTGGCCGTTACGTTATTTGTGCCAATAGTGACGGTGGCACAGATACGCTGTCCAACGTAGCATATCGCATTTATTACGTTTGAGGCTTGTTGTCGGTGGGCAAACCCATGCCTCGCTACCTACGGCAGCACCGTCCATTTTCCCGCTTGTGTTTTACAGCATTCTATGGTTCTGGTTCCACGCACAACAAAATTTGTGCAACGTGTCCATTTTGCCCGCATCGTCAACATGCCGTGCTTACGTCTATTGGTGGAACTGCTTTAGAATTATGGGCCGGTAGTACCTGTCGGCTTCGTGGTGGCGGCCGTACGACTCTAGATTGGGGTTGTGGGTACCCTGGATGTGTCGCGGTTACCTCGTACACCCTCTAGATTCTCCGCCAATTCGACTAATTCCTCCAACGTCACGAACTCCTTTCGACGCACATAGTTTTTTGTATTATTTTAAACTGTTTGGGAAAATGCTTTCAAGCTTTTGTTCCACTGTGTCCCAAGCATATTGTATGATGTTCAAGAGTTCCACGACATATAAAACTTTCCTCAGGTCGTTGCAACCGTTGTCGGATTTTATCCTCCAACTTCTCAAAGGAGAGAAAAATAACAAATATTCCTTCCTGAATACAGCCCACTCAGCCCGGGCGTGATTATTATTTCGAAAGCAAAGTAATGCACGTTCTTTAGTAGTTCCGTCATTGTTCGGGGTATAAGGGTTTTGTTTATCCCGTGCACGTCTAAAACTTCCTTTATGCGCTCGATGAATCCCAGGGCGGCTCGCTCTCCGTCGAATTTTAATTAACACATTCTTACATGGTCAATAACGGTGGGGCAAAAACTAGGTGTATACCTGGAGAAGGCGAGGACTGTTGAGCACAGGCCGTTACGCGAAGTCCTGGCCGGTTCGTCAGTAACCAATGATAGCGATTCTCGGGTGGCCATTATAAGTTCGCCGAAAACGTTTTTGATTCCAAATTATGCGGAAAAGCGAAAGTTGTGTCCACAAAAAAACGTAAACAAAGACAGGCAAAAAATGCGAGACTAACTCGACAACCGGCGAACATATCTGCCTCTCCTAAACAAATAAGTAGTAGCACTGTGGGTCAGAACAGATTTGCGCTATTAGAGAATGAAAACGTTGACTCAACTCCTGCAAACAATTCCATTTGCCAAACTTCTAAGCCACCAACATCCTTCGTGAAGAGCAGTCACCTTGTCGGGGTACGAAGGCAGAGATGCTACGAATAGTTCAGATTAACCTCCATCACTCGAAGGCGGCGTCTGCCAGCATTCAGCTCCGTCTTGCAAAAGGCGGAGTAGATGTTGCCCTGATCCAAGAACCCTGGACACACGGGACTTGGTATGTGGTCTCAGGACTGAAAATTACAGCCTGCTGTAAACCGTAAGTGAAGGAAGACCTAGGTCTTGTATCCTCATTAGGAATAATGGTAGCTCATATATTCTCCCCAATTACAACAGCAAGGATCTAACGGCCGTCTGCCTGGAAACTGGCAAGGGACGGTACTGGTTCGTCTCGGCCTATAGGGCACATGACCATGAGATCCTTCCAGAAGCCAACCTACAGAAGCTTGTTGTGGATGCAAAGGCTCAACGGGTGGCTGTCATTATTGGATGCGATGGAAATGCGCACCATCTGCGGAAGCACGGATGTCAATGAACGAGGTGAGTCATTATATGAATATATTGTAACGACTAACCTTTCTGTATGCAATAAGGGGTCAGAGCCCACTTTCATTACTGCTAATAGGCAAGAAGTCCTGGACTTAACCCTTGCCTCCGAATCAATTTTGGATCGGATCTCAAATTGGAGAGTTCTAGACGAACATTCCTTTTCGGATCATAGGTTAATTCAGTTTGATCTTCTAGATAGTCTACCTAGCCCTAAGGCTTTTAGAAATGTCAGGAAAGCAAACTGAGACCTCTACAAGGTGACTGTAGCTAGACTACTACCTCAGAATCCCACAAGCACAAGCACGTGTGACGAAATTGATAGGTATGTGGAGGTTCAAACGGTTGCTCTTAATAAGGCTCTGTTGGTCTCTTGCCCCCTCAGTAGACCCAGGGGGAAACAAAAACCCACATGATGGGGGGAGGAAATTAGGGGACTCAGACAAAACTGTACGAGACTTTTCAACAGCGCAAAGAAGTCTAAAGATAGTCCAGACTGGGCTTTATGTAAGGCTGCACTCAGAGCCTTCAAAAGTAAACTTAGGAAGGCACAGAGAGCATCGTGGAGAAACATTCACCTAAGGCTCACTATAGACAGACAGAAGCTGTCAGTATCTCAGCATGCCTACTTCAAGGGTAAATCGGTGGAGACCGCTTTACACTCCTTAGTCTCTAGTATTGAGTGCTCCCTGCACAACAAGGAGTTCTCCCTAGTGGCTTTCCTGGACATTGAGGGAGCTTTTAACAACATCAAATCAGACGCAATAATCGGTACGATGCGGTGAAACCCGCCATTAGCAGGTGGATTGAAAACATGCTTAGTAGCAGGATAATCAGTTCACAGCTGGGGGCGGCGTCGGCCAAGAAGTCCGTGTGCAGAGGCACACCTCAAGGTGGAGTTCTTTCACCCCTACTCTGGAATCTTGCGGTAAATCAGCTGCTTGTTCGACTGGAGAGGGGAGGGTGCAAGGTGGTTGCGTATGCGGATGATGTTGCTATTAGTATCTCGGGTATATAAATATCTACTTTGAAGGACTTGATGCAAAACATGCTGAACATTCTCTCTAAATGGACTACTGACTGTTGGTTCCGACCAAGACTAAGCTGGTACTCTTCACTAGGAAGTATAAAATTAATCAATTTATTGCTCCAAAACTAATGGGTGTAGATATTGACCTTGTCGAGGAGGCTAAATATCTGGGCGTGATCCAAGATAGGAAGCTGAACTGGAAGGCTAATATAAGCGAGCGCATTAGGAAGGCTCAGGTAGATCTGTACTCTTGCAAAGGAGTTATCGGCAAAAAAACGGGGGTTACAGCCTGTAGCCTATTGGATATATACAGCTGTGGTACGACCAGTCCTGTTCTATGGGGTGCTTGCTTGGTGGACAGCCCTAAGTAAGTCCACATACAGTAGGCTGATAACAAAGGTACAAAGAACGGCAGAGGTATTCATAAGTAGTGCCATTGGAACGACTCCAACGGCAGCATTGGACATTATGCTCAATCTGCTGCTTGTTAGGCTTTTTGGCGAAAAAATGGGTGCAAACTCAGCTATCAGGCCAAAAGCTACGCATCAATGGGATGTCAGGAATGTAGGTCATGCGTCCATTTTAAGACATTGTGAGGGTATTCCTGACTCTTTCGACTACATCACACCAATATACGCCTGCAATGGTATATGCAAGATCTCCATTCCCTCCAGGGGCGAATGGAAGTATGGCATCCCCCCTCACATCTATACAGATGGATCCAAAGTACAGAGTAGGGTGGGAGGTGGTGTATTCTCAGAAGATTTGGACATTAACATGTCCTTTCGGATGCCCGACCACTGCAGTGTTTTTTAGGCAGAGGTCGCGGCTATAGAGGCAGCACTGTCTTGGCTAAGGAAGAAGAAGATATCTGGACTTGATATTTGCATTCTGTCCGACAGCCAAGCTGCTTTGCGCTCCCTGGATTCGGTTAATATCACCTCAAAAACCGTCAAGAGCTGCCGCAAATCTTTAGACGAGATAGCTAAGCAGACCCGTCTGCATCTGTGCTGGGTTCCCGGTCACAGAGATATTCCAGGGAACTGCAAGGCAGATGAACTTGCCCGTGAGGGTACTACCATACCGATTGAACCAGATAGGTCGCAATTCGGTATTCCTATTGCCACATGTAAGCTCTTAGTAAACACAATATTCTCAGGAACAGCGGGCAGGCGCTGGTCTGAACTTTCAGGATGTAAAATAGCTAGACAAACCTGACCAGAGATAAATGTCAAGCGCTATAAGGACCTACTGGCTCTAAATAGACATAGCATAGGTCCCGTGATTAGCGTCCTAACGGGACACTAGACTCTAGGCACACACGCCTCTAACAACTTCTGCAGGAGTTGCATGGAATAGGAGGAGGAAGAGTCCACTGTTCACCTGTTGGGCACGTGTCCAGCTCTGTCCAGAAGGAGGCGCACTTTTCTAGGAGACTACTTTTTGGACTCCTTGGGAGATGTCTCAAAAAAACAAGATTAGCTCCATCAAATGCTTCATTAAAAGCTCCGAACGGCTGGACCTATGAAAGCGCGGGACCTGTTGTCCCATGCGGTATCACAAAGGGTCAAGGTTGGCCTAAGTGCGCCCTTTTCGGGTGGCCGTCTTTCCTACCTACCTACCAAGCCACCAACATTCTACTTGCAAGAGAGATGTTCAAATACTTTAGCTGCAACTGTAGCTAGTCTTGTAGGAAATAACAATTTCCACGTAACGTCCATAACAAACGGGAATATAAAAGAAACGAAATAGCCATCAAAATAGTGACGCAGTTTTTTAATGCAGTATTAAGGATTGGGTAATTTCCGCAACCCAGGAAAATATCACATATTACAAAGATACCAAAACTTGGAAAAGACACAACCCAACCATCATCTTATCGACCCACAAGTTTGCTCCCAGTAACTTCTAAATTATTTGATAAACTGCTCCATCTAAAGCTGCAGCCGCACATACAACAATCCAACATCATTTCCCACCATCAATTTGGATTTCGTAAAAATAACAGAACCATGGAACAAATTGACCGCCTTACTAGTACAATTCGAAATACTTTTGAAGATAAAAAATACTGCTCTGCTATATTTTTAGATATTGCCCAGGCGCTTGACAGACTTTGGCATGCAGGATTAATATATAAATATCAAAAACTGTTACCAGTTAATGTGCACATGCTACTGGAATCGGATTTGGATAACCGAAAGTTCAGAGTAAAATATGGAGAATACACCACAAAGGGCTTTGATATTAATGCCTGGGTTCCACAAGGTAGTGTTTTTTTATTCCTGTACTATATATATTATTCACTGCAGACCTCCCTACTGATGATCATCTAGTCACTTCAACATTCGCAGACGACACTGCTATTCTTAGTATACATAGCAATGCAATAGTGACTTCGAATCGCCTTGAGAAGCATTTGAAGAAAATGGAAGTGTGGCTGGCAAATTGGCGCATTAAGGTAAATGAGACCAAGAGTTTACACTTAGGAAAGAAACATGCTCTGTCATCACACTAAACAATGTTGCTAGCCCTCAATCGAATACTGTAACATACCTAGGAGTCAATCTATACAGATGACTAACTTGGCGGAAACATATTGAGGCAAAAAGAACGCATATAAAGTTAAAAGCAAAATAAATAAATTGGCTACGCAACTCCAAGTCAAGGCTTCGTTTAGAACATAAACTTATATTGTACAAGGCAGTGATCAAACCAATTTGGGAATACTGAGCTGAGCTGTGGGGGAATGCTAGTTCATCGAACGTCGAGCTGATACAATGAGTGCAATCGAAAAGCTTGCGTACAATCACGGGAGCGCCTTGGTTCGTTAGAAACGCTGACATCCATAAGGACCTCAACATTCCTCTTGTTAAAAGTGAGCTCACAGAGATTATCCTCAAATATAAAGAAAAACTAAGAGAGCTTGGTAAAAAATCTACTTAGAATTAAAACAGCAACACGCCTCAAAAGATTGGACTTAGCTATATATTAAATGTATTAAATATTAAATAATTATTATGAGATACTAAAAAGAACTGAATTTAAATTGAATTAAAATTGAAAGGAAAAAATGTAGTGAAATTTAATACTAAGCCCAAACACTGGTGCGGGATAAATATAGTTAATTTAGCTCTTAAGATTTAATTACTTATTGTTAGGATCGAAATGAGTGAATTCAATAAATAAATGAACTGTTTAGAAAACCAAACAAAATTTTTTTATTTAAGTCCGGTAATCCAAGTCAAATGTACATTGAAAAATAACCAAACCAATAATTAACTAGTAAAGAAGTCTGATGTCGGGTTAGAAATACCCTTTACCTTTCCCTCTACATGCGAGGATTATTATTACGAGCATATCTACGCTCATTTTCGGTAGGCTACCTTGAGTTGCTTATACCAGAGGGAGGCGTGGCCTTTATCTGATCAACCACAATTATCGGTTTAATTATCATTAGTTGTGGGCGGACAATTGGTTTTGTTCTATGCAAATAATGTGAGTGTCCATTCTCATATTCTCAGTAACAGAGAAACCGGCATAGAAATGCAGAGAGGAAGCTTTATGGAATGAGTTCAAGCTATCTTCTGAATCTTTTTAAACGATATCATATATTTAAATCAGTTATATTCGCTCAAAAAGATGATTATTGTTATTTAATCAATTCTGATATTTGACACCGTTTTTCTGGTGAATCAAAAGCTATAAAGCTTTGAATAATTTATTTCTGAAAAAAACTCTTTAGAAGTTAAAAGTTATCCTGTCGAATTTTAATTCTTTGTCAATTAGTGGTTTACCACCACATAACTTAGCATAGAAAATTAATTGTATTGTGCTTCTCATTAGAATTTTTAATGCTAAGAAGTTAATGTGACCAAAATGAGAGTGAAAGTCAACACCGTAATGTGATTGATTGTGAAGTTTCAACTGGAAATGTTCGAAATAAACATATTTTGATACCACGGATAAAACTAACTTATTCCGGAGCTATTTTGCCTTTGAAATTCAGCAAACGCAATTTCCTATTATTCCTGCATTTGCTATATCCACCAACAGCTCACAAGGTCAAATATTTGATAGAGTTCGAATTATGTTGCGGCAACCAGTTTTGACGCATGGACAACGATATGTGGCTGCCAGTAGAGTTAAATCTTTCGATGGCATTAGGTTTTGTGGCCAGGGGTACTTAGCATGAACTTTTTTTTTAAAAAAATTTTTATACAGATATATTGAATCTTTAGCTCAGGGAAAATAAAAGTAATTTCAAAAAGGGGTTGTCAACCCTGCAATCCTTATTTTAGGATTATTTATCATTAAAATATACGATATTACAAAATTAAAAGATCTTTTGCAATTTTATTGGCATGCGGGCAAAATGAAACTATCAGGGGAATGGCCGAGTGTCGGGCACAGGCGATACTAGTATAAAATAAATAGTCTAATACAGGGATGTCCACGAAAAATATATCCGGAGATAGAGAAAATAACACGACTAACTTACTCTCCCCTTAAAACCGAAAACGAATACGACCATAACAGATAAGTACGCACTTGTAATCTTCATGAACTGTAATCGCTCGATCGCCAATAAAAAATATTTGCAATCAGTTGCGTTTAAACTGTACAAATTTGAACTCGCTAACATTAATAATATAATACTGCTTGAGAATGGTCAACAAATTATATTCAATTAAGTTCAAATAAATTTAATTAATTTATATTAACTATATAGAATGTAAATTAGATTACTTTTAACTTTAAACTAAATTGAATGTAAATAGATTAATTTTAACTTTAAACTAAATTGAAATCAGAGGTAAACACGTTAACCCGGTCCTATTGTACATAAATTGCCGAAGAGACATACACATTTTTATTCTTGTTTTTTCGTGTTTCGCATGCACAAAAATAACGAGTACAGAAGTCTGAAGTCGGGTGAGACCGACTTCGAAATACCCTTTAACTTTTCTTGTCCGTGCGAGTTCAACAATAAGGATGTTTTCTTCTTAAATCATCATTAGGAGCATATTCACGGTAATTTTTGGTAGGGTACCATGAAATGATTATATCGACCCCATTTCTTGTGTATGGCTCTCTAGTGTCAATATAAAATTTCCTAAAAAAATTTTGTGTAGGTCTAATTATTCTATTTTTGGTTAATTGTGGGCGTGGCAGTAGCAATAGTCTGCCCATATTTGGAATGCATGCTAGTAAAAACCCACTGTATACATCTACCAATTTGTTTGCATATATCATAACTAGAAGCATAGATAGGGTAATTGTCTTTAAGTGGGGTTCCCAAGGTGCATAATAGGGGAAGGAGGCGTATCCTTCCTCTGATCGACCCCGAATCTTCTATATGGCTTTGTAGGGTCCATATATGTAATAATATAAAATTTCGTAAAAAAATGTTGTATAGGTAATATGTCAATAGTGGGCGTGGCTTTAGAAATAACACGCCCATTTTTTGTGTGGTGTTTAATGTTAGTACCCGCAAACTTCCTGTGAAATTTCATAGATAAATCTTTAATAGGAACACAGTAATGATTTTTGGCAAATTGTGGGCGTGGCAGTTGTATTATGATTTCCATATTCTGCACACATACTATTATATGGGCCCCATGTATGTTTCTGCAAATTTTTATTCCGCTGGCATCAATACGAGCATAGGTAGGCTAATTTTAATTTTAGACCCGAAAGCTCCCTATATCAAAAGTGGGCGTGTCTTTTCTCTGATCAGACTCATTTGTTGCAGATAGCTTTATAATTTGTTGCAGATAGCTTTATATTGTTCCTTCCAGTAAACTTTCGTCCGTAAATCTCTAGCAGATCTTAACTTATGAATATTCGTGGCAGTCAATATATACCGCCCACTTTTTGCACAGTGTTTAGTAGGACCCACAATTCGATAACTGCCAAATAATGTCACGATTCCGTCAATTGGACCGAAGTTATATTCATTTTAAGAAAGGTGAAAAAGTTCCTTATATGGGGGGTAGGCGTAGTCTTTGTCCAAATCTGCCCATATAGCAATCTGTTTCTGTATCTTTATGCAGACTACACTTTTGCAAAGTTTCATTAAGATAGCTCTAACGGTGTAGAAAAAAGTGACCACAGACAGACAGACGGACAGACGAACGGACAAAATAAAAATTGCTTAGAAATTAATTCTGATCATATCTGTATATATATGTCCATACCTACCACGCCTCCTTCTCGAAATTGCAACCCCTCTCAAGAGCACAAAGTTAGTATACCCTATTTATCATTTGAAAGGTAAAAGGTATAAAAAACAAATTTGCTTGTCGCAATTGATATGTTTGTGAAGTGGAGTCGGAGCTTCAGGGTAAAGGGCGAGGTACGCTCAATATGTGTAAACTATGTGAGAATGCCTTCTTTTACTTCAGAGCTACCGGAGCTTGTTTTTGTTCAGCATGTATCGTACATAAGGTGTCTAATAAGCTTTCACATTTGAATGTATTCTATACTCTTTGGGCATGTTCATAGTTATCTACAGTACAATTTATATGATTTATTACTTAGTTTATTGAAGAAAAACGAACGATGTGGTAATTGCGTTTCCTTCAGACGTTCTATCAATTGAAAATAATCATCGGGGCAGCCTTATATTTCATTAAATTAAATTCATTACCATTATTATGAACCGATTTTACAACATTTAAATCTGTTTCGGTTAAGAAACCTGCTAAGATTTCTAAACTCATATAGGTGTATGCCATCAAAACTTGATGGCATACACCTAGAAAACGAAGTGCAATTGTATATTTATCATTATATCATAAATTTCCTTAGATAAAGACACATACCTCTCCTTATTTAATGGAATAATGTTTGTCAACCTCAAAAGATGAATGCTCCTTTACAAACAAATGGCAATCGTAGGCCGAAAAATTATGAAAAAAGCGGGCAGTTTTGATGTATCGTAACGTCGTACGTTGAATAAGGTTTTTTTTTTTTATAAAACTTAGACTGAAATGAGATAGTACAGGTTTTACAGATATGATAAATCAAAACAGTACGCATTTATACCAATACGTAATATATGGTTGACAATTTATGTTGGAAATATACCTGCTGAACACAAGGTCAAGGCAGGATGTTGATCGTGTTGTTGGCGAAATGTTACTAACGAGATCAAAATGGAATCTGTCTTTGTTAAAAGCGATAAAAGTGCGGTTTTCTTGCTTAATCTATATTAAAACTCCACCAATAATTATTGGGATTTGCCCGAAGTCGCTTCAGTTAATTCTCGACTAATGCTGTGAATGTTGGCTTTAAGTACATAATAAAATATTCAGCACATTGCTAGTGGCATTCGGCAGTATCGGCAATGAAGAATAAGGAAATACATTCAATTCCCAATTCTAATTTTTACAAAAAATACAATAAATTTACATACACAATACGTGTGAACAAAAAAAATGGTCGAAACGGTAAATAAAAATGGAGGGAATTCAATGTCTTTTCTTATTCTTCTTTGATATCGGTGTGAGACACGATCTTATTCGTGTGGGGCACGAACTCGCCGTCGCATTTTTGAGAGTCCCTCATGTAAAGTAACTAAAAAGCAATCATACGTGTGGGGCACGAACTCGCCGTCGCGTTTTTGAGAGCAACACGCCTCAAAAGATTGGACTTACCAATCCATTGAACCCACGAAGTCTTATCCATAAATGACGCCAAGAATATGAGAAATTTTAAGTTTTGTGTCGACAAACGTGCAAAGATTAATAAGATAAATATTGATGAAAATAGTGTAAACATGAATATTAATGTTAACTCCCAGAATCTAGGTTCGGATAAGAGAAAATTAAGGCATGGAACTAAGCAAGCGGGATGCAACTATAAATTAGCAAAGTTTCGATTTGATACTAAGGAAGTTGTCATCCAAAATGAATAAATTTAATTTAAAAGAGCTAGCCATAACAAATAAATTCGGTGTTCACAAGCTACTGGTATTTGCTTTTGGTATTTTACCAGCAAGTAAATATACCAAAAAATTCGAGCTGGTATTTTTTTTGTTTTTGTTTTGTGTATACCAATATTGCAATACCACAAAATTCGAATATGATCGTGATGTTTTTTGGCGCGCGTATTTGATTATTTGTTTGCAAAATTAATATTTGAAAAAATTGCAAAAAAGAAGTGGATGCAGCTCAAGGAAGCAAAAATAATAAATTTTCTTAAGGGAAATACTCCATTTGAAGTAATTACAAACGTATTTGTTTTCTTTACGGCATCCTTAGTCATCAAGTTAAATATAGAAACCTACTGCACAAGCATTTTATACAAAGTCGTATTCGTGTACTCGTTACCAACACTGCGTAAATGAAGCAACGAATAAGCAATTGATTTAAGAAATTGGCAAGTACACAAACTTACTTAAATTCATACTCGTATAAATTAAACTGTTAACGTATAGCAAGCTAAAAGCTTGAATAATTTTCGTCTTTTCTGTCGTTCTTTACATACTTTAAGCACAAATCACGTAAACAAAACGCAAAGAAATGACAATACTGTGGCATAAATACACACAGTTGATGCAAATACCATGTTCGAAAATTTCAAATGCTCACAAAGTGGTATATTTTAAACTCGAATATACGCGTTCTAAAATACCAACGAAGCTTCTGAATACCCTAAATGATATTGTTCGCGCCAATTATGTTCGCTATTTTCTTGTATTCATTTTCACCGATGACCCATGTATTTTTAACCTTTGCCCTCCCTTTCATACACACAATGCACAGTACAATAAATCAGTAGCAATATAACTCGCAAATGCAACGCATCATCATTTTTAAGATGGACTACTCCGCATCAAACGCCACAAATTGGTCATTCGAGCCGGGTCGGTTGTTTGAATTAAAAAATTAAGTTTGATAAAATTATTGAAGCGTATGCGTTATGTAAAACTAAAGTTGAAGTCTATTTGGAAGAATATACATATGTACATATACTCGTATGTACTTGCATGCCAATATAAAGAACAGTTATACTTTCATATTAAAGTGAGTTTGCATTTTTTTTTGTTATTTGTGATAAATGGTTTTGCAATTTTAAAATAACGCTGTAGGGACAGTGTTTCAACAGCGGGATGCATAAAATCAACGTTTGTCGAAGTTCCTGCAGCTGTAGGGTCTACGACAAGAGTCATCATTCTCTGTTGCATAATTTTGGGTCGATTAATAAAAATTATGTGAGGGACAACAACAGAAACTCCTCTCCTGCTGTAACGGACATAGTGGATGCAACCGCATTATCCGCTTCAGTAAATAGGCCCGTACTTTTGGCAACTGCTTTAGTACGAATTGCAGATCACACTGGGAAAACATATGTATTTCGTGCTTTGTTCGATAATGGTTCACACTCATCATTTATTTCAAAATTCTGCGTTCAGAAATTATGCTTAAAGAGTGGAATTGGTGGGTCGAAGAGCGCTGTGAAAGGGGAAGTATTTGTCTCACTCATGCCTTTAGACAGCGATGAGTATCACACCATGTCTGCATTGGTACTACCCAAATTAACTGGGTATTTATCACCAAACAAATTCGCTTATGCCAATTGGCCTCATATTAACGGGTTAAAACTGGCTGATCCTAATTTCTGTACACCAGCTTGTATAGATTTGATTATTGGTGTAGACGGGATACCTGATCTTTTGGATACCAACATCATCAAAAATCCAGAGGGCACTCCGATTGCCCAAAAAACCTTTTTCGGATTTGTATTATTTGGTAAAACGAAGTACACAACATCCGCACCTTGCAACACAACATGTTTATTCGCGGATTCGGATCTACGAAAAGCCATAATCAAATCTTGGCAAGTTGTGGAGGTGCTAAATAAGAAGATTTATACTCCAGAAGAAGTACGGTGTGAAGAACTGTTCGCCACAGAACACAAAAGGGATCCTGATGGCAGTTTCGTGGTCACTCAACCATTCAAAGGTGATGCTGTGCTTGGAGAATCTCGAAATATTGCTGTCCAGTCATGGTTAAGAATGGAAAGGCGACTTTCAAATAACTCTAATCTAAGAAACAGTTATCATGAGTTTATACAAACCATGTTGGAGCAAGAACATTTGGAATTGGTGGACAATCTTGACCCACATAACAGTTATTATATGCCGCATCATGCATCAAAGAATATAGCGAAACCACCAAAACTCGCATTGTGTTCAACGCCTCGCAAAAGACATCCAATTCACAATCTTTGAATGATACGCTTACAGGTAGATTTGGTATGCATTTTGAATAGGTTTCAAACGCATCGCTATGCGCTAATCGCTGATATCGCCTATTTATTGCCCAGTGAAGCTTGCCAAGGAGCATACTTATTATCAGCGTTTAATATGTAGAATATCATCTTAGGATCCACTACGGGATTATCGGATGTTACGCGTCACGTATGGTGTTGGTTCGAGTGATCTCTAGAGATCTCTGCTAACATTATAATCAAGGACTTTTATAAGGAAAACCTACTCACAGGCTCCTCATCAGAAGAGGAGCTAACCAATATTTGAAAGAGTGTAACAGCTACATTAAGAAACGGATGTTAAAATATATATGCTAATAACGGCATTCCACGTTGGCTTGGTTCTGGCGTTGAGGGCTCTAAGACTGACTTAAATTGCTTCGCCGATGCTTCAGAGGTTGCTTACGCTGGGGTAGAGTACGCCCTGGTAAGTGCTAAAACTAAAGTTTCACAATTATGACCAATTTCTATTCCGAAACTAGAACTATGCGCTGCTTTATTCGCTTACTTGAATGAATGTATTAAGCAATCATTTGGTAATCTTGTTGCAAAGGTTTATGGTTGGAGTGATTCCAAAAATACGATTGCATGGTTACTCAGTCATCCTAGCAAATGGACTATATTTGTAGCAAATCGCGTCGCTAAAGTACAGGATATCATACCGCCCGAAAACTGGTTTTATGTCTCCACGCATGAAAACCCTGCTCAGCTTCTAAATTAACTATTCATGAGTTGTGGTGGAAGGGTCCAGCGTGGCTCTCTCAGCCAACTACGCAATGACCTGCCTCAAGAACAGAAAATACCTCTACGCAACTAGAAGCCCGCACAAGGAAATTGTGCGCACATGCCGTGGAGAATAAGTCATTTTATAAGCTATTGATGAACTACAATTCCTTTAGTAATTTGAAGCGCAGCACCGCTTATTGGATTCGATTCATCGCCTATATATGTAATAAGAATTGCCGTGATTTTAGCAAACTAATGCAGCATGAACTGATCAAAGCCGAAGAAATCTGGATTAAAAGCAGTTATATTCCCTGAAGAGATTAAATGCTGCATGCAATAGCTATTTCGCTATTTTTAGATGTTAAGGGTATATTGAGAGTTGGTGGAACGTCGTTCGTCTATATCTGTCGACTTTAAATTTCCGATTATACTCCATAGCAAATCGCGTATCGTTAATTTGATTTTAAATTACTTGCATAAAATGTTGTTTAATGGTGGCCCATTATTAATGCAAACTGCATTGCAACGTAAATTTTGGGTGGTAGGAGCAAGGAATGCTGTCCGTAAAATCTATCGCGAATGTGTGGCTTGCCGCCGTCAAAGTACTGATTTTCGAATGAATATCACACGTCCATTCTTCTCCACTGCGGTTAATATGGCTAGACCTTTCAATTTGAAGTTTTCAAAAGGCCGTGGTTCTAAGTTTGTATGGCTACGGGCGCGATGCACTTGAAGCTTACGGGAGATCTTTCTGCTGAAACTTTCATAGGAGTTTTGAAAAGGTTCATGGCACGGCGCGGATACTGTTGTCATTATTATTCTGATAATGGCACAAATTTTGTAGGAGCGGAAAAGGAGCTGCGTATTGTTTATGATAAAGCAATGAAAAATTCTGAGTTCCACCGCTATCTAATGCTATGTTCCCACCAACAGGGTTAGCTCTCATTTTTGTGTTTTACCGAGTTAGAGAGTTAACCTTATGTAAACCATGGTTTACGCCACTTTTTTTGTATGGAATTTCCTGCTCTCAGTGAAAATAAACCACAGTTAAACCCGAAATTGAGACCGAGTTTATTTGTGGTTAAGAAAGCTATTTAACTATTTGATGAGAGAGCTTCTTTTTGTTTACATTTTTATCGTTGCCAGGTCGATAAATTTTTAATAAACTATATTTGGAAATTTGAAAATTCTAAGTTTTTCATATTCAAACCTCCAAATTTATGCAAAATAAGTTAAATTTTATAATTAAAGAATGAAATTGTAGAGTCTTTAGTGTAGTTTGCGCAAACTTATTGCACTTTTTAATGGTTGTCTCAAAATTTTTTCTAAGGGAATTGTTGGTGTATCAACACTGCCCATTTGTTTACATTTTTAAAATTATTTTCATTCTGCGCAAATTAAAAAATATCAATTATGGATGGTACTCCAATTTAAAAAAAAGTGTGGACCGAAGGAAAGGAAGTACTATTCTTAAATTTATGGGAGGAGAAAATCCCAGATCTTCGTGGTATGCGCAAAAAACACGCAATTAAATTTAATAAAAATAACTTCCTCCGCATCAATTCCACACTTATTTTATTGATCTTCTCAAGTTTCATACAATTTTCTCTCAAAACTAAATATAGATTAATTATTCAACTTTCTGTAGCTTGTAATGTTTCGACAGGAAAGATTTTGGCTTAACTTAACCACAATTAAACCTCTTTTTTTTCGGTGGGAACGATTGACAGATAGTCACGAGTTTCGCTCTCTCAAAAAATAGTTAAGCACGGTAGAGCTTTAGGTGGGAATATAGCATTACAGATTATAGCATTGAGTGGAAATTCAACCCACCTTCTGCGCCTCACATGGGAGGTTATTGGAAAGCAGCTGTTAAACGAATTAAATTTCATATGAATCGCGCTCTGGATACGACCACTTCGCTATTGACGTATGAGGAATTCTATACCATACTGGCGGAAATTGAAGCATGTGTGAATTCTCGACATATGTGTAGGAGAGCCGTTAAAAGTAATTCCTGAACCTGATGCTATAGAAATTAATGGTAACCTGCATGAAAGATGGCAGTTGATATCTCAGGTAAGGCAGCATTTTTGGCGTCGATGGCATGTCGAATACCTCTCGTCATTGGAAAAATGGTCCAAATGGTTGCGACCCCAACGAAATTTTGAAGTTGGTTATTTAGTAGCAATACGAGAAGAGAAGTTACCTCCTTCCAGATGGAAAATGGCTCATATCATTAAAACTATTTCGGATGATCAAGGCAAAGTTCGCATTGTGGAACTGAAAACTGCCAGTGGCACTCTGGTTCGCCCCATAGTTAAAATTGTGTCAGTATTACCTAATGCCTACTAATGTAATTAATTATGTCTATACCGATATGAATATATATATATATATATATATATATATATATATATATATATATATATATATATATATATATATATATATATATATATATATATATATATATATATATATATATATATAAGGGTTTTCAAAAGAAACGCTACAAAAGTAAATCGATAATGACAGCAAACGACGCCATATTTTTTCCCGCTCTTTTGACATTTCTCTTCAGTAAGGTTTGCCATTTCATCACGAGTCGAAATTATTAAAATTTATTACCGAAATTCGGAGTCACTCGCCTCAACTTTAAGAGCGCTACGTCCAATTTAGGATGAGGCTCATTTCTGGCTGAATGGCTTCGTCAACAAGCAAACTATGCGTTATTGGTTAGACAGCAATCCACACGTACTCCATGAGTCATCATTGTATCCCGAAAAAATTACGGTTTGGTGCGATTTATGGGCCGGCGGCGTCATTGGGCCGTACTTCTTCCGTGATGGTCAAGACCGGCACATTACTGTAAATGAGAATCGCTACCGTTCAATGATAACCGAATATTTTTGGCCCCAATTGGATAATATGGACTTGGAGGACATGTGGTTCCAACAAGACGGCGCCACAAGCCACACAGCGAATGCCACAATCAATTTACTGCAAACCAAGTTTGGTGAACGTGTTATCTCACGAAATGGCCCAGTCGATTGGCCGCCTCGGTCGTGCGATTTGACGCCGTTAGATTATTTCCTGTGGGGCTACGTCAAGTCTATGATCTATACCAACAAGCCAGCGACGATTGATGAACTTCGTACGAATATCGAACGTGAAATTGCAGCAGTATCGGCCGATTTATGCTTGAAAACCGTTGAAAATTGGGTTCAGCGTCTGGACTTCTGCAAGCGTGCCCGTGGTGGCCATGCGAAAGAAATCGAGTTCCATACATAATGGCATCGAACGTACTTTCACAGGAATAAAGAATTTCATTGATATCTAAAACCGGTTTTGTTTTATTTAAAAAAACTTTTGTAGCGCTCTTATTAAAAAACCCCATATATATATATATATATATATATATATATATATATATATATATATATATATATATATATATATATATATATAACAAAATAACTAATTCAATTGACATTCGCTCGCTTCACTGCGAGGGGTTGCCAACTATGAATAACAATGCAGGGTACAGAAATACCAAATCCTACATTCGGCCATTTCTGACCTACATTCGACCCGAATATTCGGTCCACGGTTTCATAAACTCCACAACCGTCGTTGTTTTACACGGTCCTTCCGAGCCACCAACCCTCTCAACTTCGTATCTACCATGCTTATGACATCCAATCACCTTATAAGGACCATGAAATTTCGGTCTCAATTTCAAACCTGAACCATATTGGGTTCGTTTTATAACAACAAGATCGTTCCCTGTATACGAAGTCTCGGGAATTCTTTTCTTGTTAAAAGTTTTGCAATTTTCCTGCTGTAACTTTAAAATGTTTTCTCTCGCTTCTACCCTTTCGGAATCACGCTGTTGTGTTAGCTCAGAAGCAACCTCATCATCAATCTAACATTTTCCTCAAATCTGGGTAATCTTTGCTTCTCATATCGACACTCGTTAACAGTCTAAATGGCGAAAACTTTGTACTTCTTGGCGGTGTACTGTTTATGATTTGCTGTATTCTACTAAGGTGGGAACGACAATTCAGTGTATCCTTTCTACTTGACCATTTCCACGTGGTACACCAGTGGCAATAAATAAATGTTGGATACTCTCCGATTTACAATAATCCTCAAATTCACGAGAAGTGAAAGCACTACCCCTGTCCGTTATTACCAGCTCTGGGTTTCCAAATACACTAGCTTGCTTGCTTAGTCGTTCTAAAACTTTTTGACTGCCGGTACTCTTAGTTGGGTACAACCAGACAAACTTCGAAAATCCATCCACCACGACTAAAATATGATTATATTGTTTATGGGTGGCCTCCATAGGTCCAACGTGATCTAAGTGGTAAACGACCAAAGGCTTATCCGACTTATCAATGGGATTAAGAAATCCTTCTTTTCGACCTTGTTTAGCCTCCGAAACAATACACTCAACACAACTTCTGACGAGTCTGTCTACCTTGCTACTCGCGTTCTGAATATAGAAATTCTTTTCTAAAAGATCGAGAGTCTTCTTTGTCGCAAAATGTCCTTGCCTATGAGATAACTGAATAACGTCTTTCTCCATAGCTGATGGGATTACTATAAGTTCCTTGTCTGGATTCTTATATAAAATATCAAACTTTATAAAATAATCTTCATATATGCCGTTTTCTAAAATTTTCCTAACAGCCTTTATCCATTCATCTTGTAACTGAGCTTCTTTGATTTGATGCCTCAAAGAGTCTTCTACCATCAAGCAACAAACTCGGCTCAGGGCGTCTACATGCCTCATTTTGGATCCTGATCTATGCTCAATCTCATACTCAAATTCTTGCAAAAAGAGCGCCCATCTTGAAACTCTGACTGGCATGTCCTTTTTCTTCATCGTCATAGCAAACGCGTTACAATCTGTAACTATTTTAATTTTCATACCCATAACATATACCCTCCATTTTCGTAAAGCTTCTATGACTACTAATACCTCTAACTCATAGGATGTATATTTCTGTTCGGCAAGTGTTGTTTTCCTACTCAAATATTCAACGGGATGCAATTGCTGGTCATCTCGATCAGCTTGCAGTAACACTGCACCATACCCGTACATACTAGCGTCCGCATGAATTTCAGTCACCGCTCCAGGATTAAATAACGTTAGTACTGGTGCTTTAACCAAAGCATTTCTCAACTGTTCAAAACCTAATCTCTGCTCATCTCCCATTATAAATTCGACATTTTTTCTCAAAAGATCTGAAAGTGGTTTAGCTACCAACGCAAAATCTGGCACGAATCTTCTAAAATACGAGGCTAGGCCCAAAAATCTTTGTACCGTTTTCTGATTGACTGGTAGTGGAAAATTCGCTATTGCATTCGTTTTACAGGCTGACGGTAATATACTAGAATTCTCGATCTCATAACCCAAAAATGTTATCTTTTTCTTCAGAAACTGGCATTTTTCCCATTTAATTTTAATTCCATTACTTTCGGCTACTTTCAAAACTCTACCCAATTTTTCTGTACCTTCTTCTTCTGTCGACGATGGAATGACCATGTCATCCACATAAATTATAACGGTTCCATCATTTATCAATTCTCGGAAAACAGAAGAAATGTATCTACAGAACACTGCAGGGGAATTCGAAATTCCAAACGGCACGAATAAAAATTCGAACTGGCCTTCCGCCGTGACGAACGATGTGTATTTTTGCGATTCTGGTGCGACCGGCACATGGAAAAAACCGGTTCTTAAATCCAACGTCGTATAAATCTTTGCCTCTTGTAACTTTTGTACAACTTCATCAATTAGTGCCATGGGAAAATTGTCTCGTACAATTCTCTCATTCAACTGGCGATAATCACAACAAAGTCTCTTTGTCCCATCCTTTTTACCTACTAAAACTACTGGCGATGAAAACTCCGAGAAACTGACTCTTACTATTCCGTCCGCTAGCCATTCGTCAACTTGGCTGTCAACTAGTTGCTGATCTGGTATAGAAAGTCTTCGGGGTCTGTGACTAATTGGTGTCTCATCAGTAAGGACAATTTTCATTTCCACTGGGTGAAAATCAGGTTTTTTAGGATTATATTGAGCAACAAAGGACAATATCAAATTTTTAAACTTTACACTTAAACTCGATAAATCTAAGTCTATATTTTCGTCTTTCTCGACGATCATTGTGCTCATCATTTTACAAAATTCATCCTCTTCAATTTTGTCTCCGACGTTACTGTACTCTTTTCCAGTATAAGCAAACAAGTCATCCGGTTTCTCTTCGCAGTTAGCGCTACGAGTCGATTCCACTGATTTGCTTGTTACTTCACCCACAACTCTTTTGCTAAATGTGGCCCCTTCTTTTCCTATCGCCATATTTACATATTCAAAGATATCATTTCCGATGACCGCTGAGTAAAGTATGTCACCCTCTCTGACAACATGGAATGATATTGGCAAAAGAATACCATCCAAATTTACTTCGACAGTAAAACTTCCTATTGTGGTAATGTCTTTTGCACCAATGCCCACTAAAGTTTTGGTTTCTTTACTCAATTCTATGTCATCCAATAATAGTAGAACATCACGCCTAATAGCACAAATGTCACTACCGGTGTCTACATTTACCGATACCTCTCTACCGTTAATCAAAATATCTTTAAAAACTCGATTTGATGGAACAAGTCTTTGCGATATATAATCTGAAGTTAACGTGTGAACATTTCCGACTGAATTTTTATTCTCGTCACTGCCATTTTCTTTTTTGCCACGCACCTTACATTCAAACGACTTGTGTCCAACTTGTTTGCACTTAAAACACCTGACTTCGTTACTCGTACATGCATTTGCTAAATGCGATGTATCGCCACATTTGTAACATTTTCGCAGTTTTTTCTCATCAACTTTATCACCACTTTTGTTGAAATTATTTTTACTCTGGCTAAAACTTGTAGGGTGGTTTGTCGACTTTACCTTTTCGTAGACCCGCAATTTCCCTTTCAATTCGACCAAATTTGTGGCCTGATAAAGCATTGATTTATTTGATCTGGAATCCGCAATTCCCTCGACAAAATATTCTATAAGGCTTTCATCGTCTAGTCTTATTGACTACCGATTTCTTGCAAACTATACAGATATTCCCTAAAAGATTCATTTAAACGTTTTTTACGATTTCTCAAAACTTTATGCACTTCCAAAGCTGACAATTTTCTACCAAACTCGTTTTTTAAACTATCTTTAAGAGATTCCCAAGTTTTTATGCTAGGCTGACTCCTGATAAAAATTTTTGCAGCCCCTTTCAAAAGCTGTTTTGCGTAAATAAATTTCTGAATACCGCTCCATGTAACCGTAGATGCGCAATCTTCGAATTCTTGAATCCATGTTGCTATTTCTGGCAACCCTTCTCCCGAAAAATGTGAAACTGAATCCGAGATACCCCGTAAAGTGAATACAGAACCCCTTTCTGGCACACCGTTGGCCAAACTTTAAACTGATTCATTGTCATCGTCATCATTTGGGTCACTTTCCAAAGGCTCGATACGGAAGTGAGAAAGTAGTCGCTCACGGAGAACCGGTTTATTCCCAACTCGCGGCAAATTTAACTCAGCCAATTTATTTTTCAAACTTTCTACGTTTAAGGCAAATATTTCCTCTCTATTCATTTTTACAAGCGAATGTCAACTTTCACAAAGATACAAAATACTTCTCAACAATATATTTTTAATTATTGATATACAATATTAATCAAAAATTCCAACTTTAATTTTACTCGACAATTTTTTTTGGAAATTTCACAAAAAATTTTACTTCTCAAAATTATACCAAATTTTAATTATCCAAATTTTATTTTTCAATTCGAATTTTACGTTTGTTTAAATTTTCTTGACAACACACAGTATATTCTTATTAAATAATTCAATTTGAAATTTACAGGGCAATACAAAATTATTTTCCAATTGAAAATTCTTTTCTATATTTCATTTTAAATTTACCAATTAGAATCAAAATTAATTGTTTGACAAGAACTGAATTGATGTACAATGACTGTCAACAACACAATAGATCAGTGCTCCTCAAACTTAAAATCTAATTAGATATACATACGCAGCAGCTGCAATTTTCAAATCAACGTTCAAATCACCTTAATAACCAAGCATGTTCGTTTCAGCAAAATGTAAATACTTTTCCCCTCTTCACGGCAATTCACTGGTTATTATTTCGCTCTCTAGCTATATATCCACACATACAGATTGATGTTTATGACTTTTCGTGATGTTTTTGTTTTTAACTCGTTACAACTCTCGTTTCTTTTTGATTTATGCACACAACCACACAGTCTCAAACAACCACCATTTGGAATTGTTTTTTTTTCCAATT
Organism: Clusia tigrina; assembly: GCA_920105625.2. Lineage (NCBI taxonomy): Eukaryota > Metazoa > Arthropoda > Insecta > Diptera > Clusiidae > Clusia > Clusia tigrina. The sequence continues at coordinate 148,272,859 of OV050031.1, read as the reverse complement.
TTGTTTTCTCTGTTGTCACACAGGCGTTTGATTTGTTTTTTTTTATTTTTTTCTCTAACAACCACCACTTGGAATTGTTTTTGTGGTTTTGTCGGTTATTTTTCAAATTGTGTTTTCTCTGTTGCTGCTCAGGCGTTTGATTCCTTACTTTTTTTCTTTTAACTCTCTCTCACTCTCAGAGTTATACAGTTTTTTTTCTAGATCGTTTTGTCTTCTTTATCACTCAACTGTTTACAATTTTCTAGAAGTTTTTTTTTACTCTTTTTTGTTCCAGTTTTTTTTTATGGATTGGTTCCCCTTTTTCTCACAAATTTCAGTTATTTATTTTGTTCACACAGCGAATTAAATTATTTGAATTTTTTCCAAAAGGTTTGTTCCAAGCCACTCAGGCTATCATATATCAGTAAATTATTTAAATTTTGTCAAAATATTTTTGTTTTTAAGCCACTCAGGCTACAACACAGCAACAAATTATTTAAATTTCTGTACAAATTTTTGTTTCTAAGCCACTCAGGCTATCACACAGCAACAAATTATTTAAATTGTTAGCAAAATATTTGTGTTTAGGCCACTCAGGCTATCACACAGCAACAAATTATTTAAATTTTTACAAAAATATTTGTTATTATTTAAATTTTTCCTTTCCAACAAGCACCACACAGGTTACTCTTTCTGTTTTTTTTTTTCCCCCAAAAAATTCAAAGCCAAAACTATTTAGGTTGTTTCAAAATTTTTCCACTGTTTATTTTTTTTTTGTTTTTTGGAACGTTTGTCTCCGTTCGTTTATTAAAAAAAAACACACACACACACACTCAATTGTTTTGCCGCTGTTGCATTTTTTCCACTGTTTGTTGACACGTTTGTCTACGTCAAATCCCGGTTGAGCCCCCAATTTGTAGTTTAAGGTACACTCTACTGAACCCAAATCTATTGGTTGACGCCAATTTGTGATCACTTTTTTCCTCAGAGAAAACACTCCATTTTATTACTAAATGTAATTTAATAAAATAAATGTTTATTTTTGAAGCGTCTTATTTCATGTGCCCTTATCACTAGCAGTGTAACTTAAAGACTAAAAAAGAAAACAAAATAACTAATTCAATTGACATTCCCTCGCTTCACTGCGAGGGGTTGCCAACTATGAATAACAATGCAGGGTACAGAAATACCAAATCCTACATATATATATATATATATATATATATATATATATATATATATATATATATATATATATATATATATATATATATATATATATATATATATATATATATATATACATATACATATATATATATATATATATATATATATATATATATATATATATATATATATATATATATATATATATATATATATATATATATATATATATATACTCGTATATATTGTAACGACTCTTTCTCTTTCACTGGACTAAAACTCAGCGGGTGCCAGGTTCGATTACAGAAAATATTTCTAAGCTCGCGTAATAGGTTTCCAATATATAGATATTCTTTATTGATTTAAATATACGAGTATATATGCATATGTATTTTTATTACAGTTATAAATTAAGGAATATTACAGCGTGTGTTTAGTTTCATTTTATTCCTTAACTAATATTACAGCTAATATCCTTAGTTTAATTAATATTAAAGTTAATATACTCGTACTTAGTTTAATTAATATTACAGTTAATATCCATAGTTTAATTAATATTACAGTTAATATTTTTAGTTTAATTAATATTAAAGTTATTATCCTAAGTTTAATTAATATTACAGCTGTCTTATTTAATTTGCAAGTCCCAGGAAGAGTCGGTGAAAACCATAAACTCCTGGCTCTGTCTATGTTAGTATGCAAGTCCCAGGGAGAGTCGGTGAAAACCATAAACTCCTCGCTCTGCCTTAGTTAATATGCAAGTTCCAGGGAGATTCGGTGAAAACCATAAACCTAAGTAGGAAAAAAACATTTTTTTTTCAAAAACCATTTATTTCTCAAAATAGACTCTTTTTACTTCGACACACTTAGTAAGACGATATTCCAACTTTTTTATACCATCTAAATAATACGATTTCGGGAACCGCTCAAAATACGCGTTAGTTTCGGTAATCACTTCTTCGTTTGAGATGAATCTTTTTCCTGCGAGCCATTTTTTCAAGTTTGGAAACAGGAAAAAGTCACTAGGAGCTAAATCGGGACTATAAGGTGGATGATTAACCAATTCGAAGTGTATTTCACGTAATTTTAGCATCGTATCTAATGCTGTGTGAACCGGGGCGTTGTCTTGAAGAAAGAGCATTTTTTTGTTATTTAAATGTGCTCGTTTTTCCTTGATTGCATCAATCAATTGATCCAATAATGCACGATAATACTTTCCTGTGATTGTGGATCCTTTTTCAAGATAATCGATGAGCAATATTCCGTGTGCATCTCAAAATACAGTGGCCATAACCTTGCCAGCCGATTTCACTGCCTTCGCCTTCTTCGGAGCACTTCCACCAGCTTCCACCCATTGTTTCAATTGATTTTTGGTTTCAGGTGTATAGTGGTGGACCCACGTTTCATCAACAGTTATTAATCGACGCCAAAAATCAACAGAATTACGCTTTATCATATCCAAACACCGATGTGAAGTGGTCTGTCGAACTCGTTTTTGTTCGACACTGAGCAAACGCGGCACCCATCTTGCCGATAGCTTTTTCATATGCAAATGTTCATGCAAAATGTTGAACCCACGTTCATATGATATGTTTACCATTTCAACAATCTCACGCAACTTGACTCGGCGACCATTCATAACGATATCGAGGATTTTCTTGATATTTTCTTCAGTAACCACCGCTTTTGGCCTTCCTGTTGATGGTATTGTTGCAGTGCTTGTTCGGCCGCGTTTAAATTCAGCAATCCAATATTTTACCATGTAATCTGACGGAGCAGACTCACCGTAATGTTTATCGAGCTTTTCTTTATCTCTTTCGCCGTTTTCCCTTTCAAATAATAGTGTTTAATCACTGCACGAAATTAGCTTTTTTCCATTTTTCAACAAACACAAAAGTTGCTTACATCAAACGACTACAAAAAATAAACTAATCAATGAATTTGGTGAAATTTTAACAGCTGACGTTTGACAGATCGCAATTTCTAAAAAAAAAAGTTTTTGTGTTTGTGCTGCCATCTAGCGCTAGGTAGCTCCAATATCAATCCTCCCTCGTATGTGTCAAATCTGCTCTCTTAACGAATGTTGTATACGATAACAAACTAAAAAAGGGAAGTAGTGATTGGAAACAAGTAAATTATTGTCGTCAGCTTCCTATGAGTAGTGAAAATCACTTCAAAATAAATAAACAATAATAAAAATAAATATGGTTGATTATCGTTGTGTTATTTGACATAATACAAGGAGTAATGAAAAAATTAGATTTTTCAGCGTACCTAAAGACGCAATAAAGCGAAATCGGCGGATCGTGGCTTGTGGGGTTGAGTTACAAGAAAAATCAAAAGTGTGTGAAAAACATTCTGTGATTAGTGATTTTATAAATAATACGGAAGCCGCCACAACTAAAAAAGTCCTACTCTCTCCAAATTCAGTGACATCACTTTTTATGGTACATTGCGAAACCGTTTGCAGCCGCTTTCTTTATTGGAAAATGTGTGCAATATTGAGCAAGGCCCAGTGACTAAAAGACCAAGGCTCTCACAGTGTGAAGTTCCGTCAGTTTTAAATAATACTCAGGAACTGTGTACTACAGTTATTAATGTAGATTGCTGCACTCAAACCGAGTAAGTACATTTTGTATTTTGTACACATAATAAGTGACAACTATAATCCTCTTTTTCTTATGTGTAGCAATCATTTCTTGAAGAGTCGTGAAATTCTGCAAATCATGGACCTGAAAAAGCAAGTAAAGAAACTGGAATTGGAAGTTTTGAAACTAAAGCAGCAGCAGGAAGAAACCAACAATATAACTGAAGCTTATATGTATGTATGTATAATTTTATTTTTGAATAATAATAAATGAAAAAAACCAAAAAGGGCATTTGAGTTTTTACTTATTACGAAAAAATTTGCAAAACCCGAAAATAGCGGCCAAAATTTATAAAAGAAGCAACATTGTTTATTCAATTTGACACTTATTATGACTGCGAGAGAATGATATTTGGAGAGCGGTCATCTATTAATAATACCTGGTAAATGTATTTTGTACTATGTACATTATTAGGTACTGCGTAAGCGCTCCTGTTTTCTCCGTGGTTTTAATTGGCGCGATTGGTATGAGAGCTGGGTTTTTTCCCGCTTATGTTCCAACGTTCTCCTCTTATTGTTGGTAGAATTTCTATGCTAGTGAGTGTGAATGCGTTTTGAGTGACCTAGGGTGGGAGGTAACTTTTGGTTTTAGCATTGTTCAGGGTGAGTTCTTTTATAAGCACCAGGACCCTATGCTAAATGGACATCTTTGATTCATTATACGCTTTTTAGGTGTGTGTGTGTGATGAAAATACTTTCACTAGTATTTTTCATCTTCACAATATATATATATATATATATATATATATATATATATATATATATATATATTAATATAATATATTAATATATAAATATATATATATATATATATATATATATATATATATATATATATATATATATAAATATATATATATATATATATATATATATAAATATATATATATATATATATATATATATATATATAAATATATATATATAAATATATATATATATATATAAATATATATATATATATATATATATATATATATATATATATATATATATATATATATATATATATATATATATATATATACGACGTTTGATCAAAAAATAACCGTTATTTTCAATTTTTTCAAAAAGTATTTATTTATTCATCAACAACTATCTTGTCCCCTTCAAAGTAATTCCCATCAGATATAATACACTTATGCCAGCGTTTTTTCCAATCCTCGAAAAACTTCTGAAACGCTTTTTTGGTATCACCAACAGCTCCTGTTTCGATTTTTCTTTTATCTCCCCAATCATAGCAAAACGCTTTCCTTTCATCGGTGTCTTCAGTTTTGGAAAGAGGAAAAAGTCAGCGGGGGCCAAGTCCGGTGAATACGGTGGTTGAGGCATGATAACGGTTTTGTTTTTGGCCAAAAAATTAAGCACAAGCATCGATGTGTGAGCTGGTGTGTTATCATGGTGCAAAATCCATGATTGGTTTTTCCACAATTCTGGGCGTTTCTGACGAATTGCTTCTCGCAAACGGCGCAAAACTTCAAGGTAGTATTCCTTGTTGACCGTACGACCTTGTGGCAAGAATTCATGATGCACCAAGCCATTGCAATCAAAGAAAACTGTCAGCAAAACCTTTACGTTCGACCGAACTTGACGTGCTTTGTTCGGTCTTGGCTCATCTGGACGTTTCCATTGGGATGATTGGGCTTTGGTTTCAATGTCATAGCCATACACCCACGATACGTCACCAGTTATGATCTTTTTGAGGAAATCTGGATTGTCGTTGACGATGTTCAACAGCTCCTGAGCGATGTCCATGCGACGTTGTTTTTGCTCAAAATTTAGCAATTTTGGAACAATCTTCGCTGCCGCAAGTTTCATGCCTAAAACATCCGTAAAAATTGCTTGGCATGAGCCGAACGATATTCCAACATCATCAGCAACCTCTCTGATAGTGATTCGACGATTATCCAAAATCTGTTTCTTCACTGCGTCAATGTTTTCATCGGTTGTTGACGTGCTCGGGCGACCAGGACGAGCATCGTCATTGACATCTTCTCGGCCTTCCTTAAACCGGTTATACCACAATTGAACTTGTGTTCTGCTCATAGTAGACTCGCCAGAGGCAACAGTCAACATTTCAAATGTCCTTGTGCATTTAATTTCATTTTTTACACAAAACTGAATACAGTTTCTTTGATCCATTTTTTCGAATAGTACAAAATCGAACCAAAACACGACTAACCTTTTTATCTGTCAAAAACAAATTGACAATCCAAAATGGTTGGTATTGCCAACATATATAACAGACGTGTGTACCAACATAACAGAAAAAAAAATGCGAACATCGTAACTCACGAAATTTGAAAATAATGGTTATTTTTTATCACACCTCGTATATATTGATATATATATATATATATATATATATATATATATATATATATATATATATATATATTTATCTATATATATATATATATATATATATATATATATATTATATATATATATATATATATATATATATATATATATATATATATATATATATATATATATACTCTATTTTTAAGAAGATTTTATATTGAAATTATGAGTTCAAGGGCGGCGGAATGCTCGCGCTAATTATGTTCGCTATTTTATTGTATTTATTTTCACCTATGACCCTTGTATTTTTAGCCTTTGCCCTCCCTTTCATACACACAATGCACAGTACAATAAATCAGTAGCAATATAACTCGCAAATGCAACGCATCTTCATTTTTAAGAAAGGCTACTCCGCATCTTGTATTTAGCTGTGAAATATGTAAATTGAGTAAACAAACCAGACACACTAAAGAATCTTTAAGAGTATCTGATACACCACACACGAGCTTTAAAACAATTTCAATAGACACTGTAGGACCATTGCGAGTATCTATCGGGTACAGATATATTCTAACGATACAATGTGAGCTAGCTAAGTATGTTGTAGCATATCCAATGGAAACTAAAGACGCAACGACTGTTGGACGCACCACAGTTGAACAAATTATACTTACTTACGTTCATTTTAAACACAAATTAGCTGCTGAGCAACATCTGTTCCTTGTTAAGAATAAAACAAACATTTTCGACATCTTACCACCACCAACCCATAGGCGAGTTAGAGCTTGATGTCGGTACTCAATGAGTTTCTGCTTACAATCAATGTAAATATTCAATGGGACTCGCAAATATAATACTTTTCGTTTGCGTATAACACGACACCGCACATTGACACTGGTTGTTCCCCATATTAATTTATATTTGGTAAATTGGCACAATTACCCATTGATATTACTACTCACAAAAATGAGAGCGTAAACAATGAAAGTATAAATATGAAAAATTATGTTACTGAGTTGAGGCAAAGACAATATACTATAACACGTTACATTGCTCTCTTCACTCAGCGAAATGAGTTAAAAAACCATGGCTACCTATTGGACCAAAACCCGAAGTGTGCTCGGCAAGCAAAGGCAAAATATGTCGATACACATTCTATTGTTTGCGTTCTATATGAGCGTGTCACAGTGGTGGCGCCCATACGACAAAAATAAAAAAATCGAAGTTAAAAAAGTGGACAGGTATCGATAAAAGTAGTCGGTAATTACAGCAAATTCCACTACACTGAAGTTCTTTTTTGGATTTCTAACGGGACTTTTGAAATATAAACAACAGAAGTACAAGTATGCTGTGAAGTGGTTAGTGGATTGAAAAAAACACGGAAATTAAGTCAAGCTTCAGTTGTAAAAATCTTAATAAAAAAGACTCCAAATTGAATATACCAAAAATGGAAGTTAATGTGAATGGTATAAGCATAAATTTTAAATATATATATATATATATTGAATAAGTGTGTAGTTTTAATAAAATACTAACTTTTACAAATAGTTTTTTAACGTAATTTTTGGAGTCTACTCAAATTTTTCTTAGAGTTTTAAATTTTTTCCCCCCCGATTCCCACGACAATTTTACTTTTTTATACTGGTTCATGCCTCTATATTATGAAAAAGTTTAGTTTAAGTGCCAATATTTGCCAGAATTTGTTTCACGTGTAATACAGTAACACAACCTCATTGTTTTGAAGTTGAGTTTTTTGTGTGTTATATTACGTGTGTGTTGTTATTGATACATATAAATGAGCAAAAGTGTTATTGTTATTGTCAAATGTGATTATTCTCTTCTTTATTTATTTTTGGCTATAGGTACATCTTATCAATGCGTTTTTTCTCGATTGTTCGTTTTTGAAATTTGGTGTTCCAAAAAAGGGAAGGATTCTGAGAAGGCTCGACAGGTGTTCGATGAAGTAGTCACGAAGATTGGAATAGAAAGTGGCAAAGAAATGTTTTTTGAGTTATTAAATCGTATCAATTTCATTTGTAAGAAAATTGTAGCGTTTTGGCAAAAGAACAAACGCACTAAAACATTGGTTTTAAATAACCATTCCGAATGGTTGGACTTTAGAGAAGTTATTGTCTTAGAAAGAGAACCCACCCCCTTAGAAACTACTCATAGAATGCAAGAACCATCCTCAAGTAAAAAGCGTGGGCGCCCTAAATCTAATTTTTCGAATTCTTCGAAGAGAACTAAACAACGCAGATTAGCAGAACTGGCAGAAACTGATGAGTCTGCTGCCGATGCCTTACGTGGTGCAGATTTACAACCTAAACACTGCCATGTGGAAGTAAATACTACCGAAGTGCTATCAGTCATAATGGAAACTGATCTATCAAAGCATCAATATTCAAGTATTCGGGATTTTATAAACTCAAAACTTTCATTCAGTATGTTACCAAGTTATGAGAAGGTTTTAAAGGAAAAGAGTAAAAGTTATCCCGATAAAATTACCGTGAGTGAATCGCATGCAGAAGTTGAGCTACAAAGTTTGCTTGATCACACTGCTTCGCGTATATTAGATCTCCAAAGTAAAGTGCTGGACGATATATCTGATGAATCCGTAAACAATCTTGTGTTGATAGGAAAATGGGGATTCGATGGTAGCACGGGGCACAGCGAGTATAAACAGAAATATAATAATAATAGCATACAAGACAGTAGTTTATTTGTAACATCGTATGTACCCCTTCGACTAATAACTAAATCTACTGGATTACAAGATTCTAAAATAATTTGGAAAAATCCACGCCCATCATCAACTCGTTACTGCAGACCTATTCGATTTCAATATATAAAAGAGTCCAAACAAGTTTCTATTGATGAAAGAGATTATTTTAAACAGAAAATAAGTATGTTAAAGTGCACGGAGTATTTTGCTTCTGAAAGGCAAATACACATCGAACACAGCTTGCAATTGACTATGGTGGATGGTAAAGTATGTAACGCTTTAAGTCAAACTTCATCTGCTAAATGTTACATATGCGAAGCAAAACCGACGGAAATGAACGACTTAGAAAAATGTTTGAAAAAAACGGCCCGTAAAGAAAATTATGAGTTTGGATTATCGCCATTACACTCATACATTCGGTTTTTCGAATATTTGATACATGTTTCGTATAGACTGGACATTAAAAAATGGCAAATTAGGTTGGAAAATGAACAAATAGAAATATTAAAAAGGAAAAAGGAAATTCAAACAAAGTTTAGAGCCAGAATGGGGTTGCTAGTAGACAAACCAAAAGCAGGGGGAAGTGGGACATCAAATGATGGGAATACAGCGAGACGATTTTTCAATAATGCGGAATTGGTTGCTGAAATAACGGGGCTTGATAAAGACCTAATTCTCAGATGTGCAACATTACTGCAAGCTATGTCATCAGGATATGCAATAAATGCAAACAAATTTAACGAATATGCACTCGGAACTGCTAAGGGACTGTTAGAAAAATATCCCTGGTACTATCTTCCACCCTCAGTACACAAAGTTTTAATACATGGTTCCGATGTTATTGACCATGCATTAGTATCAATTGGTGAGCTTTCTGAGGAAGCTGCAGAAGCTAAAAATAAAGATATAAAGAGATTTAGGCTCCATCACACCAGAAAAACCTCCCGCGTTGCAACAAATACGGATTTGCTAAACCGATTACTCCTCAACTCAGATCCATTTGCCACAGGTCAGAGAAAGTTGCCATGCACCAAAAAAACAACTTTATTAAAGTCTGTTTTTGATTTGCTGGAAGATGTCTAAAAATAGATAAAATATAAATGTGTGCACATATGTATGTATGTATATTATTTTACATTGATTGTCTTTTAAGAGTATTCATAATAATTTATTTTATATTTATAAAGTGTTTATTTCTATATGAGTTACAAATAAGTTGCGTTTTATTCCGAAAACAGATAGTGTTGTTTATTTGCTTTTCCTTTTACTTTTCATATATAATTAAATATTGAAATTAATTTTATGTGCTTTTTGGTCAAACTAATTTAAAACAGTTGTCATTATTTTAAGATATTTTAACCATAAATAGGTGTAAGGACATTTAGATCACACCCATTTAAACTGATAACTATACATGGATGTCCCAGAACATATTCTGAAAATTTCAGATCGATACCTCCATTCTAACTAATTTTGTCGCAGCCCCCATACAAACGCATCCACTGTGCGTGTGTGTTACTACATGTGCGAGTGTTTGTATGCTTGCTTTCATGTTTACGGCATGCATATGTGTGGATGGATATGAATGCAAAAATGTTATTTATTTATTTGTTGGAATTGGAATGAAAAAGAATTTCAATCATAGCAATCGAAGACGAGGCATTATAACTAATTATGGGAATATTTTTAAAATTTATATTGTAAATTAGTAAAAAAAGAAAAAATTGGTGTATAAAATTAATAAATAATAATATATATTTATTTAATTTATTGTTTTATCCCCAAAAAAGCCAACATCGAATTGCACAGCAAAACTTCATGGCTGCACCAGAAGGTGCATAGCACCAATAAAAAATATTTTTTTTACTTTAATAACACCAATGTGATTAACTTATATGCACATCCATACATACAGATCAATGTACATATGTATGGATGTATGCACATATTTGTCTTCTGATCATTTGTCACGTAGCGAATTGTGCCATAAAAAGAATGAAATGAAATGAAAATAAAGCGCCCTTTTGTCTGGATTGGAGATTTTGTTGTATGATGTGCGGTGTGGCTTCTTTAAATATAAAGTGAAGCAGAATTAGAATTCAATTTGTCATGAAATTTTGGATATGTGAATATTTTCAGTATGGAAAAATATCAGCACAATTTACTCTTTCGATCTTAGATTTCATATTTTCGCTTTAGCAGCATGTGATCAAACATATTTTGAGTCTATCCGAAGAAAGAATAATTATGCACAAAAAACCAATTTTGATCAAATTAGTGTTAACATTTTAATATTCATATGTTCGTCTGGTGCCTATTCCATCAGAAAATGTATCTAAATAATTTTTAGATTAAGGGTACATTCAACAAAATCAAGGTTTTAAACGTTTTTTATTACTTTGTCAGATCAGCTTGAAATACTATTACCACACTCTATTAAAAATTAAACCACTCGTACGCACATGAATATGTGCATACATATCTATGAACACTGATTCTCCGCATTTACATACTATATGATGTTCAGTTTGAAGTAAATTTTATGAACTTCAATATCTACTATTAAATGCATATCTTCTTTTTATAAATTGGTTTACAAAGTTTAGTAAATAACACCGTATACAATACAATAACCTATATATAAACATTTATTTCCTATGGAAAAATGTAGTTCAACAATGATTCTGTTCTAACGTATAATAAACCACTTTATAATCGAAAATTATTATAATCAAAAATCTATAAACAATTATTTCAAGTATTTAAAAATCTAGAAATTTTTATATTAGGATAAATAATGTTTAGTAAAACATATTTTAATATAAGGTGAGTCTTTTTGCCCATTACATTTGACATTTACCTTTAAAAATATATACATATACTTTTTGTACAGCCTTACACAGTGTTTGCTTACAACTATAAGGCTTCAATACCGTTTTGTGTGTGGCTTGTTTTTTTTCTGGCGAAATGCTTTTTGGCAATTGGAGATTTGTTTTTTCAGTTTATTGGCGAGTGAAGGATCACCGTCAATTTGTTTTCTTATCTTTTGACGATAAGGTCGCTTTCTGGAAGCCTCCTTTGTACAATAGGCTATTAATTTAAGGTCATCCTCTTTCTTTGACATTCCCCATGCCTTTGATCTTTCTGCTGATGTCTTAGCCATCTGGGCAAATAAGCCAAATTGCAATTAAATGTAAAGGAATAGGTGCTATTAAACTTACCGTTCGGACGTTACAAAACAATATACATATGTAATATTACTCAAATATATTGTTTATTCAAAAATTTTAATTTCCCACCGTGAAACACTACTTAAATTGATTTAAAAATTATTTTCACTTTATTACTCCTTGTACTTACATTATCCACAGCAAAATTAAGCTTTTATTTTCGTTCCGGTTGTTACACGCCAAAACCATATAGTATTTCTTATGCTATGTTCCCACCTAAAGCTCTACCGTCGTTAACTATTTTTTGAGAGAGCGAAACTCGTGACTATCTGTCAATCGTTCCCACCGAAAAAAAAGGTTTAATTGTGGTTAAGTTAAGCCAAAATCTTTCCTGTCGAAACATTACAAGATACAGAAAGTTGAATAAAATCGGAAAAATTTTCTTTATTATTAATCTTATTAATCTATATTTAGTTTTGAGAGAAAATTTTATGAAAATTGAGCAGATCAATAAAATAAGTGTGGAATTGATGCGGAGGAAGATATTTTTATTAAATTTAATTGCGTGTTTTTTGCGCATACCACGAAGATCTGGGATACTCTCCCATAAATTTAAGAATAGTACTTCCTTTCCATCGGTCCAAACTTTTTTTTTAATTGGAGTACCATCCATAATTGATATTTTTTAATTTGCGCAGAATGAAAATAATTTTAAAAATGTAAACAAAAGGGCAGTGTTGACACGCAAGAATTCCGTTAGAAAAAATATTGAGACAACCGTTAAAAAGTGCAATAAGTTTGCGCAAACTACACTAAAGACTCTACAATTTCATTCTTTAATTATAAAATTTAACTTATTTTGCATAAACTTTATTAAAAGAGGTTTGATCATTTGTCAGGTAGCGAATTGTGCCATAAAAAGAATGAAATGAAATGAAAATAAAGCGCCTTTTTGTCTGGATTGGAGTTTTTGTTGTATGATATGCGGTGTGGCTTCTTTAAATATAAAGTGAAGCAGAATTAGAATTCAATTTGTCATGAAATTTGGGATATGGGCAAATCTTAGCGTTCGGACGTTACGTTCGGGCGCTTTTTTTCATGTAATTTGCACAGAAATTGGACATATGTGTTCACTGCTAGATTACTTTACAATTGCAAAATATATATAAAGAAAAATATTAGGGTTCTCAAGTCTTTTCTCAGAGATATTGTATTTAAAAAACTGCGTTCGCCCGTTACAAAAAAAGGAAGTGATTATAGAGGTTTACACAAAGCCTCGTGTTTTTCTGCGAATTTAATCGTTGCATAAAAAAAGTGTTTAAGAAGAAATCGTAGCACATCAAATAAGCTTCTGGTTGACCATTTCCAGGATTTGCCCATATGTCAATATTTTCAGTATGGACAAATATCAGCACAATTTACTCTTTCGATCTTATATTTCATATTTTCGCGTTAGCAGCATTTGATCAAACATATTTTGAGTCTATCCGAAGAAAGAATAATTATGCACAAAAAAACTATTTTGCTAAAATTAGTGTTAATATTTTAATATTCATATGTTCGTCTGTTGCCTATTCCATCACAAAATTTATCTAAGTAATTTTTAGATTAAGGGTACAATCAACAAAATCAAGGTTTTAATCGTTTTTTTTTTAGTTTGTTAGATCAGCTTGAAAAACTATAACCACAGATTCTATTACAAATTAAACCACTTGTACGTACATGAATATGTGCATACATATCTATGAACACTGACTCTCTGCATTTACATAGTATATGATGTTCATGTTTGAAGTAAATTTTATGAACTTCAATATCTAGTATTAAGTGCATATCTTCTTTTTATAAATTGATTTACAAAGTTTTGTAAATAAAACCGTATACAATACAATAACGTATATATAAACATTTATTTCCTATGGAAAAACGTTGTTCAACAATGATTGTGTTCCAACGCATAATAAACCACTTCATAATCTAAAATGATTATATTCAAAAATCAATAAAAAATTATTTCAAGTATTTAAAAATCCAGAAATTTTAAATTTATATTAGGATAAATAATGTTTAGTAAAATATATTTTAATATAAGGTGCGTCTTTTTGCCCATTACATTTGGCATTTACCTCTAAAAATGTATATGTACATTATGTGTGCAGAGCTTACCGAAGTCGACTTGATTGCATGTTTTTTCATAAACGCCATTCGAAATACTACAACCGGTAACACAATCGCTTTTACGTGGAGACTTGAGTTATGGAAACTAAGAAAAATGTGCAAAAATTCTTTCTGCTTCGTGCTTCTTTGAACGTGTGAACTTGGCTTTGGATGTGTATCCACTTACATACATACATATGTATATAGAAAATACTTTCAATAAAATAATCTGTCTTGACCTATATTCGTGAATAATAGTTAAGACTTCTTTTCAGTTTTATTTTTTAATTATTTGCAGTCTAAGTTCTTCTATGCAACTGCATGTTTTTTTTTATATATTATAATGATATTAATTTAAGTTAATTATTATTTTGTAAATAATGTATTAATATAAAAGAAATATGATATGAAATACATCTGCAAAATTCTTCCTTTTCCTACCATAAGATTAAAATTCAATATACGAAAATCAAAAACTTCCTAAAACTGCACTGCAAATACAACAATAGCCATGTGTGTGCCTGCCGATGGATACATATTGACGACTGCTTCGTGAAATTGCCGATCTGAATTCCAATGTGGTTGCCAGCAATTTCAATATGTTGATTCTCACTCAAGAGAGCAATGTAACGTCTTATAGTATATTGTCTTTGGTTGAGGGCAAAGTCGAGCCATGCACGATAATCGTGCACATGTTAGTAGTAAAACAAATTGTATTAAATTATAAGTAGAAATAGTAGTTTCAGTTGTACTTAGAGTAGAAAATAAACATAAACATCAATATCCATACAAAGGACCGTATAATGTAATTGAGCACAAAGGCGTTAATACTATAATATATGTAAATGGGATCCATATAGATTTTCATAATAATCAATTAAAAAATTATGTTAACTAAATATACAATATATATAAAAATTTATTCACTGTTATTTATTGTTATTATAAGCTAAATATAATAATTAATACAATGGCAATCTACATAAGAACTATGTATATAAAAACTATGTATATAAGAAGTTAAGTAAAAACTGTATATACGAGTATATAGAAATTGTTATTTTACTTTGTAATAAATTTAATATTGTGACTTGAAGGAACAGTCAGGAAAAGTTAGGTGATCCGTCTAATACTACAGCTTTTCTCTTGAGGTTGAGGGTGTAGTGGTATATCACTATCACCAAGATCGCACGCAGCAGACACTCAAGTCGACCAATGCTACAGCAATTAGTAGCGCACAGTTATATGCTCTGCAAAGTGCGACGGTCAGTAATACTTGCAGTGAGCTCTAATGCGACGCACATACTTACATACTGACGCCATAATTTACATTAAGTAAGAAACTATTATAAATATTGTGTTAGCATAGACAAAAACAGAGGAATAACTAGAATACGAAGCCTTAAAACTATTGCAAAATATTCAAAATGCTGAGTGAGCTAGCACGCCAATTTTAAAAAGAAAATCCGAAGGATCTTTCTATCCGAAAGAAATAAACATTCTAATAACAAACAAAAGAATACTCTGGCGTCGCTGGCACCAAAGTAGGTCACCCAATTATAAACATGCGCTTAACAAAGCTACAAAGTAAAAAAGGTTTTCAAAAATTAATCGACTAGCAGGCTCTTACGAAACCTGTCATACGAAAAAAACAATGACTACTCTTTGTGGAAAGCCATGAAAAACAGAAAAAGGCTCACATTACCGATTCCTCTATTTAAAATGGCTAATGGTGTGTGGGCAAAAAACAACATTGAAAAGGCTCACATTTTGCAGACCACCTCATGAAAACCTTTACGCCAATTGATGGCGTAGAAACTGATACGAATCACAACATCAACTACGAGAATAAGGCAGGCACTCTGAGGTGTACCCCCTCCGAAGTAAAATGTGAGATAAAAAACCTAAAATTGAAAAAAGTCCAGGTTTTGATCTGATAACAGCAAAAATTAAAGAGCTGCCACAGATGTGTATTGAAAATCATTCAACTTTGTATACCGCTACATTTAAACTTCGACATGTCCCAAGCGTCTGGAAAGTGACAGAAGTAATAATACTTCCTAAACCAGGCAAAGTACCACAATAAGTGTCATCATACAGAACAATCTCTCTGTTACCGATACCATCGAAAGTCTTTGAGAAGCTGTAGCACAAGAAACTCCAGCCAATTATTGAATAAAAGAAACTCTTACCAAGCCACCAATTTTGTTTCAGAAGACAACATTCAACTATAGATCAAGTTCACAGGATCGTCGAAGTTATTGAAAACTCATTTGAAGAGAAAAAATTCTTTTCTGTGGTATTTCTAGATGTAGCGCAGGCATTCGACAAAGTTTGGCATAAAGGTCTGCTCCATAAACTGCAATTTATTCTACCTGCCGAATATTGCGAAATTATTGAATCATACCTGCAAAAAAGACACTTCAGAATTAAGCAAGATGATGCCTATTCTCGGATCCGCGAAGTTAAGGCAGGTGTTCCTCGAGGCAGCATCCTAGGGCCCCTACTCTATCTCCTATTCACAAGCGATTTACCGATTGAACAAAACCATATTACCGCAACATTCGCTGACGATACGGAACTCATAGCTACTGGTGGCAAAGAGGAAATCTCAGTAGGGAAACTCCAACGTGCCGTAAATTCAATATTTAATTGGACATGAAATAGTGTATTAAAATAAATAATACAAAATCGGTCCACATCGACTTTACGAATAAAAATGTTAGAAATAACCCGCTATATATAGACGGAATAGAAGTACCATACTCAAATAACGCTAAGTATTTGGGTATGACACTAGACGTAAATCTCCGATGGTGTGCACATGTGAAAAAGAAAAGGGAACTCGAAATAAAGTATAAAAAAATTTACTGGTCAATTGGCAGAACATCTACGCTTTCTACATACAAGCTTTTGTTATATAATCAAATCTTGAAACCCGTATGGAGTTACGGCATTCAACTTTGAGGATGCCACCACACAAAGCAATATTAAAAGAATACAAAATTTTCAAAACAAAGTTCTCTGGTACGTACGCATGTCAGACCTCCACAGAAATCTTGGCGTGAAGACGGTACACAGCGAAATTACTAAAGTCGCAATCTTACATTACGAACGACTTCAATACCACATAAACGAAGAGGCATCTGTAGCATCTATATTGTATTTATTATTTACTCTGTATATGTATATGGACCACAGTGTGTTCATGTACAACATGTTTATATGTATGTAATATCACCTAGCTGTATTCTTTTCATGAACATACATATACCACTGTAGCATCTTTATTTTATTTACTATTTACTCATTTTGCACCACAGTATTTTCATATACAACATATATTTATATGCATGTAATGTCACCTAACTGTATTCATAAATATACATATACTAGCCGGCATAACGAAGAAAAGTGTGAGAGAGTGAATTCATTCGAATAAAGACGCTTGTCCGAATAACAACGTGTGTTTTCAAGTGTTTACAGTTTTCAGAAGTGGGATTATTCCTAAACGCTTTTAAAAAACGAAAAAAAAATTTTTAAAATAGATAGACAAAAGAGTGAAATCAAAGCGAAAAAAGATAGACAAATGAGTGAAAAAAAAAAGAAAAGAAAGATAAACGAGTGAAAATAGCGGAAACGAAATAAAAAGTTAAAAAAAAAAAAATAAAATAAAAATAATAATAAAAACCGATGGCAGATTCAATCAGTGGCAACGAATATACAGCTGCACAGCTGCGCTGTTGGTTGTCGCAACTGGGCTTAACGACAAGCGGCAAAAAATCTGTCCTTGTTTCACGTCTCAATGAGGTACAGCCTGCTCAGCGTGGTAAGTGTCCAAACAACACAGCAGAATTCGAGCAACATGAGTTGGATAATGATTGCGGAGGGGTAAGCGACGATGAGCGAGAAAGTGAATCTTCAAGCGTAGAGCAAGTTCGTCCAGTTAACAACACTGAAAAAGAGCTATATGAACGAGAGATAGCATTGCTAAAACGGGAGAAGGAACTACTAACAATAGAAAACGATTTATTGAAGAGGGCTGCTTCGGTCGAACGCACGGCTAACATGAACGAGTATGCAGCTTCTTCGTCTCGGTATGACGACGTTACTAATAACAACAACAGCATTCTCAGTTTTTCATTTCACATGCTAAAAGACATGCTACCAGACTATGACGGCGAATGTGATGTCAACTTTTGGGTTTCGCAGTTTAATAGTATTAGTGCAGCTAACACTCTTAGTGACACCAACAAGCGCGCTCTTTTGGTGAGCAAACTCAAAAGCAAAGCTCAAAATTGGATGCACTCCAAAGTCAATTTTGCGACTGAGAGTGTTGAGGACTTATTATCTCAGATGAGAGATGTGTTTGGCTGCAAAGAGAGTACACTGGTACTACGTCGAAAGTTTGAGTCACGAATCTGGAAGTTTGATGAAACGTTTGCGGAATACTACACTGACAAAATTGCAATGGCGAGAAAAATCAAATTGGAAGAAAGCGAGTTAATAGACTATGTTATTGAAGGCATACCCGATCAGCAACTCCGTGTACAAGCGAATATTCAAAGTTTCACCATTAAAGAACAACTTCTAAAAGCTTTCGAAAAAGTTCAACTACGGCGCCGTGTGTCCACTCAATTCAAGTTTCCTAATTTACAGAACAATCCGAAGTCTCAAGCTAGATGCTACAACTGTAATTCACTGGGTCATTTTGCTTCTGAGTGCCAGAAACCAAGACGTGCAGTCGGAGCCTGTTATGCATGCGGAAGCATGGAACACCGTGCAAACGTTTGCCCAGACAGAAGGAAGACTATTCAGTTGGTAGAAGAAGATGATTTTGAAAGAAAGTTAGAAATTATTGTAGATTTTGAAAATCCTGATTATTCTCTATTTCTAGTGTGCCTCGTAGACTCAGGCAGCCCCATAAGTTTTGTTCGGAGGTCCTGTCTTCCTGAAAATATTAATTTAATCAAATTATCAAAAATAAATATGTTGTACACTGGAATTAATAAAAGTAAATTAAATATTATTGGAAAAATTAAATGTCGAGTCATGTTTGAAAACGATGAAGTTGATCTAAATCTCATGGTGGTGCCCGATGAGTCTATGAGTCATGAAGTTGTATTAGGCCGAGATTTCATTACAACATGTAATTTAAAGTTAGTTAAAAAAAATTTAGATAATGAAAGAAATTGTGATAAACCTAAAAATGATAGAAAATTTATGAAAATATTAAGCAATGAGAAAGAATTTAGAAATGGAAAATTGAATGAAGTCAGAAGCGATGCGATGAATGTTCGAGATGTCTCAGGATCAGTTAAAAATGAAGAAAACTTAAAAAATGTATCAAAAATAGTTGCAAAAAATTTTAACGAAAAATTAAAAGAAACACAAAAATTAGAATTTAATGCTGATGAATTTGAAAATAAGCTTATGTCAATTGATGTCGGTTATAATTTAACAGAAGTTAATTTAAATATTGGTGCTGATATAAGTTATTCAGATAAAACAAGATTTTGTAAAATATTTAGTGAATGCTATTTGAAACCGAAGCGACCTGAAGAACCTGAAAAGAAAAATTTTATGAAACTTGTTGTGGAAAATGAAAAGCCATTCCATAGTGGTCCTCGAAGATTGTCCTACGCAGAAAAAAGTGAGTTACAAAAAATTTTAGATGAATATTTAAATAAAAACTATATAAGGCCTAGCGAATCGCAATTTGTTTCTCCTATAGTTCTGGTAAAGAAAAAAACCGGTGAGTTAAGAATGTGTGTTGATTACCGCACTCTAAATAAAGTTACGTCGAGAGATAATTACCCTATTCCACTAATTGATGATTTATTAGATAGACTGGCCAACAAGAAAGTTTTTACAAAGCTTGATTTAAAAAATGGATTTTTTCATATATTTATGGATTCAAATTCAGTTAAATTTACTTCGTTCATAACCCCTCTCGGACAGTTTGAATTCTTAAGAATGCCATTCGGGCTTAGAAATGCTCCTTCAAATTTTCAAAGGTTCATCAATTCGATTTTTGCAGACATGGTTAGGGAAATAAGCTGATAATATACCTGGATGATATTATGATAGCTACTGACAATATTGAAAAACATTTCGAAATTCTAGTCGAAGTTTTCGAGAGGTTAGTAAAAAATAAACTCGAGTTAAGACTTGACAAATGTGATTTTCTCCAATCGACCATCAAATACTTAGGATATTCAATTTCGGCAAAAGGCATAAAAGCAGATGAAAAAGGCTTGGAAGCCATTAGAAACTACCCGGTACCAGATAAACCTCATACTGTCCAAAGTTTTTTGGGACTTTGCTCTTATTTTAGAAGGTTTGTCAAAGATTTCTCAAGAATAGCAAAACCTCTATATGACTTAATTAGAAAGGATAGAAAATTTCATTTCGGTGCGCTAGAATTAGAAGCTTTTGAACATCTCAAACAAAGATTGCTAGAAGCACCCATACTAGCGATTTATGATCCGAAAGATCCCACAGAACTGCATTGTGATGCGAGCTCGTTAGGTTTCGGAGCTATTTTAATGCAAAAAAAAGATGGTGATAAATTACACCCCGTGTTTTACTATTCAAAACGGGCCACAGAGGCAGAATCTAAGTACCACAGCTTTGAGTTAGAAACTTTAGCTATCATATATGCTTTAAAACGGTTTAGAGTTTATCTCCATGGTATGAAATTTAAAATTATTACGGATTGTCACTCGTTAACAATGACACTAAATAAAAAAGAGTTGAATCCTAGAATAGCAAGGTGGGCGCTAGAGCTGCAGAATTATGATTATGTGCTAGAACATCGTTCAGGATCTCGCATGCAGCATGTAGATGCGTTAAGTCGAGCTACAAATATTTTAGTTTTAGAAACAAATACTTTCGAAGATAATTTGGTTATAATGCAAGGGAAGGACAAAAATCTTAGTAAGATTCGCGAAACACTAGAAAATTCTGAACATTCCTTGTATGAAATGCGAAATGGTGTTATATATAGAAAAAAGGATAATGGGAATGTAGTATTTTGTGTCCCTGAGAGCATGGAATATCATGTTTTTTACAAATATCACGACGAAATGGGTCATGTAGGAGCAGATAAAATGATAGATTTAATTTCAAAAAGTTATTGGTTTTCAAAAATGAAAACGAAAGCAGTAAATCATATAAAGAACTGTCTAAAGTGCATTGTTTTTTCGCCGAAACACGGTAGACAGGAAGGTTTTCTCAAAAATATTCCTAAGAGCAGTAGTCCATTTATGATGGTACATATAGATCATTACGGCCCGGTAGACCACTCGAGGTCAAAAAAATACATTTTAGTTGTTGTCGATGCTTGTACCAAATTCGTTAGATTATATTCTACCAAAACTACAAACACTAATGAAGTTATAAAATCACTAACGGATTATTTTAGATCTTATAGTCGCCCAAAATACATTATCTCGGATCGTGGGAGTTGTTTTACATCTAAAGAGTTTTGTGAGTATTTGAAAGAAAATAATGTAGAGCATATAAAGATAGCCACGGGTTCTCCTCAGGCCAATGGACAAGTAGAACGAATAAACAGATCGCTAGGGCCAATGATTGCTAAACTAGTTAACCCAGAAAAAAATATCTGTTGGGACTCAGTTCTGGAAACAGTCGAACATACCCTCAACAACACAGTGCATAGAGCAGTAAAAGAACATCCAAGTATAATGCTTTTCGGGGTTCAGCAAAGAGGAAATACGGTTGATTTGCTAAAGGAAAATTTAGTGCAAGTTGAAGAGATGACGTTTAATAGAAATCTTGAGGAGATAAGAAACAAAGCTTTTAATAGCCAAGAGAGATTGCAAGAATACAATAAGCAGTATGTTGATAAAAAAAGACAAGAGCCAAACAAGTACGAAGTAGGAGATTATGTTTTAATAACAAATTTCGATTCGCATGCTGGAGCATCTAAAAAATTGATACCAAAGTTTAAAGGTCCCTATCAAGTAACTAAAGTCCTGCGTTTCGATCGGTATTTGCTACAGGACGTAGAAGGGTTTCAGCAATCGCGAACACCCTATAAGGGGGTGTGGGAAGTTAAGCATATTCGTCCCTGGTTGAGGGATCGCAAAGTTTCAAATAGCAATTAACGAAAATATTACTGGAGATCAGGAGATCTCAAGGTCAGGATGGCCGAACTGTAGCATCTATATTGTATTTATTATTTACTCTGTATATGTATATGGACCACAGTGTGTTCATGTACAACATGTTTATATGTATGTAATATCACCTAGCTGTATTCTTTTCATGAACATACATATACTAACCGGCATAACGAAGAAAAGTGTGAGAGAGTGAATTCATTCGAATAAAGACGCTTGTCCGAATAACAACGTGTGTTTTCAAGTGCTTACAGTTTTCAGAAGTGGGATTATTCCTAAACGCTTTTAAAAAACGAAAAAAAAATTTTTAAAATAGATAGACAAAAGAGTGAAATCAAAGCGAAAAAAGATAGACAAATGAGTTAAAAAAAAAGAAAAGAAAGATAAACGAGTGAAAATAGCGGAAACGAAATAAAAAGTTAAAAAAAAAAAAAAATAAAAATAATAATAAAAACCGATGGCAGATTCAATCAGTGGCAACGAATATACAGCTGCACAGCTGCGCTGTTGGTTGTCGCAACTGGGCTTAACGACAAGCGGCAAAAAATCTGTCCTTGTTTCACGTCTCAATGAGGTACAGCCTGCTCAGCGTGGTAAGTGTCCAAACAACACAGCAGAATTCGAGCAACATGAGTTGGATAATGATTGCGGAGGGGTAAGCGACGATGAGCGAGAAAGTGAATCTTCAAGCGTAGAGCAAGTTCGTCCAGTTAACACCACTGAAAAAGAGCTATATGAACGAGAGATAGCATTGCTAAAACGGGAGAAGGAACTACTAACAATAGAAAACGATTTATTGAAGAGGGCTGCTTCGGTCGAACGCACGGCTAACATGAACGAGTATGCAGCTTCTTCGTCTCGGTATGACGACGTTACTAATAACAACAACAGCATTCTCAGTTTTTCATTTCACATGCTAAAAGACATGCTACCTGACTATGACGGCGAATGTGATGTCAACTTTTGGGTTTCGCAGTTTAATAGTATTAGTGCAGCTAACACTCTTAGTGACACCAACAAGCGCGCTCTTTTGGTGAGCAAACTCAAAAGCAAAGCTCAAAATTGGATGCACTCCAAAGTCAATTTTGCGACTGAGAGTGTTGAGGACTTATTATCTCAGATGAGAGATGTGTTTGGCTGCAAAGAGAGTACACTGGTACTACGTCGAAAGTTTGAGTCACGAATCTGGAAGTTTGATGAAACGTTTGCGGAATACTACACTGACAAAATTGCAATGGCGAGAAAAATCAAATTGGAAGAAAGCGAGTTAATAGACTATGTTATTGAAGGCATACCCGATCAGCAACTCCGTGTACAAGCGAATATTCAAAGTTTCACCATTAAAGAACAACTTCTAAAAGCTTTCGAAAAAGTTCAACTACGGCGCCGTGTGTCCACTCAATTCAAGTTTCCTAATTTACAGAACAATCCGAAGTCTCAAGCTAGATGCTACAACTGTAATTCACTGGGTCATTTTGCTTCTGAGTGCCAGAAACCAAGACGTGCAGTCGGAGCCTGTTATGCATGCGGAAGCATGGAACACCGTGCAAACGTTTGCCCAGACAGAAGGAAGACTATTCAGGTAGAAGAAGATGATTTTGAAAGAAAGTTAGAAATTATTGTAGATTTTGAAAATCCTGATTATTCTCTATTTCTAGTGTGCCTCGTAGACTCAGGCAGCCCCATAAGTTTTGTTCGGAGGTCCTGTCTTCCTGAAAATATTAATTTAATCAAATTATCAAAAATAAATATGTTGTACACTGGAATTAATAAAAGTAAATTAAATATTATTGGAAAAATTAAATGTCGAGTCATGTTTGAAAACGATGAAGTTGATCTAAATCTCATGGTGGTGCCCGATGAGTCTATGAGTCATGAAGTTATATTAGGCCGAGATTTCATTACAACATGTAATTTAAAGTTAGTTAAAAAAAAATTAGATAATGAAAGAAATTGTGATAAACCTAAAAATGATAGAAAATTTATGAAAATATTAAGCAATGAGAAAGAATTTAGAAATGGAAA
This sequence comes from Clusia tigrina, assembly GCA_920105625.2. Taxonomy (NCBI): domain Eukaryota; kingdom Metazoa; phylum Arthropoda; class Insecta; order Diptera; family Clusiidae; genus Clusia; species Clusia tigrina. Next base: position 148,248,535 of record OV050031.1, on the reverse strand, counting down.
ATTGAATGAAGTCAGAAGCGATGCGATGAATGTTCGAGATGTCTCAGGATCAGTTAAAAATGAAGAAAACTTAAAAAATGTATCAAAAATAGTTGCAAAAAATTTTAACGAAAAATTAAAAGAAACACAAAAATTAGAATTTAATGCTGATGAATTTGAAAATAAGCTTATGTCAATTGATGTCGGTTATAATTTAACAGAAGTTAATTTAAATATTGGTGCTGATATAAGTTATTCAGATAAAACAAGATTTTGTAAAATATTTAGTGAATGCTATTTGAAACCGAAGCGACCTGAAGAACCTGAAAAGAAAAATTTTATGAAACTTGTTGTGGAAAATGAAAAGCCATTCCATAGTGGTCCTCGAAGATTGTCCTACGCAGAAAAAAGTGAGTTACAAAAAATTTTAGATGAATATTTAAATAAAAACTATATAAGGCCTAGCGAATCGCAATTTGTTTCTCCTATAGTTCTGGTAAAGAAAAAAACCGGTGAGTTAAGAATGTGTGTTGATTACCGCACTCTAAATAAAGTTACGTCGAGAGATAATTACCCCATTCCACTAATTGATGATTTATTAGATAGACTGGCCAACAAGAAAGTTTTTACAAAGCTTGATTTAAAAAATGGATTTTTTCATATATTTATGGATTCAAATTCAGTTAAATTTACTTCGTTCATAACCCCTCTCGGACAGTTTGAATTCTTAAGAATGCCATTCGGGCTTAGAAATGCTCCTTCAAATTTTCAAAGGTTCATCAATTCGATTTTTGCAGACATGGTTAGGGAAATAAGCTGATAATATACCTGGATGATATTATGATAGCTACTGACAATATTGAAAAACATTTCGAAATTCTAGTCGAAGTTTTCGAGAGGTTAGTAAAAAATAAACTCGAGTTAAGACTTGACAAATGTGATTTTCTCCAATCGACCATCAAATACTTAGGATATTCAATTTCGGCAAAAGGCATAAAAGCAGATGAAAAAGGCTTGGAAGCCATTAGAAACTACCCGGTACCAGATAAACCTCATACTGTCCAAAGTTTTTTGGGACTTTGCTCTTATTTTAGAAGGTTTGTCAAAGATTTCTCAAGAATAGCAAAACCTCTATATGACTTAATTAGAAAGGATAGAAAATTTCATTTCGGTGCGCTAGAATTAGAAGCTTTTGAACATCTCAAACAAAGATTGCTAGAAGCACCCATACTAGCGATTTATGATCCGAAAGATCCCACAGAACTGCATTGTGATGCGAGCTCGTTAGGTTTCGGAGCTATTTTAATGCAAAAAAAAGATGGTGATAAATTACACCCCGTGTTTTACTATTCAAAACGGGCCACAGAGGCAGAATCTAAGTACCACAGCTTTGAGTTAGAAACTTTAGCTATCATATATGCTTTAAAACGGTTTAGAGTTTATCTCCATGGTATGAAATTTAAAATTATTACGGATTGTCACTCGTTAACAATGACACTAAATAAAAAAGAGTTGAATCCTAGAATAGCAAGGTGGGCGCTAGAGCTGCAGAATTATGATTATGTGCTAGAACATCGTTCAGGATCTCGCATGCAGCATGTAGATGCGTTAAGTCGAGCTACAAATATTTTAGTTTTAGAAACAAATACTTTCGAAGATAATTTGGTTATAATGCAAGGGAAGGACAAAAATCTTAGTAAGATTCGCGAAACACTAGAAAATTCTGAACATTCCTTGTATGAAATGCGAAATGGTGTTATATATAGAAAAAAGGATAATGGGAATGTAGTATTTTGTGTCCCTGAGAGCATGGAATATCATGTTTTTTACAAATATCACGACGAAATGGGTCATGTAGGAGCAGATAAAATGATAGATTTAATTTCAAAAAGTTATTGGTTTTCAAAAATGAAAACGAAAGCAGTAAATCATATAAAGAACTGTCTAAAGTGCATTGTTTTTTCGCCGAAACACGGTAGACAGGAAGGTTTTCTCAAAAATATTCCTAAGAGCAGTAGTCCATTTATGATGGTACATATAGATCATTACGGCCCGGTAGACCACTCGAGGTCAAAAAAATACATTTTAGTTGTTGTCGATGCTTGTACCAAATTCGTTAGATTATATTCTACCAAAACTACAAACACTAATGAAGTTATAAAATCACTAACGGATTATTTTAGATCTTATAGTCGCCCAAAATACATTATCTCGGATCGTGGGAGTTGTTTTACATCTAAAGAGTTTTGTGAGTATTTGAAAGAAAATAATGTAGAGCATATAAAGATAGCCACGGGTTCTCCTCAGGCCAATGGACAAGTAGAACGAATAAACAGATCGCTAGGGCCAATGATTGCTAAACTAGTTAACCCAGAAAAAAATATCTGTTGGGACTCAGTTCTGGAAACAGTCGAACATACCCTCAACAACACAGTGCATAGAGCAGTAAAAGAACATCCAAGTATAATGCTTTTCGGGGTTCAGCAAAGAGGAAATACGGTTGATTTGCTAAAGGAAAATTTAGTGCAAGTTGAAGAGATGACGTTTAATAGAAATCTTGAGGAGATAAGAAACAAAGCTTTTAATAGCCAAGAGAGATTGCAAGAATACAATAAGCAGTATGTTGATAAAAAAAGACAAGAGCCAAACAAGTACGAAGTAGGAGATTATGTTTTAATAACAAATTTCGATTCGCATGCTGGAGCATCTAAAAAATTGATACCAAAGTTTAAAGGTCCCTATCAAGTAACTAAAGTCCTGCGTTTCGATCGGTATTTGCTACAGGACGTAGAAGGGTTTCAGCAATCGCGAACACCCTATAAGGGGGTGTGGGAAGTTAAGCATATTCGTCCCTGGTTGAGGGATCGCAAAGTTTCAAATAGCAATTAACGAAAATATTACTGGAGATCAGGAGATCTCAAGGTCAGGATGGCCGAACTGTAGCATCTATATTGTATTTATTATTTACTCTGTATATGTATATGGACCACAGTGTGTTCATGTACAACATGTTTATATGTATGTAATATCACCTAGCTGTATTCTTTTCATGAACATACATATACCACTGTAGCATCTTTATTTTATTTACTATTTACTCATTTTGCACCACAGTATTTTCATATACAACATATATTTATATGCATGTAATGTCACCTAACTGTATTCATAAATATACATATACTAACCGGCATAACGAAGAAAAGTGTGAGAGAGTGAATTCATTCGAATAAAGACGCTTGTCCGAATAACAACGTGTGTTTTCAAGTGCTTACACATCGAAACTCTCCGATCTAAAAAAACGGAACGATGTCTTAAGAGAACGAAGCCCAGAGACCTCACAAACTAGTAGCACCAATGCGGTGTGAATTATCCAGCTGAATATAATAAATAAACATAAGTTTTTAAATATATAAATTAGTTCCAATATTATAAACGCTGTTTAAATGAAAGTTATAATAAAAAAAAATAAAATTTAAGCATATACGAGTATAAGAGAATTATTGAAAACAACCTCAACCCAACAATAAAGTCAGAACTTCAAGTCTTTCCTTTGTCATCGCGGAAATTGGTTCGCGAACTAAACAAAGGTGCTTTGGACTATTCGTCCAAGTCAGGATCTGCGCCGAGGGGAAAATTCTGCCGATGCCGCTATCCACCTTTAGGCGTACATAAATAATATATTAACACCGTACATTACAAATGAGTGTAATCATGGACGCTGCAGCGGTCCGCACGAAGAAAGGTGAGTAACCTAGAGTAATGTTTGTATTAGTTGAGCAGTGGGTAAGAAGATAGGACCGGAGGAGGAGAGGAAGAAACAAAGAGGAAAAATTATTTAAATGAATTTCCAGGCATCGCATATGCATAAAATCTTATAGCGCAGGTTGTCCTTATGAACAATCCTTCATCATGACACTAGAGTTTTCATCTGTTTCGAATATAGCCTGATTATCGACTTTGGATACTACCTGTTGCCTTTTACGAACACCCGATCCCCGGTAGTAAATTTGATTTCCGCCTGGCTTTGTTAAGAGACTCAAGTACAGATCTTTGTGCTGCTGTTATCTTACCGTGTATCTCTGATGTCGTCGGGAATACGATGGATTATATCAGCCGGCCTGTTTCCGGTTACGGAGTTGACCGTCAGGTTGTACCTCGAATCGCCCAATAGAATAAGATACCTTGTTTTTTTAGTTAACGTGATGTGGAAGCGTTCTACTTAGCCATTGGAAGTGCTGTATAATGGTGGGACAGCGTGAATGTCTCAAAAGGGTAACTAAGTAATTATTTTACTGTGAAGGAGTTTAGGGATTTTTCGCTTTCGCATACTACTGTTTTGGTATTACCCTTGATATTCACTATGGCTCTCGATTGAATAAGCTTCACAATTGCAAACTTGGAAAAATTTTCGAGGCAAGTCAAGTGAGATTCTGCGGTCTAGAAAATGTCCACATGGAGAATCTAGGTTGAGTGGGAATTGGGGTTTCTTCTATTTCCTGAATTTTGTGTCGCCTGTTCTATTTGATTTCTTTCAAACACGGCATTTTGAAGTGAGTTCTGTCATGCTCTTCCGCTATAATTTCAAATTGTTCACTGCTGTCTCTGATATCGTTTTCCTTTCGTTCGCAGTAACAAAACCTTGCCAAGGCAGAGGAATGGGGCAACAGATCAGATGTTGTAGTGTCTCTCGATCACAATGAACACCATTCACCAAACTAATATTAACGGTTTCCATTAATAGTTTGAGCCCCCTACGTTTGCGTAGAATAATTCGTGCCTCATTTTTTTTCGAAATAGAATGGATGTCTTAATTCTAGATTTTTCATCAGCACGGATGATTAACTGTTTTGCGAAACAATTTATAGGATTAAAATCTGCAGACATTTGGGCGTTCGAAAGCTCGTTATCGTCCCCCATATTCTCCTCAATTTCATGAATCAGTTCTCAGGCGAAAGGACACCAACTACTGCATTTAGTCTTCCGAGTTTGTAGTGAAATTTTGGGCGAGAACTCCTCAATGTATGATCGCCAACGCTTCAACTTGGAATTTGCTGTCTTTTCTAATGGCGCGAAAGTTGAGGATTGATGATCTGTAAAGATATTCAGATTCCTAACACCATACAAATAGTGTACTGCTCCTAAGGCATGCGAAGAAGCATCAGTTGTTAGATCGAAATCTTGCTCAAAGTCTGGTCATAACTTCTTCGGAGGTAAACATTGACTTTACTCGTCCAGTTCAATCGGAGTGTTTTTGAACCCGAGGCTCCCACCTGACCATTTTCCCCTCGGAGATATCTGGTAATGGATTTTGCTGAGCTAGCGTAGTGCTCAATGAATCGTCTGTAGTTTTAGAGGGTCCGTTACCTTCTGATCTTGCTACAACGTTTATTTTCTCGCATTTATAAAATTGAAGCAATTGTTCGCCTTATTTGTGTCGGAGCATACCGATCTCTAGATCTAAGTAATCCTGTATGTGTATGCAATGTGGTGTGTTCACTAAGCAGAGTGATTGCACATTTCTTTCCCATTGATAGTTTTGATTTCAAGTTTTAGGGTTACCGGTTTGACCCTTTATAGCGAGTCAGAAGGCTTTAAGTAGTTTTTCCCGGCTATTTTATCTGTGGTACGCGTGGAGCATAGTTAAGTGAAGTTTGTGACTCAAATTGATTCCATCCTCTTTCCCCTCGTGTTTATTGTGAAGAAGACATGTTTGGAGGATTTTTCACGCAATATGGAGGAACTCATTGGCTTGGTTAAGTTATATATATAGGTAATTTTTGCTAGATTCTTGTACACCTGATTGTGGATTTCCCTACGAGAGGAATCGCCACTGTTAATTACGTGTTAATTACTCTGGTTAACTAGCAAATTGAGTCTTTTCTGAATATCGTCGTTGAACCTTGAAACAGTAAGCCTTCCCTACCTCAAGGACAGCATTTCCTGCTGTACATGGCATCGAAGTTATTCGCCGTGCTAAAGATATTAGATGGGTGTCCGCATTACCCAAAATGTCCCCCCTAATCATGTGAACGGCATGGTAGTAACTTTTTGTTCAATCGCGCGATCTGACACGTATGCGATAAGCGCCGCCCTGCGCCATGTCCTGTACTGTGAATGTTCAACCCCAAATAACTGGTGCGGAGGGTTGTGCAAGGGTCCGCGCCTGAGGGATTCGTTTTCCATTTGGCTCTCAGCAAACCACCGGTTACTTGCATACGCAGCAGTGGAAAGAGCGGCATTAACTAATGCCTCATCGATTGATATCTCTCCGCTATGTGTCCCAGCTGGGACTCGACGTTCGTCATTATTTGCCACACCGAGAAAATCTAGAATACCTCCGAATTGTTATATCCGGACCCCGATGAAAAAGCAATTTGTCTAGCCTAGGCGAGCGTTTATTTTTGTTTGTGTGGTTTGTAATATGACATTTTAGGAGGATCAGTACAATATTCAACCTTTGATAGGTAACACAATTTCAGGAGGTTAGATTCTTAAAAGCTAATCTTTTATAATAAAATTTACAGCTAAATAGTTATATAATTTAATTAAAGATAATAAATTTTGTCTTACATAAAAACAGCATAATGTTGCGCAGAACTTCACGGCATGCTCAACAATTCTATATAAAAAAATTTTAATATTTATTTAATTTTTTTTTATTTCACTATCGATTCACCGACAGGAGCTGTGATGAATTTTGGGTTGATCTAAATTTTTTCAATACCGTGCGAATGGTAAATTACACTGCGCACCGCCTTGTTCGGTTGCGCAGACTTTTATTTATTTCTTTTTCTACTTTTCTATGTTAACATTTCTAGAATCTGGAGGCTCCCGTAGGAATCGCAGATCCTGCCTGATATTTTGATTTAAATTCAACTACCTATCAAGGTTGAATTTAAATCAACTCACTAGGTGTGAGTTATGGTTGGGCAGTCTTTTCCGTGTGTCTCACGTTGGGCGCCAAATAATTTATGCCTAGGAGTCTTTCCAGGACAGTGCGCTGATGTACCGAACCAGATACTTCGATCAGTACCTGTACTTTCTCGAAATGGTTGTTCCCTATTCTATCTGAGCCGTCCAATCGAATCTACTTACGTTATCTGTGCTTGGTCTGCGTCTCGCTGGATGCTCATATGTTCATCGACAATCGACGACCGGGACTGGGAGCGTCCCCGCTGGTTAAGATGAACCTGCTACCACACATACACCAGTGGATTTCTGCTTATCACAATAATGTTTTTATTTAATAGTTATATTTTTATAATGTGGTCACAATGAGGGGTTATTATTTTTCAAATATTTATTAATTATAATTTGTCACAATATGGAATTCCGTTTCTGATTTTCATTAATTATAATATTGTCACAATAAGGGCATCTTATTTCTTTAACAATTATTAATTGCAATTTGTCATAGTGTAGAATTATATTTTAAAATTCACTAATTATAATTTTCTCCAGCACTAAAAGCCACATTTTAGCATTGCTATTTTTTAGTTTCAAATATAATTTTCCACAAGCTATAGGTAACCTTCATTCAGGTCCAACAAATAGTTTACATTCAATTGAAGTTTACATTTGAAGTTCAAAGCTAACATGAATACTCAGTTCAAAAAGACCGCATATTCACTTTATTTTTTTTTCAACGCTCGCCTCTAGCTTTGATGTTTGCTTCGAACAAATCCTGTGTTCTTCCCAAGTTAGCCGGCCTGGTGCAACGACACTTCCGTTGCCTCAAACCCCATAGCCCTATTTAATCGGTCACATATGCTGTTCTTGCAGTTTCCCAAACTTTCCGCCCAAAAGCCTTCACACGGTGCTCAAGCTTCCACAACCAAATGTTCCGATAAGTTCGGACACACGAATTATGTTACACGGGGTTGTAGTTGCAAAAAAAAAAAACAACAGTCGATGCTTGTTTGATATTTAAATTGGATTTTACAATTATTTATAACTTATTAATTAAAATAATACAATTAATATTATATAATGTTTTTGCTGAATTAGCGTGTTGCCGTTTTCCGTTGCTGAGTTGTCCGTGCTTGATTTGTACTGTGGTGATGTTGTTGGTATTGCTATGGTTCGATGTCCCTCTCGTCCGGCCCTGTTGTTGTTGTTGCTGCTGTGAGCATACAATGCCCGTGTTATGTTGTTATTGTTGTTGCTGCGCGTGATACGTTGTTGTTGCTCTTGCGCGTGTTACGTTGTTATTGGTGCGGTGTCAGCTACTGTGAAGGTAACGTGACTCAAGTGCAGACAGTTTCCGTTTGCGCAGGGTAGAAACTGTCCATGCAGCGTAAATTTTGATTAGCGAACTGTTGCGACGAAGGGCTGCACACGGTGTTCAAATTTATTGCCAAAAAATGCAGCGTAAAATGCAGGGTAAAATTTTACAGCATATGAAATGGACGCAACGCGTTGGGAACGTATGGCAACCGACGTGTCGACTTGTGATATTCAGCGTAGTCCAGTCTTTCCGCAAATCACACCCTACCGTGCTAACTTGCATTGTTTGTATATTGTGTATGCTCTACAAATATGTCTTCCCCTCAGCTCCATTCTTTTCGTGTTCTTTATTCGAGAAGGAGCGTTACGCAGCCTGCCGCATCAAAGAACAACGAAAGACTAACAAAAGAAGTAAAGAGTTCGTTCCACTTCATACATTTCTTATCACACATCTTCATTTTGATGACACCCACCGAACGCCAGAAACACGATTTACTACTGAAGAGCGGTTTTTTTAAGTCATCAGGAAACGTATTAACACTTTTAAAACAATCTTATAACTCAGCCATTAATAAAATTGGTTATTTTTATTATTTTAGAAGATAGATACTTGACTAATTGTTTTATTTTTATAATTCTTAATATATTTGTTTATTATTTATTATAATACTAGTTATTTTATTTATAAAAATATTAATAATTAAATATTCTATGAGCCAAAAATTATGTTATTAAAATTATTATTTTTACTGTAATATACATATTTTAATTATCTCCTATCTTCGTCATAGTATTCCCCGCGTTGAACCACGCGTTCCTTTTCTTCTTATTGCTGTTTATTGCAGTCATATTATGGAATGTTGATATCAGCTGGAGACTCAGGCCTTACCAGTTGTCTTCTGCTTTTGGCATATACGTTACAATTTTATCAGTACTTCTCTCCTCCATGGATTTTCTTTTTTTGTCGGTTCCGGTGGTGGAGTAGTAACCCTTTAGGGTCGCTGCTGACGGCGAAGAACCTTCTCAAGGGTCAAGGTTTCGTTGGTAGGTAGGTAAGTTTAGCAAACGCCAGAAAGGCACACTTAGGCAATAATTGACCCATTGTGTTGCCGCATGAGACATAAGTCCTAATTCCTTTCAAACGCCCAACCATGTGGAGCTTATTATGAAGCAGTTGATGGAGCAGTTGATTGGTCAAGAAAGTCGTCTCTCAGAAAGGTGCGCATCCGTCTCCACAGCGTTGGACACGTACATAGCAGGTGTTCAATGGCCTCTTGCTCCTCCTCATCAATGCAACTCCTGCAGAAGTCATTTAAGCCTACTACAATGAGTATTCAGGGTCCAGTTTACCGTTACGACACTTACGATGAAACCTAAATATTGGCTTTTTAGAGATAATAAATCTTTTGAGCGCTTTACGTTTATTTCAGGCCAGGTTAGCCTAGCTATATTGCAACCTGTTCCTTCAGATCAGGTCCTGCCCACTGCTCCTAAGCAGATACTTTTAATTAAAAGCTTATATGTTGCAATGGGTTGCTTATATAATTTAATTGTAATAAGATATGCAAGAATGCTCAAATCTGTTACAAAATTTCAAGCCCTCCTAAAGTTTTCCTATTATTTTTTAATTTTATTGTAAATAAGTTATTAAAATCTATGCGGTGTATTCTTTATTTATAATGCGTAAATCTTAAAGTGTTTAGCTTGAGCGGTGAAGTTTGTTGGATAGTTATATATAAATTTTTGTGCAATAGTATTAGTACCTGTGTATTTTGGTGTTGTACTTTTTTTTATTAACTGCACTATATTCCTAAAATTGTTCTTTTCTTTCAAAGATTTTTCTTTTAAATATCTTTTATTTCGACATTTCCCAGTACCTTTCAAACTTTTCTGCTTTGAGAGGTGTCACGGTTTGTGCTATTTTTTGTTATTTGTTTTTTATAACAATTTCTGTGTACTGCTTTTCTGTACAGATTTAGTGTTATCTTTCTTACCAAAGCAACCTGTTTTTTTTGTTAAATAATTTCTCTAGATTAATTTTTATATTTCTTTGGCTGTAATTAAAATTTCTTTGTACATGTCTGTTTTGTCTGTTTGAAATTTGAGAATTTAATTTAAAAAATATTTTTCGGTAATAACTTGCACTAAAAGGGGCTACAATTATCCTTTCTTTGTGACGATGCTGAGCACCTTAAGTGTAGTGACTTGACTTGTTGTTTTCAGATTTAAAGTGCATGGAAGATAATCCGATTTTTCCTAAGCGAAATCAAAATAGGAATGTTTCGCGCGGAACTAACACTTCGTCTTCTGAAGTGATTGCATATGCTGCTAAGACTAGGCTTTCTCTTAAACTGTCTCTTAACAAACTCTGTTCCGCATATCTGCCGGTTAATGTAGACCCTCCTCCAAATTTGGGTATTGCAACTGATAGTAATCTGTTAGTATTTAGCCTCTTGCCGGGAATGGGATCTAGTTTCTTCTAAACTAGCTGTGTCAGCAAGATATATGCTGATAATTGCTTCATTCTCTGATTCCACTGCAGGACTAGGTAGTTCCCTTGATACTATGTCTCTTAAGGATAAAAGCAAAGTTGTAAAGAAATTAATTGTAGAAGTCCGTATGAAAGCTGTGTTTGTCTCCAGATTCTCTGCCAATACAACGGAGGACGACATACGATTGCATATTGAGTCTGGTCTTCTCCCGACCCCTAAAGTGAATTTGAAAACTTCTCAGTTGAAGTTCAAATTTCTTAGATATAGATCGACGTTCAAAATGATGGTACCTTCTGGCCTCTAAATGCAGTGGTGCGTGAATATGATTCACCATCTTATCCTAATCTAGAAAACCTTAATTAAAATCCGCTACTGAGCTGTTATTGTTATACCAAAACGTGCATGGATTTAATACAAAACTTAAAAATGTTCTGCTCGTCAGTCCTGCTTTCGTCAAAATGTAATTGCACTTTCGGAAACATGCACCCTTTCGTCAGAGATCTTTGCTCATAATTTCTTTAATGACTACTCTAGGAGGGGAGTTTTAATTGCAGGAAGTTCGGCCTAGGTCACTGAAGATTTAGTGTTCTTGGAAGCTGTTAGTATTGACATATGTGTTCAAATCAGAGTAGCAAACGTGAAAATTGATGTGTCCTCTTCGTATATCCAAACGCGAATTTATCTTCAAATATATCAGCTTCACTAAAATGTCATATCTTTATTGGTTAAGAAAGTAAAGCTAAATGATAAAATCCCAATTTTTCGGTGATTTTAATTTGCTAAATCTGTGTTGGGAACATTCAAGTGATGACCACATTATACAATTTTCTATAATACTGAGTTTTTAAACTCTTTTTTCTATTTAGACCTCTCGCAGATAAATTCAATCTATAATAAGATGGGTAGAATTCTTGACCTGGTCTTCGTTGAAGAAATATGTTTACACCGAATCCTCATTTCGTGAGGTCTCCCGCCCGGTGTTTGGGACACCATGGTGTCGGTCGTTCGCCGCGTTCTGCACGGACAGTACGGACCAAAAATCCGCACTGTACGAAGGAGCGCGACTGAGCGGCCGGCTCATGCGTCCGGGGCATCGGCGTGGGAGACATCGCCATAAACGAAGGAGAGTTCGGCTTCTTCGTCTTTTTGACCTTTTACTCTCGATCAAACCGCCGAACGCGACACATTCCTCTTAGTTATATTATTTGAAATTGTTAAGTTTAAGTTAAAATCAAATAAAATAAAAAGTGAAGAAAATAAAACATATAAATACAGTCCACCGCACAATCCAACATTTGGTCCTCCAGAGCCGGGTAAGTTGCAGCGATTTATTGAATTTCTTATTATATAGATTTATTTCATACTATATATATTCAAATAATATACTAAGTAATATACATAGGAGTGTGTAGTGTGTGTGCAGTTGTGTGTGATTTACCATATACGGTGTTCCGGTGCAAAGCGGTCTGTGGACATTTAAGCAGGGCGTATTCTGCCAGCAGGTAGGCAGGTTTGATACACTTTTACTGTGTATGAGCACACACACACAAGTCGTGTATATTTGGGGTCATTTTCGCGGTCATTCGTTCTTCCATACGTTTGGTGGCTGACCTGCTGGGTATTTTCTGTATTCGGTATAAGGTTAACGAAATCAGTGCAATGGGCAACGCGGAAACTAGGTCAGTAGGCAACCAGCTGCTGAACGCAAGTGAAAAAATAAGCAGGGCCGGTTTAAAGTTTTGTTATTTTTTGGGACGTATTCGGGCCCTTCGGTTGGTGCGTTTAATTAATAGCGATATAAGCCACGGTTGGGTGCATTACGGCTTGGCGTGTCGGTCTGAAAACACCGGTTTGAGTTCCAGTTATATAACGGCAATATATACGTATTAACAGCCAATATTAAGCTGTGTTTGGAGTTAGAATCAAGCTACCTACGCGTAGTTGACTCACAGCAACGGCTGCTATTAAATTCATTAAGACAGCACATATTTTTAGGGTGCAAATATTATAAATAGTAGTATTTATGCATTAATTATGATGTAAACTTTTAGGGTGTCACAGTTCCGCAGTCAATCTGACGAGGGGCATTTAGAATGCACCGCCGACACTTTTACTTGCAGTAGGTCAGTGGACTTGAGCCACTGACACCAAATAACAATTGCGTAACTGGAACACCAGAAAAGTCAAGACGAAGACTGTAATGTTTATTTGTAAATAGTATATAAGAACTAGTATTTTAAGAATAAAGCTTCTTGTTATTTTAAAACTAAAAGAGTGCAGTGCTTATTTAAGAAAGTGGTGTGGGTTTACAGGTTCCCGCGCAGGACAAGCCGCGACAGCACATTCCAGAGGACGTCTCTCGCCGACAAGCAGATAAGGACCCCAACATTTTGGCGCAGCCAGTAGGATCCAACGTCGAGTGCCAGGAAAAAAAACACTCCTACGCGCGAATCCACCAAGAGGAAACCATTAGGGCAACCATCTCAAAGGAGTTCAATGGAGGGAGCAAGGATATTGGTGAGTATGCTTATCTTAGGATACTTTAGTATTTAAGTGAATTTGTGGACGATTCTTCGGTGACCGTGTGGGCGCTTTTGCGCCGGTCATGCAGAAGAAGCAGCATCGGGGCTGAATAGCCGCTGCGGTTAGGTGACAATAGGTCGATTTAAAAGAAAACTTTCTACTTACGGTCAGGTTGCATAGGGTTGTTTCACTGAAATCAGGTTCATTCTTTTTATAATACATTTTGTTTCAGCATTCTCGGGGAATGTGGGACGTGTCTGTTTATTCACGGGTTTTGCGTTATTGAATTGCGAACTTGTGTATACCGGTTGGTTTGGTTCGGAAAGAACGTGCCACGATATAGGATTCGTACGGTTATGATAGGTGATTTGTGTTTGTTTGTCGGTAGGGACATTTATATGATTCAATTTATATTGTTTTGAAATCAAAATAAAGATTGATTTAAATATTTGGCATTTTGAGTTTAGGGTATTAGGTGAAGAGGTGCAGACAACATGTGTTGTTGCATCAAAGTTTTTGAAGTTCGGAAACTACGATTTGCGCAGCAATGTTGAAGAAAACAAACGGGTTTTTTTATTAAATATGGATTTAAATTTCCGGGAATGAATCAAGACATTTTTTGCCTGTAAATCCCATTTCGGTTTTTGCGATTTGGGAGTATTTTTGGGAGGATTAAAGTTGGTGATTGGATATGGGGATACATGTGAGGAAACAAGGAGTATCTGTGAGGAAATCAAGGACCAATTTGCATTGATGGAGGGACTTAATGGACGCCGGTAGACAGCGGATATGGAACTTTGTAATGGAAAACAAGTATAGCAGAATATGTATATAAAGATAGAATTTACGGTGGAATGTTTTTTTTTAATAACTCTGTTTTGAATCATTAAATAAGAATATTGGAACAAGTTTTAACACTTATTGGGTTTTTATTTGTAATTGGGATACGCCATCTGTTCTGGCATTTGGGATATGACGAAAGAAACGTAAGGATTACTGCTGATGCAGGAGCAAATTGGCGAAGCAATTCAAAAACTGGTCCGTAACTTTAAGAAAGACGGCAGGTTACGTAAGGACGACGTGTATTACCACAAGCGAATAACACAGTTGCAAAATCTGGGGAGAGAGTTCAACAATAATCACGGACTGTTGTTGCCTCACGCAGTTGAGTACGGCAAGGGAAAATATTTTGCGGAAAATTACGCAGACTACATAAATAGTCTGGTCAACGAATGGGCAGATACATTTAGTGCTGAATTAGTGGAATTAGGACAACAAACTGTGAGTTTGGTTTCGCCAGACGAGGAAGTAAGGAACAGATTGAAATCAATGCAGTCAGAGGTGGAGCTGTTTACTGGTAAAATAGTTGACCAGTTCGAAGCGAGTACGAGCAGGGAAGAAGCTCAGGAATTGTGGAAGCAGGCGAACGCCGGGGGAGCTGTGTCACCATTAGAAGTAGCGGATCAAGCCTTTACGGCAATCCAAAGAAGAACAGAAGAAAAGTTGTTCAGTTTTCATAAGAAAACAGAAGATTTGAGAGCACAAAAAGGGTATCTAGAGAGGAAGGCAAAGGAGATTGACGGAAACAGAGAAAGCAGCAACCCTGTTGGAAAAGGAGTGTGCTGAATTGAAAAGAGGACGGGCGATAGGACCTCACTGAATAGGGAGAGATCAAAATCAGCATCAGCTGGATTAACGCAGACAGTATTGACAATGCCTCCGGAAGTACGTTGGCCGGAATATTTAACACCAGAAGGGATAAGCCGCATGGTAAAGCCAAAATTAGTACTTAATGAAGAAAGGCAAGCGGAACTTTGTTTGGCGCATCTGAAATCGGTGTCGAGCCTTTTTCTCCGGGAAGCCCGATAAATAATAAAAATCAGGGATATCCACCAAAGGAGCCGGAAGCAGCACCAGTGCAGCAAAGTTCCGATACTGTGGACAGTATTTCGCCTGTACGAACAAACGATCGAAGACTAATTAGTTTGAGTCCGTCACTGGCCAATTACCTCTCAGATCCGGGAGAAGAGAATTTGGAAACTCCCAAAGAGATTAATAAAGCTAAGGTTTTACCAGCAATTGAGAAAACACAAAGGAATAAAATGGGCATTCTGGAAGTTGCTCATGCGGTGGAGAAGTTGGTGACCATGTTCTCAGGAGTCGAGTTGTATGATCTGAGAACTGACATCCGGCGCTTCAAAGAAGGTTGTGAGCTTTGGCAACAGAGTGTTCCGGAAGCGGACGGGGAACACTTAATAAAGTGTATTAGGCAAAGAACCACAGGTGATGCGTTTGATTTACTGGTGCATAGCTCAGTAAGCACCCTGGCAGAATTATATGCACTTTTGGATAGGACGTATTTAAAACAAAAGTCGTATGACTGTCTCGTTCGGGAAATTCAGGAATCAACTAAGACACCGGGGGAGGAATTGAGAGTCTGGGGACGAAGGCTCCAGTCTCTGGGGAACGCTGCTGAGACGGAAGCCAAGAGGCAGTTTCCAGAAAATGTTGCAGCATACAAGGCTCAAGTAGAACGGACTATGATTTCTGTGTTCAAGGCAGGCCTGATAAATAGGGACTTAGCTAATTATACTCTTACTCTCACGCCGAGGAGTATGGCAGAGCTAGTGGAAGCGGTCTCGTCCGCTGAAGCAGCAATACAACAACGAACGACAACAGGTGGAATCTGCTGGACGAATGCTCCAGCAGAGGTAGGAACAGTACAGCAGCAAAACAGATGTGGAGTCGGTAGATTGATGGACCAATTTCCGAAAGAAAGAGACCGGGAATTCCTGGTTAAGAGGTTCCAGCCAAGGAAACCCATTTGCTCATTCTGTGATAAGCCAGGGCACACAAGGGATGAATGTGTTACACGCAAAAACACACCCTACTGTATGAAGTGCCAAACTTATGGTCTTGAGGCAAGTAGACAGTGCCAAGTAGACACAGAATGGAATCAAAGTAGAAGGCAGCCAGCTACGTGGCGCCCGGATCCGCCCTTGAGGGACAGCAGGGGTAACTTCAGTAGTCCCCGAGTTAATTCAACGAAAGAAGTTAACCAAGGAAGAAATCCTTTAAAAACTGGGAGTGGTCAGCAGCGACCAAATTGGGATTCCAGAAGTGAACAAAGGATAAGCAAATCCAAACAGGGGTTAAGATGCTTCTCATGTGGACGAATGGGACATCGGGCAGCGGAATGCAGGGATAGACAATCCCAACAGAGGAACCAGGGAAACTTCCAGCGGCCCAGTCGAGGCAAATAGACTGGAAAGCCAAAAGAAAGAGAGTAATAATTAGGCCGGAAGTACGGGTAAGTAGAAATGCAGAAACTGCAGTCCAGGAGAAGGAGGAGCAAGAAGCTCTCCAATATCACGAAGAGTTAGGGAGTGGATACGCGTCCATGTTGGGAACAGAAGGACATTGCTTCGCTATGAGCAGGATAGGTGATGCATTCATCGAGATACCCTGCGAGGAAGCAGCGAGTGGAAAGCTAGTGCTATTAGTAGATTCAGGGGCGGACACTAGCCTCGTAAAATCTAGTGTTTTACGGAAGGGGCTAGACATTAATCAAATGGACGTAAGAACGCTTAACGGAGCGTTTGGAGGGTGCATTATTACATTGGGGTCGCTCAGAATAGGGCACAGTGGAGTTAAGGGTATGAGTTTTAGAGTGCACGCAGTGGAAGTGGATAGGAAAGGTATCCCGGCTGATGGGATAATTGGCCGCGATAATCTTTGGGGACGCACCATACTGGATGCGCTCGACAAGCTGTTATCATTCTATGATAATAATAAGAATAGAATCCTTACTCTTCCATTAATGTCATGGCAGGAAGGAACCATGACTAGGGCTAAGAAGTGTGGTATGGAGGTAATAAACGGAAGGTCAACCAGAGTAGTTACTTTGCACAAGCAGCAGCTAGCGGAGGGCGTATATATGGGAGAAACCATAACGCACGTTGACAAGGGTAAGGTGTACGCTTGCGTACTCAACGCATCTTAAAAGGATTACCTGATGGATGAGGATTTTAGGCCTAAGTTCACTAGTTACGATAATTTCAAGGAACCGAGTTATAGATCGGTTAATCAAATTAAGAAAGTAGATATAAGAAAAAGAATGGAGAGAGTTCTAGAATCACTAAAGTTAGACCCAAGCGTAAATTCAGAAGAGAAGGCATCAATAGAAGCTATTTGTGCGTCATTCCATGACATATTTTTGCTGGAAGGAGACCAGTTCACATATACACCAGAGGTAGAGCATGAACTACCTACTAGAGTGGATCAAGCACCAATTAACAGTACAGATTGCCGCAAGCTCACAAAGATGAGGTAAATAGGCAAGTGGAAGGAATGTTAAAAGAATTTCACCGAGTATCTCGCCTTGGAACTCACCAATAATTTTGGTATCAAAGAAGGGAGGTGCTCAGGGTCAAAAGAAATGGAGAATGGTCGTCGATTTTAGGAAATTGAACGACGCCACTATCAAGCAAGTGTTCCCGATACCAAGGATAGAAGAAATTCTGGATCAATTGCGACACAGTAGATATTTTTCTACACTTGATTTAGCGAGTGGCTACCACCAAGTTCTGGTGGATACCCAAGACAAGCAGAAAACCGCGTTCAGCACCGGTTTAGGCCATTATGAGTTTAATAGAATGCCGTTTGGATTAACAGTAGCACCGGCTACCTTCCAACGGCTAATGAACCATGTGCTAACAGGCTTACAAGGGTTAGATTGTTTTGTGTATCTGGATGATATAGTAATTTATGGGAAGAACTTGCAGCAGCATTCGCAACGCTTGTGCAAGGTGCTCCAGAAATTACGAGAACACAATTTGAAATTGAATACGGAGAAGTGTCAATTTTTGCGAAGAGAGGTGGTTTATTTAGACCATCTTTGCTCAGAGGCAGGAGCACTGCCTGACCCGCAGAAGGTGGAAAGCGTTAAAAATTTAGCGGTTCCAAGAAATAGAAAAGAAGAGCAAGCATTCCTAGGACTAGTGAACTATTACAGGAAGTTCGTAGAAGGACTAGCCGGAATTGCGTTGCCCATTAATAAGTTGCTACGAAAAGAAGCAAAGTTCGAATGGACAGAGAGAAGTCAGCAAGCATTCGAAAGGCTAAAAGAAATAATTAGCTCACCACCAATTTTGGCGTACCCCGACTTTGAGCAAACTTTCTTGTTGACCACTGATGCTAGCAATGCAGCATTAGGGGCAGTATTGTCACAAGGGGAAGTCGGTAATGACCGCCCAATAGCATTCGCAAGTAGGGCGCTTAGCGACACGGAGAAGAGATACTCCACAATAGAAAAGGAATTTCTAGCCATAGTATGGGCTACGAAGAATTTTAGGGCATATCTGCTAGGACGCCCATTTAAGATATACACTGATCACCAGCCGTTGAGAGGCATAGCCAATCTGAAAGACCAAACGTCTAGGCTAGCCAGGTTCAGACACAAATTGTCTGAGTATGATTTTGAAATCATATACAAACCTGAGAAGAAGAATCTGAATGCGGATGCACTCAGCAGAGTACCGCAGGCACAGAAGGTATCAGTAATGCAAACGAGGGCCAAAGCACGGTCAGATAAGGAGAAGGCCGAGAGAATTCAAGGGGAAAATTGATGCAACAAGAAATGTTAGCAATGCGGGTGACGCTGCTAATGAACAAAGAGCCAGTAGTGTGGAATGGCTGAAGGATATAAAGGATATCCAGGCTGTGTTAAAGGGTTTCCACGATTCACCTCTAGGTGGACACCAGGGATTCTGGAAAACCCATGACAGAATTAGGCGAGTATACGGATGGAAAGGTATGCTCAAAGACATAAAAAAATATGTAAAAAGTTGCCCAAAGTGCCAGGCCAACAAAAGTTCAAGGCTAACAAAGATGCCAATGGTGTCAACTGACACACCAAAACAACCATTTGATAAAGTTCATATGGATATTGTAGGTATTTTACCTGAGACTGTTTCGGGCAATAAATACATATTGACGTTCCAAGACGATTTCTCAAAGTATATGGCGTGCGTGGCTATACCCGATGCGGAAGCAGGTACGGTGGCCAAAGCATTTTTTGATGAAATTATAGCACGATACAATATACCTAAGGTTTTGATAACAGACAATGGTTCCAATTTTGTATCGAAATTATTCTCAGAAACTTGTAAGATGCTGGGGATAAACAAATTGCACATAACACCATATCATCCACACGCGAATGGCTCATTGGAACGTAGTCATCGACCTCTGGCCGAGTACTTGCGCAGTTTTGCCAAAGAAGACGGCTCTAATTGGAATCAATGGTTGACCACTGCAATGCATGTACACAATAATACGGTACATGTATCAACGAAGCAAACTCCGTTTAGAACGCTCTACGGGTTTGATTTCAACATGCCAGCAAATCTGAAGCGCAAATGTGCGCCAGTGTACAATGCTGATGACCCAAATAAAGTGCAAAAGTATCAGCTACAGCGAGCGCACGAATTGGTTAGAGAAAACCAGGATTGTGCTAAACGAGTAGCCAGGGAAACCTATAACAAGGTACTAAATCCAGTAGTTTTTCACGTGGGTGATTAAGTACTCATGAAGACTCAGGCTAGGAGAAACAAATTCTCACCAGTAGCAGAAATCCGTACCCCAGTTACAACAGTCGTAACGATTAAGGGCAAGAATAAAAAGCTACACAATAATTTATTGAAATTGTTCCACAATAGACCACACAACTAAAGACATGTGTTAACAGTGTTTTACAAGTGTAAACGCAAGAATAACAACGTTAACATGTACGTGTGTGTATCAAATAACACACACAGCTCCGATTTTCAAAGTCAAGGCCAGCAGAAGTGTGCCAATTAAACTCGAGCAAGTAAAGTTGACGTAATAAAAATGTGCTTATTATGCACTATGGCCGAACAAAGCACAGTAGGGAAAAATATTTTTTTTAAATATTAAATGATAAATATTGCACGTAATTAAAAAATAAAATAAGATAGTAAGACATCTACACCGACGGTTCCAAGCTTGGAGGTAGAGTCGGCAGCGGTATTTATTCCGACAAGCTGGACTTAAACATCTCCCTACGTCTCCCAGACCATTGCAGCGTTTTTCAAGCTGAGGTCATGGCCATTTACCACGCAGCCAAATGGATGCTGAGTAGTGATATCGGCGCGGTTGACGTATCTATCTTCTCAGACAGCCAGGCCGCCATTAAATCTCTTTTTGGCTCCACGGCCACATCAAGACTAGTTCATGAATGTCGAACATCTTTAAATGAGCTCGCAAGTTACTCTCGGGTGCACCTAGTCTGGGTTCCCGGACACAGCGAAATCCCGGGAAACTGCGAGGCGGACGAGCTTGCCAAGGCAGGCACGCTAATGCACGACATTCACCCCTCTGTAAACATCGGCATTCCACTGGCAACAGCCAAGCTGGAAGTCAAACGGAAATATCTGGCTGACGCCTACAAATCCTGGGCTAACGAGGAATCCTGCCACACGGCTAGACTAACTTGGGCAAGCATGGACAAAAACAGAACCAATCAACTTCTTCGACTTGATCGCGTATCACTGTCGACAACTGTGTCGGTTTTGACCGGCCACTGCATAATGGGACAGCACGCAGAAAGACTGGGCCTACCCTCAAATGACTTTTGCCGAGGCTGTGGCTTCGAGGAGGAGGACGAGACGGTTTTCCACCTCTTATGCCACTGCCCATCCTTGAGCAGAAGAAGAATTCGCACCTTTGGTGCCCCATTTCTTACAAGCCTGACAGAGCTGTCATCCATTAATATTAGGGACATAGCCAGGTTCATCAAAATATCAGGATGGTTTCCTGAAACATGACGGGGGAGTCGTGCCTTTCCAGGCGCTGTCCTTGCGCTGACTATCACCATCCCAAGTATGGGAACCTTTTTAGTCAGTGCTTGAACGGCGCCACACCGTGGTATCACAATGGGCCACTATGTGTGCTCAAGTGTGCTTTTGGCAAACTGGGCGGCCACTCCTACCTACCTACCTACCTAGTACGACAGTCGTGGGGAAGTAATATAAAACTTCGAATATGTACATACATACATACGGCAGTGTATGCACTGAAATTCGACGCATGAGCGTTAACGCCAGGCAACGGAACTTCTGGTGATGTAAGTATATATACGAGTATGTATATATGTGTATAAGATAAAGAATGAATGTACGAATGTATATTTAAAGAAGTAAGTATTCTAGTTAAGAGGAATGGGTATGTGCGTATGTATATTTTTGCAGATACTGCAGTCGGCTATATGTAAATATACTCGTACATAGGTTTTTACTCTTTATTGCTTAGGAAATTAGTGTATGAACATTTGAATAAATGTATATGTTGGGATATAAAAAAAAAAAAATTGTATAGTTAATTGGGAAAATAACGTTAATAATTAATGATAGGTAATTTAAAGCGACTCGAATGTATGTATGTAGACATATAAGAGCCAATTACAGGATGGAAAATAGAATAGTTAATGGATATATACATATCAGGCTAGAAGTAAATTTAAATAAAAAGTAATTGTATGCGATGAAAGAGATATAGGTATAAGATATAGTCATGCAATGGACAATGTTTTCACATAAACGGGTTTATCTTAAATATTCTGGTTTATGTCAGGGGGCAAAAGAATTTGCTCAGAATTGAAAAATTTAAAAAGATATATAAAAAGAGAAATGATATGAAAGGAATTATGAATGTCTAAACGAAAGAAAAATAAATAATAAATTTATCTTATATATACTCGCTTATGTAAGATGGGCTACTAGTTCTGCCAAGAATTAATATAAAAAAAAATTTTTTGTGGCGGCATATAATTTGATATAGAAAATATTTGTTATATATGAAATAAATTCTTATGAAAAATATATTTGAGAAGGATTTAAAGTTTTAAAGCCGCCAACAAAATGTAAGAAAATGTATCATAGTTAATTAATAGTATTTGTAAAGGAAATAGTTTTTGTTACTTGTTTATAGTTTGTTTGTTAAGACGTAGTAGATAAGCGATATATAGATTTAAATCCAACTTACTGTTTACGTTAGGAAAAATATAAAAAATTGAATGAATGTAATAGCTAGTAAGAATAATTAAAACTCGGCAAGTCCGATAAGTTAAGCGTATTGTTTTTAGATATTCAGGCGTTGGTGAACAAACAAGGACATCTGGATGGTTCAATATGGTGCAGCATGAACCTGGAAGGGACTTTCTGCAGCGTCGAAGACTGAGTAAGATGTTAACCAACATCCAGGAGGCCGGCAGATGAAATACACGAGCAGCGGACAAAAATCTGACCTAATGAGAAGAAGTAAGAAGACATAGAAGAAGAGTGATCAGTAAGCCGCAAAGGAAGAAAGACGAGTTTGGCAACGATGATGGCCAGAGATAATTTTTGGTTGGAAGAAAATGAAAACGAAATTAGTGAGAATTCGTTTTTATATGAAAGAATGAAAGAGATTCCAACTTCCCACGTGCGAGATGACTACGATTTAAGCTTATGAAAAAATGCAGATTGTATCGGCTGAATACAATAGTCTCTATCTGACAAGTAAAAGTCTAATAATGCCTGAGTTTTATTGCATAACTAACGAAATGGCATGAAAAACACTAACATGTACGTTGTCCGGATAAAAAAATCCAACTATCTGCCATTATTACATATGTCAGTATGTATATTGTATTATTGTCTAGAAAGAAGAAAAGGTTATTTTAGCCAAAACCCGAGGTTACTCCGTAATTTTACCGAGAAACGGCTACAACAACAAGAACAGCCGCAACTACCATCGTTCAATTAGCTTCGCAGAATAATCTCCTGGCGCAAAAAATCGTTTTAACCACGAAAAGATCGAACATAACATAGCCAAGCTTTATCGGCTAAACTTCGTAACGATTTCTCCAATGAGAAAATATCCATTGTCACTCACTAAGCGAATATCGAATATTTATTTTGACTTCGTCAGAAGCGCCTCTAGTCGCGCAAGCTTGCATCATCTTTTTACGTACCGGTCCAGAAAGAAGGGAGGGGTATGCAGAGTTCATCGAGGGACTTCACTCTGACAACGACGGTCGTCAACTGGACCAGCAGGTAGCAGAGGGCGCAGTATAATATAAGGTTTTATGTATAGAATAGAATTGTGTTATTGTTTAGATATTTGTATATACGCCAATGAGAAGAGTCAATTAAAGACCAAATTATAAAAAGGGGAATATAAAAAAAAAATGATACATAAAAATAAGAAGAAACAAAAACAAAGTAAAGGGGAAAAAAAACTACAAAAGAAAATAAAAGCAAAAAAAAAAGAAAATAAAAGCAAAAAAAAAGAAAATATGGAAAATAAAAGAATAAAAACCGTGATAGAACCCAAATAAGGCGATTTAAAAAAAAAATAAATAAAAACAAATTATATATATATATATACTATAGAGTTAAATAGATGTACATAATTGTTTAAGGTGCAAGAAAAATATTGTAGAGATTTTATGGAAGTTAGTAGCACATATTTTTAGGGTGCAAATATTATAAATAGTATTTATGCATTAATTATGATGTAAACTTTTAGGGTGTCACAGTTCCGCAGTGAATAGAATGCACCGCCAACACTTTTACTTGCAGTAGGTCAGTGGACTTGAGCCACTGACACCAAATAACAATTGCGTAACTGGAACACCAGAAAAGTCAAGACGTAGACTATAATGTTTATTTGTAACTAGTATATAAGAACTAGTATTTTAAGAATAAAGCTTCTTGTTATTTTAAACCTAAAAGAGTGCAGTGCTTATTTAAGAAAGTGGTATAGGTTTACAGGTTCCCGCGCAGGACAAGCCGCGACAGGACATTCCAGAGGACGTCTCTCGCCGACACGCAGGTAAGGACCCCAACAGCTGCGACCGCGTGAAACCCAAGTAGCCAATATGTTGGCGCCTTATATTTCGGCAGCTGACGAGCTTACGGTTTTCGTCAGCCGGTTTGAACGGCTACTGCCGGAGTCCCATTCTCCGTTATCGCTTCGTGCAGACGAACGCGAATTAGAGGCGAGATGGGCTGCGCTTAAAGAGGCGAAGATAACGGCCTCTTCCGAAGCTAGAGTCGTGAAAGATTCGGAAACTCTCTTGGAGTCAATTGCGCAGCGCTTCGAGGCGAGCTATGACATTTTTAAGCAGGGGTCCGTGCTTATCGCCGAAGCACAGCAACGCGTGGAGCCGGTGGCACCTACTCCAGGTCGAGGGGATTCGTCAAGAACAGCCCACCCCAACATCTCCAGCCGTACCCAAGTCATCGTACCACACTTCTCAAAGTGCGTGCGCGGCAGATAAGGCGGGGCCAAGGCAAAGTCATCCGTGTGGTCGAAACTCCAGCCGGGTTCTCTTGGGTACGCCCTTAGTTAACATAGAACACCAGGGTTTTTGGTATATGGCCCGGGCTCTGATAGATTCTGGTTCCGAGGGGTCCTTCATATCGGACCGCCTCCAAAAGCGCCTTAAGCTGCCGTCGCACTCGGTGCACGCTCAGGTATCGGGCGTCAGCAACACCCTTGCGGGCACCGTTAACAAAGTATGTCATCTAACCATCGGGTCCCGGTATGATGCCTCCGTACGCCTCCGGGTGTCAGTTTTAGTGTTGCCTACATTGACTGGGGAGTTGCCGCCGCTCGTGTTAAACAAAGGAGAACGGCATAAACTCACTGGTTTGCAATTAGCGGACGCCGGCACTTCACATTCAACGCAGGTCAATTTGTTACTGGGGGGAGACCTATACCCTCAAGTGTTGCTTGAAGGGTTACATCGTAACTTCGTAGGGACGTTAATAGCTCAGGAAACCGTATTTGGCTGGATTCTTACGGGACCTCTACCCCCTGACCGGGTTTCCACGTTCACTACGCGAGTCCAAATGTCCGAATCCGATTCAATTGATTGCCGTTTGAGGCGATTTTGGGAAATCGAAGAGCCTTCACAGAGAGGAAACTCTCCCTAACAGACCAGGAGTGTATAGAGCTATATGCTCAAACCACGTGTATGGATCCCCCTCAGGGCGCTATATAGTGTCCCTTCAATTCAAACGCAATTTTAGCCCTGACAAGTTCTTGGGGGCGTAACGCCACAAAGCACTGAGGCAGTTCGAAAGAAACGAGGCACGGCTGGAAAGAACCCAGTCGATAAAAACCAATATGATGCGGTGGTACTTGAGTATGTTGCATGAAATCACATGGAAAAGGTACTCCTGCCATCGATTGCTCCGGTTCCCAACTATTACTTGCCGCATCACGTAGTAATAAAGCCAGAGAGCACCACCACAAAATTACGTGTGGTCTTCAACGCCTGGCAGGCAACATCTAACACCGCTAGTTTGAACGACGTGATGAATATAGGGCCAGCGCTACAAGCAGACCTGACCCAACTCATTATCCAGTAGCGTATGTTTAGGTATGTGCTCAATGGAGACATACAGAAAATGTACCGCCAGATTCTGGTAGATCCGAATCATACTTCGGACCAAAGGCTTGTGTTCCGGTTATCTCCCAACACAGAAATTGGTGACCACACACTGAAAACCGTCACCTTTGGGGTCAATTGTACTGTTACAATTGGCAGACGATATGGAGAGCAAGTGCCCATTGGCATCGCAGGTATTGCGCAACTCCATGAACGTTGACGACGCGTTAATAGGGACCCACGACGTGGCGACAGCTATCCAGACTCGTGTTGAGCTCATTGAAAGCTTAGAGTCGGCCAGGCTCTCAATGAGGAAGTGGGCATCGAACTGTTCGGCCATACTAGCCGACATTCCTCCCGAGCACTTACTCCGGGAAGATTTTCTCAAACTACCTGAAACCAGTACCACTACCACTTTGGGCATTAGATGGAATGCGCGGGGGACTGGTTTTATTTTCACGTGGCTGATTTGCCTCCTGTAACGACATACACCAAACGTAAGGTGCTGTCCTTAATCTCCCAACCATTTGATCCTGTGGGGTGGTTGGCTCCTATAGTCATCACACCCAAGATCTTAATGCAACACATTAGGTTGAATCAAATAGGTTGGTACGATCCACTCACCCCTTCTACTTTATCGAGGTGGAACTACTTTTTATCACAGTATCAGGCAATCTCCCAAGTATGTGTGCCTCGCTGGGTAAGAGCTGCTCCTGACAACCAGGTGGAGTTCCACGCGTTTTGCGACGCATCACAGGCAGCATACGCTGCAGCCCTTTACGCTCGGTGTAAAGGAAACAATTCCATCTCACCCCATCTGCTAGTGGCAACATCTCGGGTGGCCCCTCTGAAAACAATTTCCCTTCCACACTTAGAGCTATGCGGGGCGACCTTACTAGCGGAGCTAATTCATCCACTTAAACCGGCGCTGAACATTTCCGATAAAAACTTGCTTTCTTGGACGGATTCGACGATTGTGGTAGCGTGGCTTCGGAAGCCGCCCCATGTGTGGAAAGTGTTTGTGGCTAATCGTGTCTGTACCATGCGGAGCAAGTTAGGTGGGGACCACTGGCGCCACGTCCGTTCTGAGGACAACCCAGTAGACTTAGCAAGTCGAGGTGTCTCACCGGAGGCACTTCTGGATAACAAACTTTGGTGAGAAGGACCTGCCTGGCTCCAACAAGAACAAAAGCACTGGCCACTTCCGCTTGACACGAACTCGCTCACATCCGAAGAAGAACAGCGACCCGCCCAATGCCATGTGGCGTACGTATCTGCCACCGATGACCCAATCCTACGTTTTTCATCGTTACCTCGAGCCCTACGGGTGTTAGCTTTTGCGCGTCGATTTACACGATATTGCCTCGTGAAGTATCGAGGCGAAGTCCCTGAGAAAGGAGCGCCGCTGACTCCCGGGGAAATCAGAGAAGTCAACCTGCGTCTGATCGTACTAGCACAACAAATGTACTATGCCAAAGAATTCCAGGCACTTGCGGAAACGCGCCGCTACCCCGCTCGAGCTCAATTCTGGCACTGAATCCTTTCTTACATTCAGATGGGACCCTACGCGTCAACGGAAGACTCGCCCGGACTGTACACCTGCCATTTCCAGAACGACAATCGATTATCCTTCCGTATTATACGGAACCAACAATCCCAAATCATGGCCGCCCTACCCGTTGAACGCATAACATGCTCACGAGCGTTTACCCATACAGGAGTGGATTTTGCAGGGCCATTCGATATCAAACACTACAAGGGACGAGCGTGCCATGTGACGAAAGGATACGTCTGTATCTTCGTATGCTTCGTTACGAAAGCTCTATATCTTGAGGCAACTACTGACCTGAGTACGCCTGGCTTTCTCGCAGCACTATCTCGGTTCGTCGCTCGACGAGGGTGCCCATCAAAAATCTACTCTGATAACGGTAGAAACTTCATAGGCGCCGAAAAAGCTCTAAAGCTGGATATCCAGCAGATGCTGAAAGACACGCGTGACCGAACCCTTATCGGACATTTTCACACCCAAATAGAGTGGGAATTCAACCCCCCTCACGCTCCACACATGGGGGGACTTTGGGAAGCAGCGGTGAAAAGCTTCAAACACCACTTCAAACGTATGGCGGGGCAGCTCAAATATACTCTTGAGGAATTTCTAACTTTAGCTCGCATAGAAGCGTGTCTCAAATCTAAGCCCATTAGTGCGCTTTCGGAGGATCCTCTGGATTTGCAAGCATTGACGCCCGGCCATTTCCTAGTGGGTGGACCGCTCCTAACGCCCGCCGAACCAGAGGAGACTACGCCATTCCTCTCGATCATTAATCGGTGGCGTAAGCTGAAGGCCCTGGCCCACCAATTCAATGCACGATGGAAGACGGAGTACCTTCTAGGCTGCCAAAGACGCAGCAAATGGTATACTTCCCAGAGAAACATCAGTAGTTGTGCGGTAGGAACACCTCGCGCCTCAGGAATGGCGGCTGGGCAGAATCACTGAAGCGCATCCCGGCCCCGACGGAAAAGTGCGTGTCGTAAGCGAGCGAACCGTGCGAGGAGTCTTGACCAGGCCTATCACCAAAACCGTCGTTCTTCACGCAGAAGAGCCTCCTCCTCCACGAAGAGAAGCGTAATTTTTGTCTTTAACACATCCACTAACCCTTTGTTGCAGCATGCCTTTGGTCGACATCTTACTAACATTCCTCTCTTTCTTTCCCTTATAGTATGTCTACCACAGGATACGATCGCGGTAGACCCATCACCGCCGACGAGCTACAGGTCGCAACGCCACCACATCCACCCAAACAACCTCAGGCCGCTCCTGCGACCATTACTACCGCTCCGCCGCACCGAGTTTTCTCTACGCGGTGCAAGCAATGGACCGGACACACCATCATCGGGTGCGAAAGATTCCTGGCGCTGTCCCGGAAAAAGCGATGCGACCAGGTGATCAGCCGGATGCTGTGTTTCCGGTGTATAGTAGTGAATTATTTCACCTTCCGGTGCAAGGATCCCGGATACGCCAAATGTGGCGAAAGCCAAAACACCTCCCTCCATTGAGGAGACAATGACGGATTCGGCGTGGGCACATCTTTCTCTTGCAATAATGCAAGGGCGGCATGCTTACACCGAATCCTCATTTCGTGAGGTCTCCCGCCCGGTGTTTGGGACACCATGCTGTCGGTCGTTCGCCGCGTTCTGCACGGACAGTACGGACCAAAAATCCGCACTGTGCGAAGGAGCGCGACTGAGCAGTCGGCTCATGCGTCCGGGGCATCGGCGTGGGAGACATCGCCATAAACGAAGGAGTTCGGCTTCTTCGTCTTTTTGACCTTTTACTCTCGATCAAACCGCCGAACGCGACACATTCCTCATAGTTATATTATTTTAAATTGTTAAGTATAAGTTAAAATCAAATAAAATAAAATGTGAAGAAAATAAAACATATAAATGCAGTCCACCGCACAATCCAACAAAATAGAATTTACTTCTATTTGATTATTAGATTGCCATTATTAAGGTCAAGTTGTTTAGATTATCTACCTGTCGCATCTTTCGATTTTAGCGGGTTGATTTGATTCAATTGAAAGAGTTATTCAATCGTACTGACTAGTAGCCTCTTTTAAAATATCCTCTCCTCAGTCCCCCATGCGGGATTAATAGTGTAGTGGTTTTGTTTAACCGGACATTATTGAATGCATTCGAGCAATGTATTCCTAAACGCCTGGGCAATGCTTCTTCCTCCTCAATTTGGTTTACTAATAGGCTTCGAAGGCTACGTAACTTAAAAGTTTAACATTATCGCAGATACAAATTTTCAACTAAGGTTGCCGATTTTAAGTCTTACATATCCATTACATATATGTTCCAAAATCTTTTCAAATTTGCTTTTCAAATCCGCTTACAAACCGCTCACATACTTATACCTACTTGACTAAAGTAGAACTAAATTTAAAAACTCACCCTAGATCCTTATATATTCAAAAAGTAATACTAGTTCTGTCTCGTCGTTAACAAAGTATAATGACCAAGTCTCAAGTGATTATTTTGGTATCTGTAATCTTTTCGCTGATAACTATAAGTCAAAGGACTCTTCTGGAGAATATAAAATGAGCCATTATCCTTTCTCTATACAACCTGTTAGAGAGAATCAACCCATTATTGATAAGGACATTGTGCTCAATGATTTGTCTCTGCTGAAATCATCTTCAACTTCAGATCCCGAATTAGTCCCTTCTTTTATTCTTAAGCATTGTTGTTTTGAGCTTGTCTCTCTGATCACTTCGCCTGTTGTACTTCTTTGCAATATGGTCATTTTCCCGGCATATGGAAAAGGTCATTTTACCGCTGCAGAAATTGGGCAGTAAATCTCAATTACCATCGTAATGCGAAACTTAGGATTATTCTTAACTTGTTGAAGGCAATCGTAACATCTCAAATTTCATTTTATGATCATACGTTTTTGAGTACCAAAAACTTACTTTTGCAACTGTAGTTAACAAACCTTCTGTGAATCTAGGCTTGATAAGAGGTTGTGTAAAAACCTTCAAAAACCCCTATATTACTAAACTTCTGTACATTTCCCATCACTGGAATACGAAAATGTTAGTTTGGTGTCCCAGATATGCTTGTTACTCTGATGCTATTGAATCAAATCAAAGGCTGTTTTCATTGTTTTGCCTACGTTCTTTTACATGGAACTCGAATTTCAGCTTCCCTCCTTATGTGTGTCGTCCTAAACTTATTTGTCGCCGTTCTTTTAGAACGTGTAGAATAGTGCTTGTCTTGTATTTAGCATTCTAAACTTTAATGGTCCTGCAAGAAGAGCAAGGAATTTCGCTCCCTTGTATCTTCATCCTTGTAATGGACACTATTTAGATTTTGCGCCGTTTCATAGTGAATGAATTAAAATATATTTTAAAATAAAAACGAGTAAAGAAATCTGAAGTCGGGTTAGACCGACTACGAAATACCCTTTACCCTTATAGTTTATAAAACCACGTTCATACAAATAAAATGTACGTGAGAGTTA
The DNA here is from genome assembly GCA_920105625.2 of Clusia tigrina. Taxonomy (NCBI): domain Eukaryota; kingdom Metazoa; phylum Arthropoda; class Insecta; order Diptera; family Clusiidae; genus Clusia; species Clusia tigrina. Next base: position 148,217,826 of record OV050031.1, on the reverse strand, counting down.
AATCATGGCGATATGGGCCCAAACAATTTTTTCTCCATGTCGGTTGAAATGTTACACCTATAATGATCACTAAGTTTCATAGTTGAATTGTATAATGTTATAGATACATTTGTTAATATATTTTGTAGAGATTTCGAGTTATGAATACTGTAGTTATACTTCACATTTTCATATGTACATATCCGTACCTGCTACGGCCATTGTCGTATTTATAAAAAAAAAAGCTCTACGGCACAAAATTAGTTTAACATTTTTGATAGTAAAGGTTTGAAGGTATGAATACTACAGCTTGTTGGTCCGCGGGAGGTAGTTGATACAGCTCGTACCTCCAATATATGAGAGGCTTTCCCCTATCTGCTACCTGGGGACGCGTCCTCTAGGAGTTACATGCTCTCCTGAGGATCCTAATTAATTGTACCTATTACTACATCTAAATAAACTAAGTTAGCATACATTAAATAAATAAGGAAAGCAGCAAAAATAAAGAACCTTATTATGATGAAATTGTAACACAAACTGCATCATGGTAACTGTAAATCGTTTCGTGAGTTTTCGCCTTGATTGAATTACTGTCCATATTAGAGAAAGCCCAGTCTATGTGAGTATTTCCTGAAGTGGTACTCTTATCTCTACATAGAAGAGATGTTAAGCCGTTTTCCGGTAGGATGTCTTCTACTTGGTCACAGTCACTGCCACGACACATTGTAAAATCTCCTAATAGAACAATTCTCTTATTGACAGAACAATCGGTACTTAAAATATTTTGTAGTTCTATTTTTAGTAATCCTGACGGAAAAGATTTATTTCTAAAATGTACTATTAAATGGATATCTCTATATTTATATACAATGATTTCAAAAGTGAATTTACCTTCATGTAATTTCTAGCTTTATATTACCAACTTCACTATACTTTGAATGCCATCCGACGATTATTCATGAGAATAAAGGACACTTGGTTAAAATATTTTTTTTAAAACTGAATGTTTTGCTACTGACTTCATGTAAAAATCCGCCAATTTGTAAATATTACCAACTTCACTATAAGTTGAATGCCATCAGTAGATTATACATAAGAATGCCAGTAGTAATAATGTGTCCATATTTTGCATGTATGCTTTTTCGGATCTAATACATCCTGCTGCCACGTTCGCCCAAAAATATTGTATAAGTCGCAAGTTATAAAAAGATGTCAATAAGTGAGATCCATATTCTGCACACACACTACTATGGACCCCATGTATATTTCTGCAAATTTTTATTCCGCTGGCATCAATACGAGCATAGGTAGGCTAATTTAAATTTTAGACCCGAAACTTCCTTATATCAAAACTGGGCGTATCTTTTCACTGATCAACCCCATTTGTTGCAGAAAGTAGTATTTCGTCCGTAAATCTCTACCAGATCTTAAACCTCTAATGCTGGATTCTGAAATAATCTGCAAAAATTATGAGAATAATTTTTTTTTGGGCAAATTTAGGCCTCTGATTTAAAAAAAAATGTTTTTCAAGTCAGTACAAACAATCGTTTACATTCTATGCGACAAAATTTAAATAAGTGCCTTGAGGCACTCTTGGGGCTTTAGTGGTAAAAACACAGTCAATTTTTAGTGACTACTGTATGTTGGGTTTTATTAAAAACAATTGAAATTAATTACAAGTTCATATGAGAATTGAGAAAATCATTATTTATTTTCGGTTATGATAGTCAAAAACACAATTTTTATGATTCGAACAGCATAAATGAAGCTTACATTTGGAACAAAAACATTGCGTTTGAGATTTTTTGCAATGCTTGCACCATTTTTTGCCACCCTCCCTATCTTGCCAGATAGGATAATGATTGATGTTATCATATCGGATATCTGCAACAGGATGAATAGTTTTGCACCCATATTTTTGATGTACTTGGTTGTAGAGCGTTGGGTGTCGATACAATTCACCTCTGGGCCGACCAGCTGTCTGTTTTGCTTGATAGGCAACTAGGCCTGCAGCGATGTCTTCCCGAAATTCTGGTAATTCAATCAACTTTTTCTCATTATTTGCTAAAAGCGTGTTGGAGTCATTCAGTTTATGTATTTCAATACGTCTATGCAATAGATAGGCATTTGTGACCGTCATATCAATTAAATGGTAAAATAACCGAATCGTCGCATCTCTGGTTTTTGCTCTGATATGGTAACGGCGCATGAGTCCGTCCATTAAATCGACGCCAACCATATGACAGTTATATTCTCGTATAATTTGTGGGCAATCGAGTGTATCGTGTTTCGAAGTGTATCTTACCACAACCATTGAAGCCCCCAGACGAAGGAACAAATTTGGGTCCAGACGTTTCAGTCGTTGGCAATGGCGATGGAGGTCTTTTCAACCGATAATTCGATGTTGTGGCTGGAACATCACGATTTATTGATAGAAGGGAGCTTTTAACAGCTTGAAAAGCTTTTCCATCATTTTGCTCCATCTGTTAACAACTGTGAAAAAAAGTTTCCTTTCTAAAAGAGCTATTACATTTGCCATCAGTGCGACTTTTGTGAACAGTGCCTTAAGGCATGCTTAAGCATTAGAGGGTTAAGTTGTTTATATTTGTTAATAGTGGGCGTTGCTGTTAATATACAAGTATACCGCCCACTTTTTGCACAGTGTTCAGTAGAACCCACATATCCATAACTGCCAAATAACGTCAGGATTCCGTCAATTGGACCGAAATTATAGTCATATTAAAAGCGGTGAAAAAATTTTCTTATATGGGAGGTAGGCGTGGTCTTTGTCCAAGTCGGCCCATATAGCAATCTGGTTCTGAATCTCTGTCCAGACTATACTTTTGGAAAATTTCATTAAGCTCCAACGGTGTAGAAAAAAAGTGGCCACGGACGGACAGACGGACGGACAAACGGACGGACAAACGGACGGACAGACAGACGGACAGACGGACAGACGGACAGACGGACGGACAGACAGACGGACAGACGGACGGACAGACAGACGGACAGACAGACGGACAGACGGACAGACGGACAGACATACAGACGGACAGACAGACAGACGGGCAGACAGACGGACAGACAGACGGACAGACAGACGGACAGACAGACGGACAGACAGACGGACAGACAGACGGACAGACATACGGACAGACGGACAGACAGACGGACAGACGGACAGACAGACAGACAGACGGACAGACGGACAGACGGACAGACAGACAGACAGACAGACGGACAGACAGACGGACAGACAGACAGACAGACAGAGGGGTCAGGGGGGAACCAGTCAGGCAAAGCATCTAATTGCCCCTCACTGGGAGGGGCTAGAGCGATCCTGGTGTGGGACACCCTCAAGAAGACTCACTGCCTCCACGTGGCGGCTCCGGGCAATGGCACACCAGCACCCGCTGATGGCCAGCTGAAGTGAGCAACGCACCCAGAGATAGCGATGACCCCCTCATGGGGCGGCTGTCTGGGCAACGGGGGACAACGAGGGATCAACGATGGAACAGCGAGGGACCATCGTGGGACCACAAAGGGACATCGTGGGATCTGTTGTACCTCAAATCAAGGCCGAGACCGGTAAGGCCTTGATTATGGCATACCGGAAACATAGGAAATAAGCTGATGCTTGTGGGCTGACGATTGCGGTATGCTGCCACCTCAGTAAGTAAGAGTGAAATCTTACAGAAATGGCTGGTAGCTTAATGCCGCAATCGCCCCGTCCCGTTAAAACCATGGCAGGTCTCAGGAAACGCTCGATGCTCGTCACCATTAAATTGGCAGTGCAGGCTCGGATGTAACATTCCCGACTAGCGCTGGTCTTTTTTTTTTTTTTTATCGAGGGGGAAAGCTTTAAGCCAATTAGTCAGTGTGGGACATCAACCCCCTAAAACCTCCTCACTGTCGTGGCGGGCAACCCTCCCGGGACCGCATAATGGGATTACGTCGGGAGGCCGTCATGAGCGTTATTGCCCAATCGTCTGTAATTGTCAGTCTAAAACCAGTCCGCTGCTGGTTGTCGCTCCTTGGCGAAATTTCTGCTACATTTGCTACCTGCTGTTGACGCAGTAGCCGCTGTCGTTCCCGCTCCTTCTTGCGTAGCGCCACCATTACTTGTTCAGCGAAGGTCGATACCGCGTTCCATTTAGCGGGTGACTCCAGCATTGCAGCCACTATATTTGCTGTGGTCGGTGGTCTGCCCAAGGCAGATCCCAGCTCCTCTCTCCAGGTCCTGAAGACCGTGAGCAGTATAGCATCACGTGCCTAGCGCTCTCGAATTCGCCCGTGCATTTTGGACAATAGGGGTCTTCTGTTATTTTGAAGCGGTAGAAATATGCATTGAAGCATCCAAGACCGCTGAGTAACTGCGTCATGTAGTAGTTTAGACTACCATGCTTCCTGTTCACCTATTGGGACACCCTGGGAATGAGCTGGAATGTCCATCGTCCCTTCTCGGACTGCTCCCATCTTTCTTGCCACTCTTCGGTGCATCGCCGTCGCTCCTCTAGCCTTCGTTCGGCTGTAGGCCTTACGCCCTGTCGGTCATACAGTCGCTGCAGCTCCAACGCTCGTAAGTCCAGGGGCATTTTTGCAGCAAGGACGGAAATTGCGTCGTCGGAGACCGTTCGGTAGGCGCAGGTGAGTCTAAGCGCACTTAATCGTTGCGTTGCGCAAGCCTCTCTGAGATGCGTAATTTTTGCTCCTGCCCAGATGGGTGCTGCATAGAGCATCACGGAATCCGTTACCGTCGCCAGAAGTTATCTTCTTCCCTCACGTGGGCCTCCAATGTTTGGCAGAATCCGCGCAAGGGCGCCTTGAATTTTAGAGCCTTTTTTGCTGACCGCTACCAGGTGCTCCTTAAATGACAGCCTTGCGTCAATGTTAACTCCAAGATATTTAATGCTTGGTTGCGACATAATACGGTGATTACCGATGTCCACCACCATCTCCTCTCGCTTTTTCCGCGTGCTTATCAGTACAATCTCAGTTTTTTGAGCAGCAAGTTCCAGGTGCGCTGATTGGAACCACCTACGCACCCTTGCGATCGCATCATTACACAACACCTGCAAATGCTCAATATGTTTGGCCACCACTACCAATGCGATATCATCAGCATAACCAATAATATTAACGTTTTCCGGCATATTCAGCTCCAGGATGCCGTTGTACATAGCGTTCCACAGCATGGGCCCTAGTACCGATCCTTGAGGAACCCCGCCGGTTATTTGGTATGTTTTTACGCCCTCCTCTGTCTCGTACAGTAGCACCCTGTTGTCGAGGTAGCTACCTATTATGCGCCGCAAATATGTTGGTACTCCAAAAATCTCCAGAGCCTGCATTATATGCCCCCAATTCGCAGAATTGAAGGCATTCTTGATATCTAGAGTGACCACCCCGCAGTACATTTTGGCGGCACCCTGCCATCTAGTGCCACTCGTCGCATCTCGAGCAATGTCTACTACCGCTCTGATCGCGTCGACTGTAGACCTCCCTTTCCGAAAGCCGAATTGTCGGTCGGAGAGCCCTCCTGGACTCTGGAATGTCTCCTGCAGTCTTTCACAAACGATACGCTCTAGGATCTTTCCCACTGTATCCAGCATACAAAGTGGACGATAGGAGGATGCCTCATCCGGTGGCTTTCCGGGTTTTAGCAACAGCACAAGCCTCTGCCATTTCCACGCGTCTGGAAAAATGCCTTCGCTCAGACAGGCGTCATACAGCTTTGCGAACAGTTCTGGTCTCGCTCTTACCGCTGCCTTGAAGGCCACATTTGGGACTCCATCCAAACCAGAAGACTTGTTGTCGTCGACCCGTGATATACTCGACAATACCTCATCGACAGTGACTATAGGTCCCCTCTGTACGTCTGGCGTCACGACGGCTCTCGTTTCGCTCTGTGGGGGGAAGAGCGTTACCACTATACGCTGCATCAGCTCTGGGCATGTAGGCTGAGGCGCTCTGGGTCCCTTTACTTTGCGCATGACCGTTTTGTATGCTAGTCCCCACGGGTCTTGGTCCGCACTCTCCTGCAACTCTCTGAAGCACTTCTTTTTGCTCTCTGTTATAGCTGCTTTCAGAGTTCTTCTGCGTACCTTGTATACTGCCTGATGTTCCTCGAAATTCGGTGTCGATCGAGATCTTTGCGCCTTACGTCGTGCTGGATGGCAGCTCTTCCGAATCGCAGCAATTTCATCGATCCACCAGTAAACGGGAGTCCTTGATGTATTGTTGGACCTTCGTGGCATCGCTGCATCACATGCTTCCTTAATGTACTTAGCGATTTCAGCAGCCATGGTGCTTGCAGTTTCGCCTTCAATAGACGCTGACTTCCAGATGACGTCAAACGACTCCGCGTCGAACGCCCCCTTTCGCCTTACGCGTGTACTGCTTTCTTCTTCGCTCCATGTCTATTATAATGGCGTTGTGATCACTGACTTTCCAGCTAATTCGACTGGCAGTTGTGTCGTCCGCAAAGGCTAGATCTATGATGGACCTGCCTCTTCCATTGTCGAATGTGTAGTGACCTGGCGCATTCAACAGTACTAATTCAAGAAGCGCGAAGCATTCTTCAACTAAGCGTCCTCTAGAATTTGTGTGGCTACTGCCCAAAGTCCGAGACCACGCGTTGAAGTCGCCTGCAATAATTATTGGGTGTTTGCCTTTCGCTTCTTCCATCAGCGATGTCATCATTTCCCCGAACTGTCTCAGTGTCCAACTTGGAGGAGCGTAGCAGCTGAAGAGGTAAATGTTCTCCAGTTTCACCCAGGTATAACCGCTCTCTCTGGTTTCCATCTTGCTCTGAGGGGTGGTCTCCCCAATGGACCAGATGGCTGCTCTGCCTGTTTCATCCGCGGCCCAGTTTGGGGAATCCTTCCTTGCATATGGTTCCGAAAGTAGCGCCACATCTGCCTTCACTTCATTTTTATATTGCATCAGAAGATCCTGTGCAGCTTCACAATGATTTAGGTTGAGCTGAAGTACTCTCATACCTTCTTCTTTTCCAATGCCTCCTGGTGTCGTGGACATTTCATGCTGCCCGCTGGATGCGCCCCCTTGCACAAAGCGCACTTTGCTTCATTTTTGCAATTCGCAGCCATGTGTCCAGTCTCGCCACACTTTCGGCAGAGTCCAGTTCGATCCGGCTCTTTGCATCCAGCCGCCTTGTGCCCATAGCCCCAGCACTTATAGCAGCGTTGTGGCGTTACGACTTCTGTTAGTCGGCAGCTCACCCATCCTACCCACAGATGTTTTAATCCCAGTGCCTTCTTGGCATCCTCCGCCGGTAGGCTTAAAAAGGCCGTCTGTGCACCACCATAGCCTCTTATCAAGCTTTTAATAGCTTCCATATCTGGGCGCCGTATGTTCGCCTGGTCTCGCAGTGCATCGCAGATCTCTTCTTTCGAAGAGATATCCGCGACGAGTCCCCGACGAGCAGTTCCCCTTTTTGCGTTCGGCGGATAGTCTTCACAGCGTCATTCAGTGACTTCAGCTGCTCACATTCCTTTACGCTCCGCAATATGTTGGCGTATGACATCGCTTCATTTTTCGCACTTATAATTATCGCATCTGTTTTTGGTCTAATGGTCCTAGCCGTAGACTTCAATTTCTTCTGCGATTTCAGGACCTTTATCCACTCTGCACTAGTGCTGGGTCGAGGCACTGCGGTAGTCTGTGTTTTTCCCGTCGGCACCTGTTTTGCTGTTGGTGATTTTGAACCTGATTCCGTCACCTTCGTTTTCAGCTTTAGTCCCTGCTGCTGCATTGGTCCACGGCTCTTTTTGGCCGCGGGAGCAATTACAGCGATGCCTTGCCCCTCCGTCGCCTTGGGACTAATGTTATCCTCACGCAGGCGCTTCGCGGATTGCGCACACTTTGTCCACAGAGAAGGTTGCGTACCTCCGCTGGTCTCCTGTACAGCGTTACCTCTGCACTGCCACTGCCTCTCTGCTTTCTTGTACAGATCTTGTAACGTTTCTACCAGGCTCCTCATAGGCTGGTGAATGGATCTGCGGGGCGGGTTGCCACCCATCATCGAAGCCAGCTTTTCAAGATTCTGGCCCAATAAGGTGAACGGATCGCCCGTGCTCGCCTTACTCATCGTTTGTACATGCTCCATGCATGGGGGTGACGAGCTTGAACGCTCTTGCCCCGCGTCAGGCACCAATCTCTCCGGTGAGCGAGCCATTCTGGAGTTCTTTCCGAATGCGTCTTCGAGAACTGTCTGCTTTTCAAGTACTTTCGTACCTACCTCCTGAGGCGAACGCTGGACACTCATAATCCGTTCGTTATTATGCGATAAATCCAGAATTTTGCAGTTTCTGTTAAAACGTCGTTTCCACTCTGTAAATTGCTAAAAGGAGAAAAAAGGGGGAAAAGGGGGAAAAGGGGAAAAAAAGGGGGAAAAAGCAAAAAGTAAAACACACTAAAGGCTATACTTATCTGCGTTTGGCGCGTTAGCAACACTTTTTTTTAAAATTTTTGGAGTCTGTCTCTCTTTCTGCTCTTCGGCTTTAGTGCACCACCCACACACACACCAAGTGCACAATTTCCAGCGCTCTCTCAAATTTCGGATAACCCGATTGAGAGGCGGGAAATTGCAGAAACTGCCTAGCGACGCGAAGGCAAATTTAATAAGTTTAAATAAATAAACTTATATTTGCCTACGCACAAAACTCGCCGTATCTGCAGTGTTCCACCTGCCTAAGCTTCGCCGTTCAGGGGTCTGATACTTTCGGACCAAGCCACTGCTCAACTGGACACTATGCAGGCAGAGATCGCTTCCGTTTTCGCTCTGCCGTACGGATAAACCGACGCAGAACCAAAACTGCCGCAAATCAATAGCAGAAACAGACAATTAAAATGCCTTATTTTTCCCGAACGCGTCCACAATTTCACTTCACACTTTCACCGGACCGGGGTATGCTCTTTAGCTACCCTTTCCACGATTTCCGCACTGATTTAACGTCTACCTTAGTAGATTTTTTCAAAAATTTCCGACAGAAAAGTTTAAAGCTCCTCTTCGATTCGACTGTCTCTCTCCGCTGTCTGGTTCTGAACATAAGCGCCCATAAGGACTTGTGTCAACCCTCGCATGGCCTCCCTGCTGCGGCAAAGATAACCATGGGACCATTAAGGCGACTGCACTACGAGCAAAGATAACGGTCCTGAGCGGGGACCCAATCAATAAATGAATAGTAACAATAACAATACCAACAAAACAAACAAGGATGACGGTGCGATGAAGGACCCCTTCGGCAGGAGGTCTACTATACAGAGGACCCCTCCTCCGGTAATAAGAAAGACGGTGGTGCGGAGAAACACACTGGCAGACACCAGTGAGCTTCAGCGAGTGATGGGCATGAGGGCCGATCCGACGGCAATGGCGGTCATCCCTCCCGATGAGGGATGACCGCAAAGGCAAAATGGCGGTGCTGGAGTGGCACATTGAAACACTCATAGCTTTCCTTGTGCCAAGGCACAATGTACATGCCGACATCAAGCGGAAGGCATCCAAAATCCGGGATGTCTGCTTGCAGGTCGTCGAGGAGCAGGACGCAGGTACGGCTGCGAGAGTGCCACAGCTGGTGCAAGCCGACAGGGCAGTCCAGACTGAAGGGCGGACGGAGAAGGTGGACAAGGAGGTGCAGGTTGGCGGCACTCCTGTGGACAACCAAGGCAAAGCCGGTGCGTTTTCGCGGACAGCCCCTGCCCAGGCGAAGAGCTACGCGGCCGCAGTCGCAACGCCAAAGCGCCCCCGTGAGAAGGGGGATCCGGAGCAAGTAAGTCCGACTAGCCGAGCGGTAGCTAAGAGGAGGAGGGGGGATGCCCCGACACTGGCGGCCGAGAAAACGGTAACCCGGCCAAATCCTAAGACCCATAAGCCTATGGCTGGAAAGGCGGAGGGTGCAACAGTTGAGTGGACCACAGTTCGTTCCAGACCCCAAGCGAAGCGGAAGGGCCCGAAGCCTAAGCCAGCGCGCCCCGATGCCAGCGTCATCAGGGAAACTGGCACCGTGAGCTACGCGGACATCCTCCACAAGATCAAGAGGGACCCGCAGCTGTCAGAGCTGGGAGAGAGCGTCCGCAGGATCCGAAAGACGGCCAAGGGTGAACTGCTTCTGGAGTTGAGCGTGGCGGCAGATCCAAAGACACCCCAGTATCATGAGGCGGTGGCGACTGTCCTGGGAACCAGTGTGGAGGTGCGTAAGCTCACGCAGGAAACCCTAGTGGAGGTGAAAGACCTGGACGAAGTCACCACGGTGGAAGATGTCCACGAGGCGCTGTGTACAGCCAATCTCTCGGAGAGACCTCCCGTGGATGCAATCAGGTCTCTCAGGAAAGCGTACGGTGGAACACAGACAGCGGTCATCAGTCTGTCGCCCCAGGCAGCCGCAGCCCTTCTGAAAGCTGGCAGGCTGAGAGTCGGATGGACCTCATGCCGGGTGCGCGAAAAGGTAACTCCCCTGCGTTGTTACAAATGTATGGAGTTCGGCCACACCGCGCAGCAATGCGGTAGCAATGATGATTGGCGCCACAAGTGCTACAGATGCGGCACAGAGGGCCATAACGCACGGGAGTGCGACAAGGCCCCCACTTGTGCCCTTTGTAAGGCCAGCGGCCGCAAGGATGTGGAGCATCCGACAGGATGCAGCTCATGCCCATCCTACAACCGAGCCGCGGAGAAGAGGTCCAGGCGCAGGAGATGAGGTTGTTCCAACTCAATCTCAACCACTGCGAGGCTGCACAGGATCTCCTGGAGCAGGCCGTTAGGGAACAGATGGTCGATGTTGCAGTGCTTAGCGAGCCGTATAGGCGCAAGCACCAAGGAGTATGGGCCGAAGACACCACTGGTGGTGCCGCACTTTGCGTGTGCGGAACCAAGCCTATACAACTGAGCAACATAGAGAAGCGATTGCTACGTCAGAGCGACCATTGGAGGGACCACGGTGTACAGTTGCTACATGCCGCCGAGCCTAACTGCGGACGAGTTCGAGCCAGTGGTAGACAGACTTGCTCTGGACGCGCAAGGCAGGAACCCCGTAGTGATTGCCGGCGACTTCAACGCATGGGCAACTGAATGGGGTTGCGCCAGAACCACACCGAGAGGTCATATCCTCATGGACGCGCTTGCGGCTCTTGACGTAGTCGTCATGAACGCGGGAGAGGAGACTTTTGTGAGAGGAGAAGCCACATCTGTGATCGACCTTACGTTCCTCAGCAGCGGGTTAGTCAGAGGAGCCAGGTGGATTGTGAGTTCCGCGTACACCCACAGCGACCACAATGCCATTTGCTTTGACTTGGAAAGAAAGAAACAACGGCGGAGGACAGGCCCGTGGCCGAAAGGCTGGAGAGCGGACGCCCTCGACGACGGCGCACTCGAAGTCATGTTGGAGGACTTTGAGCTGCAAGGCAGTGCGGCGGAAATGGCGAACCAGCTAGCGAGCCAGCTAGCGAGCCAGGTAGAGAGCGCCTGCGATGCGGCGATGCCCAGGCGGGCCTATGGTGGAAACTATAAATCCGTTTATTGGTGGACGGACGAGATCGCCGGCCTACGCAAGGAATGCCACGCAGCAAGGCGAAGGCACCAGCGTGCAATAGGCAACCCAGACTGCCTGCAACTGCGCCAGTTGTACAAAGAGGCTAAAAGAAGGCTGAAGACGGCCATTAAGGCGAGCAAGCGTAGGAGTTTCACCGAGCTATGTGCACAGGTTGAAGACAACCCGTGGGGCACGGCATATAGGCTCGTGATGAAAAAGCTCCCCTGCTACAGGCAGCCAGCCCCAAGCTGCCCGAACTTCCTTAAACGCATTGTGGAACAGCTCTTCCCAGTGCAAAATTATGTGCCTGATCAGTTCTCTCCCGAGCTGGGCGAAGAAGTACCCAGTGTAATGACAGAGGAGGTGTTGCGGGCGGTTGGAAAATTTGGGGACCAGAAGGTACCTGGCCCAGGTGGAATTCCCAACCGAGTGCTGAAAACCGCAGCTGCACTGCACCCAGAAACACTGAGGTCACTTTACGACGCCTGTCTTAGGGAAGGAGTCTTCCCGAAATGGTGGAAAAGGCAGCGGTTGGTATTGATACCTAAAGCCGATAAGCCAGCAGAGGACCCATCGGCCTACCGTCCCCTGTGCATGTTGGACACAGCAGGGAAGGTCCTGGAGCGGATTATCTGCGACCGGATCGACGAGGCGATAGTGGATGCTGGAGGACTGGCGAGGCGCCAATATGGCTTCCGAAAGGCCAGATCCACAGTGGTAGCCATTGACGAACTCGTCCAAACGGCGAAGGAGGCGATTCAGGGCCAGAGATGGAAGGGGGGTGCCAAGAGGTATTGCCTCGTGGTCACCCTCGACGTCAAGAACGCTTTTAACTCGGCCAGCTGGGCGCGCATAGCAGAAGCGCTGGCAGAGTTCAAAGTTCCCATCTATCTAAGGCGAATCATCACTAGTTATTTTAGCGACAGGATGCTATTATACGAGTCCGATAGAGGTGTAGAAACGTACAAGATCACCGGAGGAGTTCCCCAGAGGTCTGTACTGGGGCCACTTCTCTGGAACGTTATGTACGATGGCATTCTCCGCATACGGGTGCCCGATTACGTTAAAATAATCGGATATGCGGACGACATAGCGCTAGTGATCACGGCGAAACACCTGGAGGAGGTAATAGCAGAGGCCAATCACACAGTGGCCACTGTTGGAAGATGGCTGGCGGATGTTGGACTGAAGCTGGCAGAACACAAAACGGAGGCTATCCTTGTGTCAGGTCGAAAGGTACAAGAGGTGGTGGAGATAAGGGTTGGTGACTGCACCATTACCACGACTCCACATCTCAAATACCTAGGCGTCTGGATTGACGCAAGACTTCAAGGAGCACTTTCGGCGATTAGGTGAGAAGGCAGCGCGGACCTGTTCCCAGCTCTGCCGGATAATGCCAAACCTCGGAGGGCCACGGCACTGGAAAAGACGCCTCATCTCAGGGGTCGTCAAATCCATAATCATGTATGGAGCGCCCATATGGGCTGAGAAATCGAGCGTAAAGGCGTACGTTCGCACCATAGAGGCGGCGTATAGGAGATGTGCGCTCCGCACGATCTCAGCACACCGTACTGTGTCTGCAGACGCCGCGCTGGTGATAGCCGGTATGATCCCGCTGGACCTGCTGGCCAAGGAGGCGTGGAGCCTATACTACGGCGAAAGTACGCACGAGCTGAGTGCGGAAGATCGCGTAGCAGGCATTAGGCAAAGCACCATACAGGAGTGGCAAGCCCGATGGGATGCATCCGAAAAAGGCCGTTGGACGAGGAGGTTGATCCCTTATCTCCAACGCTGGATGGATAGGTCGCATGGCGAGGTGAACTATCACGTCACACAGCTGCTGACCGGCCACGGAGGTTTCCGGGCGTAGCTACACAGATTCCGGCTGGAGGAATCCCCCTGCTGCGACAATTGTGGAGGCACGGAGCCCGAGGACGTGGAACATGTTCTTTTTTCATGTCCACGATACAGCGGTGCCAGAGCGGTACTGCAAAGAGTCTGCGGAGAACCTGTGACACCGGACAGCCTCGTGCACTATATGCTCGAGTGCCCGGAGAAATGGGACGTGGTGTGTGACACCTCGGCCGCAATTATGCGAGACCTCCGCCACTTGGAGTGGCGGCGACGTTCAGGGAATCAATAGGAGGGGTCCGTTGACCAACCCACTCCCAGACGAAGTATTGCTTAATGGCTATGTACCGTCTGGGAGGCGTCTGAGGAGGTGGTTTTAGTGGGTAAGAGCCCCACACTACTGGTGCGAGAGCGCCCAGTGTCTGTTTGCAGATTTCCACCTCCGAACCAATAAAAAAAAAAAAAAAAAAAGACAGACAGACAGACAGACAGGCAGACGGACGAACAGACGGACGGACATACGGACAGACGGACAGACAGACGGACAGACAGACGGACAGACAGACGGACAGACAGACGGACAGACGGACGGACAAAATAAAAGTTGCTTAGAAAGGGATTCTGATCATATCTGTATATATTGTAACGACTCTTCTTTTTGCCGGGGTAAAACTCAGCGGAGTCCAGGGGTCGTATACAGAATTATTTATTTGTATTTTACACAGTAGATTCCTAGCGAGACCTGGAACTCGCGTGACTTGAGATGATCTGGAACGGGTGACTAGCAAAAGACCTGGGTGAGTCCTGGAACTCGCGTGACTGGCGATAATCTGGAACGCGTGACTAGCAAACAGTTGTCAGTTTATTTTGAAGAATGAATCAATGAATGAATGATTCCCCGCATTTTCCGACTTTATACATTTTTTCTCGCCTACTATTGTTTTATTATTTTTCGTGTGAGTGAAATTTGTCAGTGGGCAAATTTCATTCTCACAGTCTCATGGCGAAAAGCGGCACATACTACGTATAAAATGTTTGAAAAATTAGAAGGCAGCTCCAAGCATTACCAGGCTCTGGGTATAAATAGAAACAAAGTTAACGGACCAGCCGACATGGTACTGGCTTCTTCCGATAAATTTTAAGACTATTATAAACCGACTTGACTTCACATACGCTGACAAACGTCTGATAAAGCAGGAATTATCGACCATTCGATAGAGATATCTGACTCTAATACAGTGTGGTCGAAAAGAGATTTACACTACTCAGAAACAAAACAATCATGATCTCTAACAATATCTTAGCTGCGTCGCTCAATGAAAAATATAGGATTGATAGGCTACGTGTAACATTGCGGGAGCAAGAAAATCGTTGACGTACACTTTTCGGCTAAAAGATCTTCCATCTCTATCATGCCTATATCATCTTTCAGCTCTAGAAAGCCCAAGAGATTGAATCAAAACATGAGCGTTATCTTTTTGCAAGCAACTATGCTAAAAGTATGGAGGATAGCGTCTAAAAGAACGAACAAAGGCAACAAGCTGCGGCTAGGAATTGGGTTAGAAATAATAACAGTAAGAGGAAGGAAAGTCTGCTTACCTTAATAAGCGGCAGGGTCACAATGTTAGCGGTTCAGGGAATCAATCAATAAACTTCCGACAAATCCCTTACTATCAAAGCAAGAAAATTCAGGGACAACAGGGCCAACGGCAAATACAGTATCAAGATCAAGGCCAAAATCAGAACACGGCCAATAGGCCAGTACAATTCCAAAACAGCCAGGTTCACAAGATCAAAGCAGCAAAGAATTAATTTGTCCCAGGAGAAAAACCCAGCCGATCAGGGGGAATATGAGTATCAGATAGAGGCGAACACAGATGTAGCGGATATTTGCAACGAATTAATATAATGAGGTCAAGTAAATTTTTTAGAGAAAACTCGCTGCTTCCGTAAGTATAACGAACGATAGCAGGTGGATAATAAGATTTTTTTAGATACAGGGGATTCGAAAAATTATATAAAGCCATTTGCAGAATTAAAACATATAAAACTGGCAGATCAAGCTTTTTTAGTGAAAGCACTTCATGGTTTCAATAGACTAAAATATAACTGCACCAGAAATATTTTTATCAATAATTTCACCTTCTTCATGCAGCCAAACCTCTAGACATTTGAAAGAATAATTGGGCTTGATTTACTTAACGAAATAACGTTAGATTTTCAAAGCAAACATTGAGAAGCACCACAGATGTAGAAAATATATACGTTTGGATATGCGCAAGTGTGAATTTTACAAAAGCGAAAGATATAAAAGTATCTCAAGCTATATCAGACAAAATGCTATGAAGCCGAATGGGTGTCTTCGCAGAGTCTGATGAAGCACTTAGAATACTAATATTTCTGCTAATATCCGAACCAAATATGTGGAACACATATATTCAAAATTATATCTTTTAGGAGTAGCAGACGAGATCACCCAAAAATAACCCCGTGTGGGTGGTAGACAAGAGAGGGATCGATGAACAGGGCAACACAAAAAAAGTGTGGTTATAGATTTCAGAAAATTTAATTTAAAGACAATAGACGACAAGTGCCCCATCCGCAAAGTGACTGCAATTTTACCAAATTTGGGTAAAGCAAAGAATTTTACAACACTGGACCTGAAGTCTGGGTTTCATCAAATTCTTCTCTTACCCTCGGGAAATTTTTGATGGCATAACATCTGTCAAATTCGATTGCAAAGGTTGGCAATATTTTAATGGTGGGCATTGCGATGTTATGCCATCGTCATTTTGAAAATGTCGTCAATCTATCTAGTTCGCTGTACCCACGCTTGAAAAATTTTTTTATTCTTACGATGAAGAGGAAAAAAGAAGGAAACCGAAATTCTGGGTGAATCCTTTATTACAGAGAAATATTTAATAAATGCGGTAACATGAAAATGTCCGACGATGCTTCCACTGTGAGCGTCACGAAAAAATGAAAAAGGCTGTCAAACAAACAAAATGACAACTGATTGCAACACAGCACGTTGGCGATTTATGGCATAACATATTTCATAACATAAATTGCCAACTTGAAGCAATTTGGAGTCTCCACTGGCAATTTTCTTGAAATTGCCAATGGCATACCATCAAAAATTGCCTGTGGAGACGTGGGGTTAGGGAAAAAAGAGCTTTTTCTGTTGGAAATGGGAAGTATGAATTCTGCAGACTTCCCTTTGGACTCAAAAATGCAGCCATTGATAATGTGCTTCAGGAACAGTATGGGAAATCATGTTACGTTTAAAATGATTATGTAATCATCTCAGAGAGTGTATCAAATGCAATCATGCGTTTGAGTTTCACACATAGCGCAAATAGGTTGAGCGAGTATTTGGAAGTTTAGTTCGTTTCTGACAATGGAGCTGTGCGGTTGTGCCAATGGAGCAGTGCGAGAGTTCCAATGGAGCTGTGCGCGAGTGCGAATGGAGCAGTGAGAGAATGTCAAGGTGCGGTGCGGTGGTGATGTGCTGGAATGGAATATCAGTGCTGTGGCGAGGTGCAGTGAGGGGGCAGTAAAGGCAAGAGCCCGAATAGGAGCGGGTATGAGCGGTGCCACAGGTATTCTTAGAGGAAATTTATGTAGATATATATTCGCTGAATATATGTGTTTCTATATATAAATATTTAAATACATGTATATCTGTATGTGCTAGTAATGTATTGTATTGTGCGTACAAATATATTTTGTACACATGCATCGCATAATTCCCAGTAATCTGTTAAGCTCTGGTAAGTAAAATAAAAAGTGGCTTTTTCATAAGCTTTTTCCACTTAAACAGATTGGGTTTTATTTCCATTGAATTGCTGTAAGTATTGTGATAGTTTCATTGTCGATTCGAAACAGAGAGCATGGATGACTACGTCAAGCATATCACATGGGTATTAGATAAGTTGTATGGAGCCACAATGAAGGTTTCGTGCGAAAACCATTACCATAATGTTGAGGACTCTTCAATATAGAGAACATAATTTCGCAACAAATGAACGCGAGCTTGTAGCTATAGTTTGGGTGATGAAAAGCCGCAGAAACTATCTATACGGGCTGAAATGTATTCACAGATCATCAGCCTTTGATTGTCGAGGTTTCGGATCGCAACCAAAATGCAAAAATTAAACGTTGGAAGGCTTTCAACGATGAACATAATTCACAAATTGTTTAAAAACGAGGAAACGAGCATTATGTTGCTGTCGCATTATCACGGCAGAATATTCATTCCCTAGAGGACGATCTTCAGACCGAACTAGCCACAATTCACAGCGATATCTCACTCTCTTATACTATCGAATCTGCTGGCAAACCGGTTAACAGGTTTCGAAACCAAATAATGGTAAAACAAAGTAACAATAAACCCAAAAACTCAGGAACAATAAACAAACTAAACGACACAGTAAATCTTATTCTCCAAAGCTCAGAAGCTAAACAAATAGATACAGGGCATTTGTACGAAACTTCTCTCGCTAGAGATAGAATATTGATTTCAGAATTATAAACTCTAATGTTATCAGTAACTTTAGTACATATTGGAATTATTAACCCCGCATTTTAAATAATATAATCAATGAGCGTTTTGCAAATGTAACTATAAGTGACTTAATGGAGTTAGCAGATATTAAGATATCTGATACCCGAGCCAAGCCAATATTAGTTTTATGACCGGTTCAATATGATGGTAAGATCTTTCATTTGGTCGCAGAGAACAATTTAGCTGACTGTAGCAATCAAGAATTGCAAATCGGAAACTGCAGTGCAACGCCTACGACAAGATTTTGCAGACGGCTATCCAACCTAACGTATGCAGAACAACTTCATTCATTCGCTGCACATTGCATGATGTCGTTATTATCATCAACGATGACACCGCTACAATCAAGTCAAGCGATGCCCACGAGCAGTCACTGGAATGTTCCTCCTCACCTCTGGCCACCAAGTTAGCGTCAATGACATATTTAAGAATCTGAAGAACAACGTAAATAAATTCTCAAGCCCATCAGCATCAACGATCCTTAACTATCAAAACCGGCCATTAGGAAATACTAAGTTTGCCGTATATTAAGGGGCTGAGCATTGAAAACCTGTGGTACAATGGCGATATAGAGAGAAGGCTAACAACCAGGCTTTTAATATGCATTGGCCGCTACTATATTTTTAGTCACGTGCCATATCTCCTTCAAGCTGTATCAAAGACACCAATGAAACCGAATTCAATGGTTTTAAGAAGTCCGAGGACGACCTTTAATTGAGGGAGGAGATAACACATCGACCTGCAACAGAATTGCTGGTGATGACAACAACTAGTGTCAGCTTGAGAATCATTTATCGCCAGCAGAATTTACGAACGTTGCTCTGAAACGTTAACGGCAGAGTCGCGGACTCTAGGCGATATTGCGGGCATTAAGCTGAGGCATAATTATTGCGAAATTAGATACCATGCGTGAAGCCCTGAATCAGCATATTGAGGGCATGGGGCTGTCTTTGGTTTTCGGATATTGTGGCGGGTAGATTTAGTTGCATTCTGACCATTAAACGTGTCAGTTCAACTTAAAACGTCTTTAATTGTTTAATGAATTTTGATAAATACTTAATTTATATTAGGTCCGTACTAGCATGAATGCCAAATATAGGTGGATTTTTACTATTGCCACGCCCCAAACTAACCTAAAATCATTACTAGTTAGCAAGTTTCATCAAATCATTGAGCAAGCCGCCAAATGTGGTTTTAATATCCGAGCTGTAATGTGTGACCCGAGTGCATCTGAAACCAAGTGTTACATAAGGCTTACGGCAAATCCTATATATAATGTTTTATATTTGCATTTAATAGTAGAAGCATTTACTTACTTTATCGGGAAACAGCCTGATATATTATGACACTCAAACTGTGAACAGCATTGACAGTTGGGATGATACGAAACTGTAGAATCTCTATGCACATTTGAAAAAATTTGTTTCTCTCTTTTTGTACAGCTTTCAGCCAATCAATGCCTGGTGGCAATTAATTTTGTCCTGAAACCAATTTATTCGATACTAAATTTAATATTCATAATACTGAAGACAATGCTGGCTAGATTTGGTTCGCGTTACTCCAATATGTGGCCAGGCTCTAGAACCAGTTAATAACTCAGTACTTTTAACGATTTTATCCGGAGTATAAAAGTGCCTGCAATGCTACAAAAAATTGTTATGATAGCTTTCACTGCACACTGTGTGTGGTCACCTATAGGTGATTTTTTGTGTTCAGACTCGTTATACATTAATTGTGAGCCCCAGGAGGTATGCGCAGAGTTGAAGTCTCCGGCTGAGAGGAATTTGTTATTAGCGACTTAAAGCAAGTGGCAAAATCGGGTGTAGAAGTTGGAGACCAAGGTGTAAAATAGATTGATGAAATTACTTGGCTCTCACCGAGATATTTTTTGTTGGAATGGGATTCCAGAAAGTAAAGCTTTAATCGATCCTAAATAAGTATTCCCGTACTACCATATTAAATGAGTTTCTGAGCTAAGCATGTTGTCTATGCTAGGAAAAGGAATTAGGAAAAAGTATTGAGTATGGGAGAAAGCTTGCGGCGTTTTTCCCGATAGATGTCGTCAATTGCAAATAAGTCACAAAGCACAGCTCGCTTAGCTCAGGAAAGCTGACACTTCCAGTGTCATTTTGAGTGTATACACATCGAAATTGGTGCAGTGGTTTGCCCTTGAAAATGGGGAAAAATAATGAAAGTTGCGCTTTATTTTGCAATATTGTTACGATGAAGGCAAGAACAGCAGGCTTCTGAAAAAATTTCTGCTGTGTACCGTGAATTTACATGATCAAAATCTGCTGCACGGAAATGGTTCGCTCGGTTTTGTTCGAGGAATTTTAATATGAAAGATAATTCGCGCTCTGGTCGTCCAACTTTTGGAACCATTTACCAAAGCTGGCTACAAAAGAAATTTGATGTATGGGATCCTCATGAACTAAGCGCGAAAAACATCGTTTAACGAATTAGCATCTACGATGCGCTGCGGAGACATAATGAAATGAAGCAATTTCTGAAACGCCTCATAACCGGTGAAGAAAAATGGATCACTTACAACAATCGGAAGCGTCAAAGATCGTGGACAAAGGATGGTGAGTCGTCACCAACGTTTGCGAAGCCAATATTGATCCCGAAAAAGGAATCGAACACCATGACCTACTTCCAGGCAGTCGATTTATTCTCAACTCAATTGTGGGCATCTAGAGAGACTACGCCAGGCATTTGAAAGAAAACGGCCCGAATTGAATAATAAGAAAGGTGTTTTTTTCCATCATGACATGCCCGACCATACACTTCTTTGATGACTCTTCTAAAATTTACGAGAGCTTGGTTGGGAAGTTTTGATACATACAATGTATAGTCGAGAAATACCCCCTCTGACTATCACTTGTTCCGATATCTGCAGAATCTCTCAATGGAATTAAACTGCTGTCAAAAGAAGCCTTTGAAAATCATTTCATTCATAACAGCATCATAACTCTACCCGTAAAATGGGAAAACATTGTCGACAATAATGGAGTCTATTTGGTTTAAATATATTCATTTCCACACTAAAAGAAAACTAGTTGAATTTTACTAAAAAAACGCGCCCTGAACTTTTTCCCTCTCTCATTATTTTTTGTCTTTTTTTATTTACATATTATATTTAATGCTTATATTATAAAATGCCTATATTACTGAAACTAGTTATCTTAAAACTAACAAGCAATTCATTTATTAATTTCCTTATGGACACTAATATATTAGGTTTGGTTTATCAGGTACATAGGTTTAGTACTTTTTAATCTGCGTTTTATCCTATTACTAACTAGCAGGTTATATGCTGTTTCATTAACATGATAACTTAGTCTGAGTGAGGAGCTTCAGCGAATCCTTTTACTTCCAACTTCACTATTTCGATTTCAAAGTCGCTGCAGGTCACAATTTCTGATGTACCAGGGGACATTGGTTACTGATCTCTAGACTTTGTGTTGAAATTGTTGAATGGTAGTTATGTTGTTCTGCCCACCGCAGCCCCAGAGTTGGACGCCATAATGACCCCACTGGATTCAACAATTGCTTGTATATGCAGATTTTATTTGTAAGTGGTAGAATGGATTTACATCGTATGAGCCATTTTACCGAGTTAAATTTGAAGGATTTCAAAGTATTAGTTTGGTAGGATCATTCTGATTTTGTATAGAAGGCCAGCGTGCTTGTGATATCTAAAAAAATCGCAGAGCATACTTTCTTTTCTTCGAAGGGTTTTTCAATTTCCGACGAACTTGGTTGAGTGGTTTGTCATGAGCCTGAATGGTGTTTAGGAAAAATAAATTTTTGTTCAATTATGGGCAATAAACGTTTAATTAGCAGTTTATCAAAAACTTTTGAGACCATCGGCAGCAGAGATATTGGTCAGTATGATGCTACATTACAAGCGGGTTTTCCGGTTTGAGGATCATTAAATTTTTTTGACATTTTCCACATATAATAGATGTATTAAAATTTTAATACAGTATTTTTTATTTGCGGAATCTGGGGAGTAGACTTTTTTGGGATCTGTTTCATCACTTCTGTATTTATTATAGAACAACCTGGGGATTTGTTTGATTTTAGGCCTTTCTTAACGATTTTAAAAACTTCCTCGTCACATGTTGGGAGGACGGAAAATACTACAATTATTTTCCGCACACAGACCTCATACCCATCATGCAACATCCCACAGCCTAACAAAAAGTAACCACCTCCCACGCTAAATGCAACAACAAAACATTTATGCAACAACAACAGTACAGCGACCGAAGGCGGAACACGGAGAAACAGAAACACGCCAACCGATCGCAAGCACAAGGCATTCAGCAGGCGGAGTACAAATAAATATTTATAACAACAACAACAACAACAACAGTACAGCGACCGAAGGCGGAACACGGAGAAAGAGGAACACGCCAACCGATCGCAAGCGCAAAGCAGTAAACAGGCGGAGTACAAATAAATATTTATTGCAAAAACAGCAACAACATTACAACGATCGAAGGCGGAACACAGAGAAACACGAAAGAGCACCACACACACGCTAACCGATCGCACACGCAAAGCAGTAAGCAGGCAGAGTGCAAACCAATCTCTGCAACAACAACAACACTACAGCGACCGAAGGCGGAGCGCGGATGACACACATACGCGAACCGATCGCAAACGCAAAGCTGTAAACAGGCAGAGTACGAAGAAATGTTTCTACTACAACAACAGGCCACACTACTGCAAGCAGTAGTGTGAACCAATATTTTCACAACAACAACAGTACAGCGACCGAAGGCGGAACACGGATGACAACGAGAGCGCACCGATCGTAAACACAGAGCCGTAACCAGGCGGAGTGTGAACCAATATTTTCACAACAACAACACTATAGCAACCGAAGGCGAAACACAGAGGAAAACAAGAGCGCACCACACACACGCTAACCGATCGTAAACGCAAAGCTGTAAACAGGCAGAGTACGAAGAAACGTTTCTACAACAACAGCAAAACAACAACTAACAGCAGCGATCAGGCCACCCTACTGCAAGCAACAACTATGATGGACAACCAGAGGTATTACAACAAGGTGGTTAACCAGCAGAAGTTGAAGGTGGCCTACGGACAACTGGACCACAATAACAACAACTGATCCCATATCAAGCTTTCGCTATATAAGCGGAGTGAACCAGACAGTGAGTCTCTTTGATCCAGCATCGTTCAGTGAGTACACAACGCACCAAGCTCCTAGAGATGCACCAAGCTCGTAGTTATCAATACTATTAACAATAAATAAAATGCAGACAGAGCCAGGAGTTTATGGTTTTGACCGACTCTCCCTGGGACACATACGCAACACAGGCAGGAGTTTATGGTTTTGACCGACCCTCCCTGTGACACATACGCAACACAGACAGAGCCAGGAGTTTATGGTTTTGACCGACTCTCCCTGGGACACATAGGCAACACAAACAGTGCCAGGATTATGGTTTTGACCGATTATCCCTGGAGACTAGCACACACCACGGACACTACCACGAACACACAGAGTAAGGTAGTAATTATATATAATTATATATATGTATAGGAAATAAGTAGTAATTTCGAAAATAAATAAAAACACTTATTAAAGCAATACAACAGCGATTAAATTTCTGGAAGCGACCCTGGAAGCCGCTGAGTTTTTACCCCAGCGAAATTAAGTCGTTACAATGTACTCGTATATCGGATTTCAGTCTCTAGGTCAAGTCCTTTTTGCTCGATGAAGGTGTCGGTTAGTTCTACGTTTATTGTACAGATACTTGTAAGATGATAAGCGAGTACTCTAGCTTTCTCCGCATCACTACTGGCCTATTTGTTATTGTTATCATTGATTGATGGATTTTCTGGAACTGGTCTTTTTAAATTACGGCTACATTTCCATCGGGAATAGTTTGAACTTCTTTCGTTGGATAACTTACTTATATATCTGTTAAATTCTTCATTCTTTGTTTGTTTTATTGCCAAAGTTTATTGTCAGTTCTTTTTTTATTTAAAGTGACTTTACCGGGAACCTCATCTGGTGCCACCTTTGTCGAATTTTCCATTTTTCTAGGATTAGATCTTTTATTATTTTAGGTTACTTACATCCTTCTACAATTCTGCTTCATGTTAGTGTGATATTCCATGCTGCCTATTAAATGGTGACTTAAGAGCTTCGTTTTCCAGTATTAAGGCGCTTTACAGTTCAACTAATTTGGTAACCTGAGCTTCCAGGAGTTTTCGGAAATATTCCCAAAGTCGATTTTCTATATCAAAGTTATTCTCGCTTAAGGTAGGTACACGGGTGAATGATCCGAAGTTTTTGAATAGCTTTTAAAAGTTCTTTACCTTTAGTAGTTATTAGCCTGGATCAACAGTGTGCATGTTATCAGTGAAGACTCGTCCTATAATAAAACGATTTTTGCAATTTTTATAAGGCTATACTACTGGTTACATTTGATAATGTATCTTGGAGGACTATCAGTAAAATTTTTTTTCGGTATCAATGGTAACAGTAGTTGCATGGAATTTCTCTCTGCAAGTTTTTTCATCTTCAAAATGTTTGAAAGATGTTTTAATCAGAATAGCAGTACCCCCTCGCGCAAAATTGCTTGGGGGTATATTGTGGTATGTATGGTAATTTCTAAATTTTAAATATGAATTATTTGTATAGTGAGTTTCGGTTAACAGACAAACATCAATATTTCTGTAATTCAATATTTAGTTCTCGTTCTATATGGTGCTTGAGTAGCCCATTTGCGTTACAAATCCTTAAATGTTTGGGGTGTCTTGCCAAATTTACTGATTGTTCTAATTTAGTAAGTCGCTTATCAAGTGAAACATAAAACTTTACCTGGTTACTCAGTTTATTTAGTATTTGAGAAAGTTTTTCACTTTCGCTGTGAATCATAGCGTTCCAATTAAAATAAGCCAAACCCAATGGGCCAACACATGCACACAAAAAGCAAACCTCTTTACTAAGCATATACGGACAACTTTTACTCCAAACGAAGGTTTTGGTGAATTATAAGTATGTACGAATGGATAGAAAGCAATATTTACATTACGCCAATCACACCTGCAGAGGTGGTGGGTCAAAATCATAAAATAAAAGTAAAAAAATCGCAAGGATTTGACCTTATAACGGCTGAAGTTCTTCGAAATTTGCCCAACAAGAGCTTTATTTATTTGTCCTATTTGATAAATAAATGAACTTAAAATATGTGCCTATCTACTGAAAGACGGCTCAGATAATAATAATTCTCAAGCCTGGAAAATCACCCAATGATGTATCCTCATATAGGCCATTGTTATCGAAACTATTAGAAAAATTGTTGTTGACACATCTATTACCGATAATTGAAAGTAAAACTCATCAGTAAAGCATATCAATTTGGTTTTCGCAAAAATCACTCAACTATCGATCAACTTCACATGGTTGTCAGGTCCATTGAAGCTGCTCTGGAAGAGAAACAAGTGTGCTTCGCTGTGCTCCTTTATGTGTCACAAGCATATGACAAGGTATGGCATTTATGACTGACACAAAAGCTGAAGACACTACTGTCAAGGAAATAATGCGAAATTCTAGCATCTGATCTTGACGATAGATACTTTCGCGTAAAATATGAAAATTTTTGTTCAGCCTTGCAAAGAATAAATGCAGGTGTACCTCAATTTGTATTTATTATACGAGGGGTACTATTTATATTTTGGGAGCTGGCAACACTAATGTCAAGTGCTATTTGTTTTGTTTACAGTGAGTTAAGAAAAACAATTTGGCCAAATAATTTAAATTTCAATAAAAGGTTTTCGTTGGATTATTTTTCACAACTTTCGACATGGATTATCTCAACAAGAATGTGTCGAACTCAGTTCTTTGTATGGCGATAAAGCACCATCAAAAACCACAGTATATCGCTTTTATAGTGAAGTCAATCGTGGTCGTAGTTAGGTCGCCGACGAACTTCGTGAGGGTCGTTCAAAATCGGTTGTTGTGCCACAAAACATCGAAGCAGTGCGTAAACTGATAATGCAAGATCGGCATGTGACATATCGTGAGATAGAGGACACCTTGGGCATTACTTCCACTTCCATACATTCAATATTGCATGAACATTTGGCTGTAAAAAAGATTTGTTCGCGTTGGATCCCATATAATTTGACAATCGGTCAAAAAAAGGCTCGTGTTAATTGGTGTAAGGAAATGATTAAAAAGTTCGACCGTGGTTCTTCAAAAGACGTGTATAAAAACGTGACAGGTGACGAATCATGGATATATGCGTATGAGCCGGAAACAAAACAACAATCGACAGTGTGGGTATTCCAAGACGACCTAAATCCAACAAAAGTTGTTCGTGGAAGAAGTACAGCGAAGCAAATGGTCGCCTGTTTCTTCGGCCGAATGGGGCATGTGGCCACTGTTCCGCTTGAGCAACGTAGGACGGTCAATTCTGAGTAGTACACGACCATTTGTTTGTCGGAAGTCTTCGGAGAAATTCGTGAAACCAACCGCCAAAGACGAATCATCCTCCATCATGACAATGCAAGCTCTCACTCATCTCGTCTAACAAGTGAATTTTTGAGCAGTCAAAAGATCGAATTGATGGCTCATCCTTCATACAGTCCTGATTTGGCACCCAAAGACTTCTTCTTGTTCCCAAATATAAAAGGTAAACTGCGTGGTCAACGATTTGCGAGCGCCGAAGAAGCAGTTGAAGCATTAAAAAACCATGGTTTGTGTCTCAAGAGGAATGGAAAAGCTGCTATGACAAATAGTTTGATCTAATGCAAAAGTATATTGATCATCAAGGCGAATATTTTGAAAAACAATAAAGCCATTTTCATTTAAAAATATTTGTTATTATTACCTATTCCCGAAATATAAATACTATCCCTCGTATACACATGATGTACCTATCCAAAATCAATATGTATCCGGAACATTTGCAGACGATGCTGATTTTTTAGTACTAGACAAAACAATCGAGGCTGCCACGATAAAATTGCAATCAGCTGTGAATTCTGTAGTATCATGGACCAAAAAATGCCGCATTAATCTTAATAACTCTAAGTCTGTGCATATTTTCTTTACGAAACATACCACACAATCCCATTTATATAAGTGCAGTCACTATACCCTATGTTAACGAAGCTAAATACCTTGGTATTACGCTTGTTGGAAGCTATGTTGGAAGGAGCACGTCAAGAAAAAACGGGAAGAACTCGAATTAAAAGTAAACAAATTATATTACCTCATTGGCAAACACTCTACGCTTTCTTATTGCATACAATTTTATGGATGAGCCAGTGAAAAATACATTAACTGTTATATAGTGTCACTTTAACATAACGTATCATAACAATAACATCATGATAACATTGACATTATTAACATTGCTCCAGCCAAAAGCTTTATTTACATTTCTTTATATCAACCAAGTTGTTACTATAATAAAGAGTCGTTAGCCGAACTCCGAGTGTTTTAATACATTACATTGGCGACGAGGATGCGATTCGAACCCACGCGTGTTTTGTTCAAAAAAACAAAATTAAACATGTGTTAACGGCACCAGGGCATCCAGCGACCAATGGACAGGCAGAAAATTTTGTTAAAGTTTAAAAAAAATCCATTTATGCGAACTTAGATTCTACTGAAAATCAGAATATAGATGTCGTTTTAAGTCGATTTTTAATGGACTATCGCAACATGAAGCATTGCACAACAGGTGAAAGTCCGGCATTTATTTTTCTTGAAAGATCGATTAGGACTCGATTTGATTTAATTAAACCCCCAATCATTAGAGATGTGATACTTGAAAAGCAAGAAAAATCTATTTCAGATTATAAAGGCAAAAGGATTGTTGATTTTGAAGAAGAGCAAAATGTTTTAATTCGCGACTATTCTAATCCAAATAAAAGTTCATGGGCTCCGGCTGTTATAAAAACAAAGATCGGACCACGATCATATACTTGTTTATTAAGAAATGGTAGACTTATAAAAAGACATACAGATCAAATAAAACTGGCTACTATTTATTCCAGTAATGAAAATATAATGCAAGATATTCCATTATACTCAAATGAAGGTACTGTAAGCTTACAAGTTGAACGGACACAAGAAAACAATACTTTAAATGAAATAGAACCACCAGTTGATAAGCAAGTTATTAACAATAATAATGAAGAAAATGAAAATGTATCAAATGAAATTGTTTTAAATGAAGCTCACAGAAATAATTCAAATGAAATTAATTCGAATGAAAATGAATTAAATGAAGGTCAAAGAAATAATTCTAGAAATGAATATGTTAGAATGTAAATGAATGTATATTGTGCATTTTTTTTTATATATATATATATATGTATATATATATATTTTTTTTTTTTAATGAAATTTGATTATATTGAATTGAAAAATATTTGTAATCAATTTAAGGCGGAGGCGTGTTATATAGTGTCACTTTAACATACCGTATCATAACAATAACATCATGATAACATTGACATTATTAACATTGCTCCAGCCAAAAGCTTTATTTACATTTCTTTATATCAACCAAGTTGTTACTATAATAAAGAGTCGTTAACCGAACTCCGAGTGTTTTAATACATTACATTAACAATATCTAAATACTTCAAAACAAGGTATTGCGACAGATTGTTAATGCTCCATATTACGTAAGAAATTGTGACTTACATCGCGATCTTGGCATGCCAACCGTCATTAACGTTGCGAAAGCATTTGCCATGGCTGACAAACAGTGACTAAGATGTCATAACGTTGAAACATCAAGTCTAGTCCAGATGACTGCACTGTGTAAACGCAAAATAGTTACCGACCTAATGGAAAACCAGTAGCAGCAGCTGTGTATAATACATTTATATAATATAAGTTAATTATGATTGGAGTAAATAATTTAAAACGAGTACAGAAATAAAGATTACGACATGGGCATGATTTCTCGTTAGATGACGTAGTTTATCCAAAGAGTATTTACGTATCGTTTCCATTGCTCTCATTGGCGAAAGGGGCGAATCGAAATTTATGGCAATTGCCGTGACACCACTAACAGAAGTTAAACATAACATTCATAGTAAATTTAATGAGTTTAGGAAGGAATGGTTTTTATAGTCATATTCGGTAAATGAACAAATCCAGAAATCATAGTCTTATTATCTATTAATTAATCGTATATTGATAACATGAAAATTAAAATAATTTAAATTAATAAGACAATAATATCAAATCTAAACAATACTCTATGTTCATGGCTATCGCCTTGGAACCGCTGAAAAAATATGAAAGTGAACATTTCCACTGCTAAAACGATTCATTACACACGTATATTCATAGTAAATTTAATATGAAATTTCTAATAATTTTATTTCAAACAAAAATTAGTCAAAATTCAAAATTAGTATTAAAATTACTGCAATTTACAATATATATTTAAACAAAACATTACTTTGTAAATATTAGGTCTACTATATGTGAGTTAACTGCATTTGAATAATTTCCTATGCATATGTAGGTAGGAATGTATATTTCTACATTAATTATGGTAATATTTTGAAAATTTACATTGTAAATTTAAAAAAATAGAAAAAATTGGTGTATAAAATTAATAAATAAATTTAAATTTGTATTTATTTAATTTATTTCTTTATCCAAAAAAAGCCACCATCGAATTGCACAGCAAAACTTCATGGCTATACAGCAGAACACTAAAAGTGATTTTTTGCGGAATGTAGTGTACAGAATTCTAGAAATTTTCAGTGTTTTAACAAATTTTAGTTAAATCAGAATTGCACCAGTAAACACTCCCGAGTAGACTCCAAAATCAACAAAACTATTATGGGCTTCATGGGGCGCAATGGTCTGCGCGTTGCTATACAAGTTGTTTTTGGCAGCGGGTTCGAACCCAGCGTAAGCTTCTTCTTTTAATTTTTTTTTTAATTAAGAAAATATAATAATTTTACATTTTTATTATTTTCCTTAAATAAACCAGTTTTGTATCATTTTACTGGACCAAAACTAGAGCAGAATTATTTCATGTCTGTTATAGAAGATGATTTAAAACGGTGGAGTATTATGAAATTCAATCTTCAAATCATATATGTACATACATACATACATATGTACATATTTGTGTTTTCTTCATTTTGGCAGGTAGCGAATTGTGCCATAAAAAGCATGAAATGAAACTAAAAGTGTAGTTATTTCTCGTATTGTCTTATGGTGTGCGGCGTAGCTTCTTTAAATATAAAGTGGAGCAGAATTCAATTTGTCATAAAATTTTGGATATTTCAATATTTTCAGAATGGACTTATATCAGCACAGTTTATTCTTTCGATCTAATATTTCATATTTTCGCTTTAGCAGCATATGATCAAACATTATTTAGTCTATCCGAAGAAAGAATTATTATGAATAAAATACCAATTTACTAAAGTTAATGATCATCTTTTAATATTAACAACTGTTACCTATTCCATTCGAAAATGTATCTAAAATATTTTTAAATTAAGTGTAAAGTCAACAAAGTCAACTTGTTTATATGTTTTTGTTACTTTGGCAGATCCGCTTGAAATACTACAACCACATTATATTACAAATTATACCACTCTTACGAACATGAATATGTACATACATATCTATGAACACTGATTTTCAGAATTTACATAGTAGTTTGAAGTACATTTTATTAACTTAAATACATAGTAATAAATGCATATGTTTTTTTTATACATTGATTTACAAAGTTTTGTAAATAAATATGAGACATAATAACAAAACTATTGAGGAAAAATTGTCTTTCATTGAAAGATCTCTGATGAGGACAAGTGGCGTGTCCGAAATAGCTATAAGATCTGCCAAAAAATGTTTCAATAATTCTTCTTATTCTTCTGAAAAATTATTACAGTGGCATAACACATACGCAATTGCAACTACTGTTGTAACTTGTCTTTTCAATAAATTCGTTACAAAAATAATCTTCTAACCGTAATTTTCTATAACCTACACATAAACATTTATTTCCTATGGTTTGTTTAACCATGATTGTATTCCAACTGTAGTACATACATATATGATCGTATCGTATATATATATATATATATATATATATATATATATATATATATATATATATATATATATATATATATATATATATATATATATATATATATATATATATATATATATATATATATATATATATATATATATATATATATATATATATATATATATATATATATATATATATATATATATATATATATATATATATATATATATATATATATATATATATATATATATATATAACCTGTCATAAATGTGCGAGCGCTCATTTATGGGCGCTCTTTCTTTTGCTACCGTTCATATATGAACAAAACTAAATTGGATTCACGCACACACGCGAAGGATGAGCAACAAAAAAATTTCAACCATCGCACACACGAAGGAGAGAGAAAAAAAATATTTTTTACGCTCTTACTCGCGAAGATGAACATTATGAAAAAATTGAAACGCACACGTTCGCGGACGAGAGCGCGAGCGAGTGAATGATTCTGAGCCCTGCTTATAAGATAAATTCTATATTATAAGCTTAGCATACTTTTAGCCGCTATCTCTAACCTTCACATTTAGTATACGTAAAATTGTTAGTGTTTAAATATTCTACACCTGCTAGCTAGAACGTAGGAAATTGTTTTTGTTTAACTGAATAGATCTAAAGAAAATGCACCAATTGTTATTTTTGTTGGTAGAACGTAAGTATGCATTTTTATATAAAAGGACGGATGTTTGTATGAAAGAATTTAGAAATAAAGTGGAGGCATTCACCTGCAAACAAGCTCTTATTTTCTCATTAGCGTGACGTTCTTTAAACGTTCAAATCAGTTTTCCCACTCACAAGCGCATTCGCTGGGACATAGGGCCACTCTGATAAAATTACATATATAAATTTACAACCGACGGTATATCATTACAAAGCGCATAATAAACCCCTTCATAATCGAAAGTTATTATAATCAAAAATCTATAAAGAAATTATTTCAAGTATTTAAAAATACATAAAATTTTAAATTTATATTAGGATAAATAATGTTTAGTAAAACATATTTTAAAATAAGGTACGGCTTTTTGTCCATTACATTTGACATTTTAAAAAAAATGTCCGTCAAAGGCCTGAATGGCATCCGCCTTGGAATCTTAAAGAAGTATCTCTGGTAACTAATTTAATGCGATATCCAAGAGAACACACTTCCAACCAAGCTTACAACACTCTATTTATCCAAGAATCTGAACATTTCAAAGCCTCTGGTTAGAGTCTAATCTTTACCAATGGCGCGAAAACGATCAACACCACAGCTTTTGCTATTACCAAAGAGAACGGCTTACATCTCAGTTTTGCTCTCCTGAAGCTGTGGTGGTCATAATTGAAACTGTGGTGGTTTTGCAGGCAACGCTATATGCAAAAACCAATTGTGGGAAATTTCTGATATATACAGTGAGCCAGTCCTGTTATTCGATCTCTGTCTAACTCTAACCAGACAATTGTCGCCATCAGAGACATCCTTATCTCATGTCCTAATAAAAATAAAATTATGTGGACTCCCAGCCATGTAGGTATCCGTGGTAATGAGCTGGCAGTCACCGCAGCCAAGGATATGTGCATTACTAATTCGACGTTTAGCCAAAATAACATCAATAGTTTCATTGGGAAACTGTGATTCTTATCTAGCGATTCTTAACACTAACTTACGGTCACCTCTACTCAATCATCAATCCAGATCGAGGTAAATCAACCTATCCTGCTGCTGCCATAAGCTTCGCAATCACACTATTTCATCTAGGGCACACGAAAATAACCCATGATGATTTACTCCGTGGGACAGGTACGAACTGCTGTCCGTTTTGTAATTCCCCAGCATCAATCGAGCATCTACATCATCCCCCAACTCCCAAAGGAATTCAATATTCCACAACACTCATCTGTACGATATTTTAAAACATCCCAGTATTGACAACATTACCAAAATCTATAATTTTTTAAAAATTACTAATATACTTGATCTAATTTAATTTTATATATTATTACTTCCGTAGTTTACTTTAGTCTTTAAGTTACCATTAACTCGATAACCAGCCAGCTGAAACCCTAAGTTGATCGTGGTGCTTAATTTATATATTTTGTATACTAATTTCCTTCGTGAAGAGCAGTCACCTTGTCGGTGTACGAAGGCTTAAATGATTGCAATGACGAAATGGGTTAGGATGGGGGAGTTTCGGCTCTTTTGGGATTACCCTAGCCGGACTGACCACTGCGGAGTAATCCAACTAAGAACCCTCCCTCCTAATCCAGGGTGTTCTTGGGATCGTGCCCATTTGATGTTGTTTTGCAGCCAGAAGGTTAATTAGGCTGTATCCTAAAGGAGCTCCCCTTCCTGACACCAGGCCGCCTCAGGTAGTAACGGTGGCCTTGCAGTGGTACGGGGCGCTGCCACAGTTGACCAACCCCTTCGCCTTTCAAATTTTTGGCTGCCTTAACTTGATCCGTCGAGCGGGTGGCCGTAAGAACCAGATGGATAAATTGAAAAAAAATAAAATTGACGTGCGGTCTCTAAACGCTATTTCGGATGGGAATCCAAAATCCTCCGCACACTCTGCGGCGGCTATTGTAGCTAAGGACGACGAGCCTGGCACAAGCAAAGCCACGTGCTGCGATAGTGTTGCTAAACACGGAACCAAAAGGTTCTATAAAGTAAAAAGGGCTGCTCTCCGGACGGTGGAACGCTTGTCGCGGATCCCAGAGAAGGAGAGGACGGTGAAGCAGAAGGCTTCCCTCGAGTGGGCGACGAAAGCCGTGAAGGAGTCTCAAGCTCCAACACTACAGGCTACAAAACGTCAACGGTCCCCAGAAGAGACCACCCACCCGGACCCAAAGAAATTTAAGAAGCGCGGTACTGTCACCACGAAGTACTTCAGCTAAGTGCTGAAAGGACACCAGGTCATGGCGGTCACAGATCGTAATGACCCGGATGGCAGTATCGCTCCTGAGTGCTGGAAAAAGGTAGAAGTAAGCCTTTCAAGGCTCTACCTCCAGCTTTTGAAGGAATTCCCAAGTGGATTTCCCTCTTTTCGCGATAGCGGATGGCATCAAGACCACGTGAAGCTTATTGCGCGGATCAAAGGTCAGTCGACCTTTATAGGATTGCGATCTCCAGGATCGGGGAAGCATGGCCAGGCGCAAGGCTCGAAGTCGTACCTAGGGAGCTGATCCCTAGTAGACCTAGAGAGCGCGCGTGGATCCCAGCCGAACCGTCTGACCCTGAGGCAATCTTGGAGATTTTTAGGTTGAGCAACCAGCAGCTCCCGACTAATAATTGGAAGATTACTTAGGTAGAGGAACCAAGAGGGGATTACAGGTCAATAGCCCTAGTGGTGAACGCCGAATCTCTGGCGACTCTAGCGAAATCCAATTGGGTCGTGGGCTATGGCTTCTCATCCACAAGCCTCAAGGTCTACAAAAAGGACGGGCAACCGTCTTACACGGATCAAGCGGTAGTGAATCCCTCAGGGGTAACTGCTGATCCTGCTGCTCCTGAGGACTCCGCCATGCACCCGAAACGCAGTGACTCTATGTCAACTGTGGGGGGTTTGGAGAGTCTCCTACGGACAACCACACTCAGTGAGGAGGAAGTTCTTCTGGAGTCAGACTCGGAGTCTGAGGCTGATGTCACAGTGGTGGAGGTGACCAGCGCTACAAGTAGCAGAGATGCTACGAATAGTGCAGATTAACCTCCATCACTCGAAGGCGGCGTCTGCCAGCCTTCAGCTCCGTCTTGCAAAAGGCGGAGTGGACGTTGCCCTGATCCAAGAACCCTGGACACACGGGGGATTGGTATGTGGTCTCAGGACTGAAAATTACAGCCTGCTGTATACCGTAAGTGAAGGAAGACCTAGGTCTTGTATCCTCATTAGGAATAATTTTAACTCATATATTCTCCCCAATTACAGCAACAAGGATCTAACGGCCGTCTGCCTGGAAACTGTCAAGGGATGGTACTGGTTGGTCTCGGCCTATAGGCCGCATGACCATGAGATCCTTCCAGAAGCCAACCTGTGGATGCAAAGGCTCAACGGGAGGCTGTCATTATTGGATGCGATGGAAATACGCACCATCTGCGGAAGCACGGATGTCAATGAACGAGATGAGTCATTATATGAATATATTGTAACGACTAACCTTTCTGTATGCAATAAGGGGTCAGAGCCCACTTTCATTACTGCTAATAGGCAAGAAGTCCTTGACTTAACCCTTGCCTCCGAATCAATTTTTGATCGGATCTCAAATTGGAGAGTTCTAGAGGAACATTCCTTTTCGGATCATAGGTTAATTCAGTTTGATCTTCTAGATAGTCTACCTAGCCCTAAGGCTTTTAGAAATGTCAGGAAATCAAACTGGGACCCCTACAAGGTGACTGTAGCTAGACTACTACCTCAGAACCCCACAAGCACAAGCACGTGTGACGAAATTGATAGGTCTGTGGAGGTTCTAATGGTTGCTCTTAAAAAGGCTCTATTGGTCTCTTGCCCCCTCAGTAGACCTAGGGGGAAACAAAAACCCACATGGTGGGGGGAGGAAATTAAGGGACTCAGACAAAACTGTAGGAGACTTTTCAACAGCGCAAAGAAGTCTAGAGATAGTGCAGACTGGGCTTTATATAAGGCAGCACTCAGAGCCTTCAAAAGAAAGCTTAGGAAGGCACATACAGAATCGTGGTGACGTAGAAGATATCTTTGCGGTGACGTAGAAGATATCTCTGAGACGTCCAGGTTGAGGAAGATCCTATCAACTGCTCCAATGGTACCTGGTTACCTGAGGAGGGAAGATGGATCCTGGACTTCAAATAGTAATGAGACTCTAGAGCTTCTTCTGGAGACTCACTTCCCTGGTTGCTCGAGTACCATTCCGCGGAGAACGAATCCCAGCGGGAATGTAGTTGAAGTCAACTGAGACATAGTCACGAAGCCAAAATTGCAATGGGCTATCCATAGCTTCAAACCATTTAAAGCATCTGGCCCAGATGGTGTAGCTCCAATAGAAATTCAGCAGTCAGAGAATCTAATAATAGAGTGGCTGTTAAAGATATATAATAGTTGTATTGAATTAGCGTATATTCCAGACTCATGGAAGCTTGTGAGGGTAATTTTTATACCCAAGGCCGGCAAAAGCTCGCACACAGCTCCAGGGGACTTA
The DNA here is from genome assembly GCA_920105625.2 of Clusia tigrina. NCBI lineage: Eukaryota > Metazoa > Arthropoda > Insecta > Diptera > Clusiidae > Clusia > Clusia tigrina. The sequence goes on along the minus strand of OV050031.1, from coordinate 148,181,596 downwards.
AGACCCATTAGTCTGTCCTCCTTCTGTCTAAAAATCCTGGAAAGGTTGTTAGACATTCATCGAAGGCTCACTATAGACAGAGAGAAGCTGTCAGTCTCTCAGCATGCCTACTTCAAGGGTGAATCGGTGGAGACCGCTTTACACTCCTTAGTCTCTAGTATTGAGTGCTCCCTGCACAACAAGAAGTTCTCCCTAGTGGCTTTCCTGGACATTGAGGGAACTTTTAACAACATCAAATCAGACGCAATAATCGGTGCGTTGCGGGACTTGGAGGTGGAACCCGCCATTAGCAGGTGAATTGAAAACATGCTTAGTAGCAGGATAATCAATTCACAGCTGGGGGCTGCGTCGGCCAAGAAGTCCGTGTGCAGAGGCACACCTCAAGGTGGAGTTCTTTCACCCCTACTCTGGAATCTTGCGGTAAATCAGCTGCTTGTTCGACTGGAGAGGGAAGGGTGCAAGGTGGTTGCGTATGCGGATGATGTTGCTATTAGTATCTCGGGTAAATACATATCTACTTTCGAGGGACTTGATGCAAACTGATACGTGCTGAACATTCTCTCTAAATGGACTACTGACTTTAGGTTGGGGGTTAATCTGACCAAGCCTAAGCTGATGCTCTTCAATAGGAAGTATAAAATTCCTCAATTTATTGCTCCAAAACTAATGGGTGTAGATATTGACCTTGTCGTAGAGGCTAAATATCTGGGCGTGATCCTAGATAGGAAGCTGAATTGGAAGGCCAATATAAGCGAGCGCATTAGGAAGGCTCAGGTAGCTCTGTACTCTTGCAAAAGAGTTATAGGCAAAAAATGGGTGTTACAGCCTAAGGTAGCCAATTGGATATACACAGCTGTGGTACGACCAGTCTTTTTTTTTGGGGTGCTTGCTTGGTAGACAACCCTAAGTAAGTCCACATACAGTAGGCTGATAACAAAGGTACAAAGAACGGCAGAGGTATTCATAAGTAGTGCCATTGGAATGACTAGAACGGCAGCATTGGACATAATGCTCAATCTGCTGCCTGTTAGGCTTTTTGGCGAAAAATTGGCTGCAAACTCAGCTATCAGGCTAAAAGCTACGCATCAATGGAATGCAAAAATGTAGGTCATGCGTCCATTTTAAGACATTTTGCGGGTATTCCTGACTCTTTCGACCCCCCCTCATGTAGAAGGGGCTCACATCTACACAGATGGCTCCAAACTACAGAGTAGTGTGGGAGGTGGTGTATTCTCAGAAGATTTGGACATTAACATGTCCTTTAGGATTCCCGACCACTGCAGTGTTTTTCAGGCAGAGGTCGCGGCTATAGAGGCAGCACTGTCTTGGCTAAGGAAGAAGAAGATATCTGGACTTGATATTTGCATTCTGTCCGACAGCCAAGCTGCTTTGCGCTCCCTGGATTCGGTTAATATCACTTCAAAAGCCGTCAAGAGCTGCCGCAAATCTTTAGACGAGATAGCTAAGCAGACCCGTCTGCATCTGTGCTGGGTTCCCGGTCACAGAGATATTCCATGAACTTGCCCGTGAGGGTACTACCATACCGATTGAACCAGATAGTTCGCAATTCGGTATTCCTATTGCCACATGTAAGCTCTTAGTAAACACAATATCCTCAGGAACAGCGGGCAGGCGCTGGTCTGAACTTTCAGGATGTAAAATAGCTAGACAAACCTGGCCAGAGATAAATGTCAAGCGCTCTAAGGACCTACTGGCTCTAAATAGACATAGCATAGGTCCCGTGAATAGCGTCCTAACGGGACACTGGACTCTAGACACACACGGGTGTAGGCTGGGGATCGCCTCTAACGACTTCTGCAGGAGTTGCATGGATGAGGAGGAGGAAGAGTCTACTGCTCACCTGTTGTGCACGTGTCCAGCTCTGTCCAGAAGGAGGCGCACTTTTCTAGCTACATCAAATGCTTCATTAAAAGCTCCGATTGGCTGGACCTTTGAAAGGGGGGGGACCTGTTGTCCCATGCGGTATCACAAAGTGTCAATGTTGGCCTAAGTGCGCCCTTTTTGGGTGGCCGCCTTACCTACCTACATACCTGTCTATACTAATTTATTATTATACAAATCCTTTTAAACAAATAAATAAATATAAGGTGCGTTTTTTCCCTCATTACATTTGACAATAAAATATGGCTCATCAAAATTATTTAATACTGGATAATTTATGTTAAAATAGTAAACTCTTATTATTTTTTATAAAAACAATTTTTAGCCTAACCACCCTTTGTGGTCTAGTGGTAAGCATGCTAGACTCACACCCCGGGGGTCGTATGCTTATTTCTATAAAATATTTTTCTCTTCGAGTCGAAAGCCTCTGTGCCTCTGTCTAGTGCTCATCCCCAAACACCTTGCACTCATAATTAATTATGGTGTACGGAATAATATAATAGTAATAATAATAATAATTTTTAGCTTGATTTCAAAAAAAGAAGACCAATTAAAAAAATATAAAAAAAATACATTTCTCAGCGGGCATATAATTGATAGACTAACGCTTTGCCACTTGAGCTACTGATGCTTGCAAAGATTTCAGTAATTTTGCGACATTTTAGGGAATCAAATTGTCCCATCATTACTCCAACATTCTTTCAAATTAATTATTCCAAATTCTGTGCTTTAGCCCCACAATGGCCAGGATGCAGTTTCATATATGAAAATATTCAAAATGAAATTATAATAGTAATTTTAACATTAAAATATATATTGTAAATCGTAAAAAATATTTGCTCAAAAAAATACATTTTAATAATTTACAATTTTTTAAAATTTTAGAAATTTTTTTGTTTGAAATTAAATTTTTGAAAGTTCACATTAAATTCGATGCAGTGGCTGAGGATATTTTTTAATTTGCAAATGTAGAAATTAAGCTTTGAAAAATTATTCTTAGTTTTTTGACAAAATAAGATTCAGTAAATACATAAAAAAATTATATATATATATATATATATATATATATATATATATATATATATATATATATATATATATATATATATATATATATATATATATATATATATATATATATATATATATATATATATATATATATATATATATATATATATATATATATATATATATATATATATATATATATATATATATATATATATATATTTATATATCTTTATTTATTTATTCATTTATTTATTCATACTTGTGTTAAAATTAAAATTTTAATACAATAAGACTTACAGCTATGACATCTATGGTCTTAAGCTAGTTAATTTTTTATATATGTTAGATTTCTTTATAGGTGTTAGAGTACTTAAGGTAATTTATCAGCATCTTTAAGTCTTTATCGGTAGGGTTGTTAAGTAGGGTTGTTGGTTTGATGTTTGGAAGCGATTTTCTGTAGATGTTAAAGTATGTACAATTGTCTAATATGTGTCCGAAGTTCATGTTAGGTAGGTTGCAGAATTTGCATATGTTGTTTGTATTATTGATAATGTATTCATTAGTCAGTTCTGTGTGTCCAAGTCGGAGTCGTACGAGTTTTATTGAGTCTTGTCTGTTTATGTTGGTGTTATTAACGGTTTTAAAATATTCATAGATAGGTTTTAGAATTATTAATTTTTTTGTACCAGTCATTAGTAGTTTGGAATAGGTCTTTGGCTTTTTTCCGGTAAATGGTTTTTATGAATTTTAGGATGTCTGATGATAAGATATTTTGTGTAGTTGTTAGTGGGGCACATGTGGCATTTTTGGCAATTTTCTCCGCTAATTCGGAATTTATGGTAGCGGAATTTATGGTAGTGTTTAATTTATTTATGGTTGATTTTGGTGCATTCCCAAATAAGTAAAGACCATAGTTAATTTTAGATAAGAGGAGGGATTTTGTTATTGAAATTAGTGATGCTGTATTGCAGTTGAATTTTTTGCTTGAAAGGCATTTGATTATATTGAGCGGTTTGATTAATGGGTCTATTAATTGATTAATAAGTGTTTCCCATCGATATCTTTTGTTCAGTGTAATCCCAAGTATCTTTAAATTGTCAACTTTGATTATATTTATGTGGTTGCATATGATGTTTGAGGAGCAATTGTGTTTTCTACAGATGTGAATTTGCTTGCATTTTTGTAGCGATAATGCAGTTCCTGAATAAGCGCACCAATCCGAAATTTTGTTGTAGATGGGATCGAAATTGTAGGGGGTGTTTTTGTTTCTATTTAGTTTTTTAATTAGTAAGTAGTCATCAGCGAATGCGAGAAAGTCAATTTCTTTGTGGAGTGATAAGGTGTTGCTTAGCTTGTTATAGGCTATCAGAAATAGGATTACGGAGAGCGGGGAACCTTGGGGAATGTCATTTTGGAGAGAAAAGCTTTGATAAAATTGGGATTCGATTTTTACTTTGATGTTCCTATTTGTCATATAGTTTTTTATATAATTATAAATGTTGGGGCCGATTTTCCACAAGTTAAGTTGATCTAAAATAGCATGTATACCAATTTTATCAAATGCTTTAACAAAATCCAGTAAGATGTGTTTTTTTTAAGAGAGGGAATGGGTGATCTGATGATCAAGGTAAACCAGAAAATCAGACATTGATTTCCCTTTTTTGAATCCTAATTGATGGCTATTGAGAAGTTTGTTATTTGATAAAAAACCACCAAAGCCTGTTGGCAATAATTTTGTCTAGTACTTTGGAGCAGCAAGGGTTAAGTGAGATTGGACGATATGATGTTAACATGGTTTTGTCTGAGTTAGGTTTAGGTATAGGGATAATGAGACTATTTTTTACATTTGAGGGATAAAACCGGCAAATATTTCATTATATAAATCAGTAAGTCGACTTTTTACTGCAAAGGGTAGGTGTTTAATCAATGGGTAGGATATTCGATGTATTCCGGGAGTTTTGCCTTTTAGTTGGTTTATTGCCATGTTTATTTCGATTAGATTGATTTTATCGTCAATAATTAAGGCTGATTTGCTCGGACTAGGTAACCTACTTCTGGATAGGGAGTTTTGTTTGTTTAAAAGGAAGGTAGGCGAGAATCAATTATCGTGTGCTTCCTTGGACCATCTTTCTGCAAGTGTATTGGCTATTATGGAGTTATTTGTGATCGAATTTTGGTTAGGTTGGGGTAAGCTAATTGAATGGATTGGGGTATAGGTTTTAAGCCCACAGAATGTGCGAATTGTTGACCCAATTTTTCCTGAAGGTGTAAAAGGATTGATGTTTGAGGTGAAGTTAAGTGTTGAGGTTGATTTCGATAATTTTATTTCGCGCTTAAGTATCGCGTTTGCTTTCTTGAATTTTATGATATTATCTAGTGACATGTTTCTGGTTAGGCTATTTAGAAGTTTGTTTCTTTCTTTTTTAAGTCTTCTAATTTATTGTTCCACCAGGGGACTGTTGTTCTTCGCTTAGGTCTAGATTGAGGAATGGATTCGCTTTGAATTATTATTTTTTGGATATTAGCAGTTTCTTTGTTTATGTTTATACGAACAGCTCAGCTCTCTTTTCAGATAAGTGATTAGATAGTATGCTGAATTTGTCCCAATTTGCTTTGCCTAAATTGAATCTAGGTCTACTTGCAGTTGGAATTGTTGTGAGATGGGGGAAGAGGGATATGAGGTTAGGAAAGTGATCACTACCGCATAGATCGGATTCTATTTGCCAGTTGGTTTCTATTGCTAGGATAGAAGATGCAAGTGTAAGATCAATATGAGTTAGAGTGTTATGCGTTGTGAAGTGGGTTGGGGTGCCGTTGTTTAGGAGAGTCAGTGCCGATTGTGTGATAAATTTATCGATTTTTTTGCCTCTAGCAATGTTGTAATTAGAACCCCATCTGGTGTGCCAGTTATTGAAGTCACCTGTGATCAAGGTGATTGTGAGTTGTCAAAAAGATCGTGAAGATCTTTGACTTTGAAATATTTTGTGGGTGGTAGGTATATTGAGCTAAGTAGGAATTTTTGGGTGGTAGGTATATTGAGCTAAGTAGGAATTTTTGTTTTGAAAAAATTAAAATATTTACTATGTCAAAATTGTTTGTAGGAAAGTTGGTTGTGCTGTGTTGTATTGAATTATGTATGAGTATGGCTGCGCCGCCAAATGAATTTTGTGGGTGTAGAGATGTGTATAATTGGTAGTTAATGGGAGTAGGTATTATTTTGTCGTCTTTTATGTGTGTTTCTTGTAGGGTAATGATTTGTGGTTTATGTTTTTTTAATAATATTTCTAGTTCATTATAATTGTTTTTGTAGCCTTTGATATTCCATTGAATAATTTTTAAAGATGCTGTAATTACTGTCAGATTTACAGAGTTTTTGCAGATATTTATATATGTTAAATTATTTAAACAAATGGAAGAGTGTTAAGTTGTTTCCATGTCAGGCTCAGAGCTGATTTCTTGTGTGCTGCGTTTATTGATTTGTTGTTGTCTGGACTATTTCAGTTTTTCAAGGTTTTTTAGGTGTGTGAGTGTAAATTGAGAGAGTTCTGGTGAGGAAGTTTTAGGAGTTTCTGGAGAGAGATTGTTCTGGGGAGAGTTACGTTTGGTGTGATCGGAATTGTTGTTTGTAAGAGAGCTTGTTGTTGGGATATTGTGTTTTTGAGTGTTTTCTATGTTGTGAGATTTGTGTGAATTGTATTTTTGCGTTATATATGTTTGAGGAGTGTCAGTTTTGTTGTTGGTTTGATTTTTTTCGAGTGTGGAATTTACTGTATTCTTGTCAATGATAGTGTTATTTATTGTTGCTGTTGTAGTTGTTTGTATTGTTTTGTTTTCTCTGCTTCTTCTAATTTTTCGGTTAATGTAAGATTCGTATTAATGTTTGTGTTGGATTCGTTAACTGAGTGTAACGCTTCTCGGAAAGTGCATTTCTTAATTGTTTTTACTTTGAGAATTGCTTGTCGTTTTTTGTAAGTTGGGCAGTTTTGGCTCTCTCAGCCAACTACGCAATGGCCTGCCTCATGAATAGAAAATACCTCTACGCAACTAGAAGCCCGCACAAGGAAATTGTGTGCACATGCCGTGGAGAATAAGTCCTTTTATAAGCTATTGATAAACTACAATTTTTTTAGTAATTTAAAGCGTAGCACCGCTTATTGGATTCGATTCATCGCCTATATACGAGGTTTGATCAAAAAATTACCGTTATTGGGTGATCAAAAAATAAAGTATTTATTTTTTCATCAACAACTATCTTGTCCCCTTCAAAGTAATTCCTCTCAGATATAATACACATATGCCAGCATTTTTTCCAATCCTCGAAACACTTCTGAAACGCTTTTTTTGGTATCGCCAACAGCTCCTGTTTCGATTTTTCTTTTATCTCCTCAATCGTAGCAAAACGCTTTCCTTTCATCGGTGTCTTCAGTTTTCGAAAGAGGAAAAAGTCAGCGGGGGCCAAGTCCGGTGAATACGGTGGTTGAGGCATGATAACGGTTTTGCTTTTGGCCAAAAAATTACGCACAAGCATCGATGTGTGAGCTGTTGCGGTATCATGGTGCAAAATCCATGATTGGTTTTTCCACAATTCTGGGCGTTTCTGAAGAATTGCTTCTCGCACTACGCCATTGCAATCAAAGAAAACTGTCAGCAAAACCTTTACGTTCGACCGAACTTGACGTGCTTTGTTCGGTATTGCCTCATCTGGACGTTTACATTGGGATGATTGGGCTTTGGTTTCAATGTCATAGCCATACACCCACGATTCGTCACCAGTTATGATCTTTTTGAGGAAATCTGGATCGTCGTTGACGATGTTCAACAGCTCCTGAGGGATGTCCATGCGACGTTGTTTTTGCCCAAAATTTAGCAATTTTGGAACAATCTTCGCTGCCGCACGTTTCATGCCTATCCGTAAAAATTGCTTGTCATGACTCGAACGATATGCCAACATCATCAGCAACCCTCTGATAGTGATTCGACGATTATCCAAAATCATTTTCTTCACTGCGTCAATGTTTTCATCGGCTGTTGACGTGCTCGGGCAACCAGGACAAGCATCGTCATTGACATCTTCTCGGCCTTCCTTAAACCGGTTATACCAAAATCGAACTTGTGTTCTGATCATAGTAGACTCGCCAAAGGCCACAGTCAACATTTCAAATGTCCTTGCGCATTTAATTTAATTTTTTACACAAAACTGAATACAGTTTCTTTGATCCATTTTTTCGAATAGCACAAAATCGAAGAGCACACCAAAACACGACAAACCTTTTTATCTGTCAAAAACAAACTGACAATCCAAAATGGTTGGTATTGCCAACATATATAACAGACATGTGTACCAACATAACAGAAAAAAATGCGAACATCGAACATACGTAATTCACGAAAAGATGAAAATAACGGTTATTTTTTGATCACACCTCGTATGTAATAAGAATTGCCGTCATTTTAGCAAACTAATGCAGCATGAACTGATCAAAGCCGAAGAAATCTGGATTAAAGAGATTAAATGCTTCATGCAATCTAAAGCTATTCCGCTATTCTTAGATGCTAAGGGTATATTGAGAGTTCGTCTATATCTTTCGACTTTAAATTTCCGATGATACTCCATAGCAAATCGCGTATCGTTAATTTGATTTTAAATTACTTGCATAAAATGTTGTTTAATGGTGGCCCATTATTAATGCAAACTGCATTGCAACGTAAATTTTGGGTGGTAGGAGCAAGGAATGCTGTCCGTAAAATCTATCGCGAATGTGTGGCTTGCCGCCGTCAAAGTACTGATTTTCGAATGAATATCACACGTCCATTCTTCTCCACTGCGGTTAATATGGCTAGACCTTTCAATTTGAAGTTTTCAAAAGGCCGTGGTTCTAAGGCCTTGAAGGGGTACGTCGCTGTTTTTGTTTGTATGGCTACGGGCGCGATGCAGTTGAAGCTTGCGGGAGATCTTTCTGCTGAAACTTTCATAGGAGTTTTGAAAAGGTTCATGGCAAGGCGCGGATGCTGTTGTCATTATTATTCTGATAATGGCACAAATTTTGTAGGAGCGGAAAAAGAGCTGCGTATTGTTTATGATAAAGCAATGAAAAATTCGGAGTTCCACCGCTATCTAATGCTATGTTCCCGCCAACAGGGTTAACTCTCATTTTTGTGTTTTACCGAGTTAGAGAGTTAACCTTATGTAAACCAAAGACAATATACCATAAAGACATTACATCGCTCTCTTCACTCAGCGAAATGAGTTAAAAAACCGTGGCTGCCTATTGGACCAAAACCCGAAGTGTGCTCGGCAATGCAAAGGCAAAATATGTCGATACACATTCTGGTGTTCGCGTTCTATATGAGCGTGTTTGTTTACTACATGTGCGAATGTTTGTATGCTTGCTTCCATGTTTACGGCATGCATATGTGTGGATGGATATGAATGCAAAAATGTTATTTATTTATTTGTTGGAATTGGAATGAAGACGAATTTCAATCATAGCAATCGAAGACGAGGCATTATAACTAATTATGTATATTTATATTGTAAGTTAGTAAAAAAAGAAAAAATTGGTTAATAAAATTAATAAATAATAATATGTATTTATATAATTTATTGTTTTATCCCCAAAAAGCCACGATCGAATTGCACTGCAAAACTTCATGGCTGCACCAGAAGGTGCATAGCACCAATAAAAAATATTCTTTTTACTTTAATAACACCAATGTGATTAACTTATATGTACTTCCATTTAACATAAGTATAGTTTTATTGTGTCAAATGTCATGGAATTAATAATACATCCATACATTCAGATGAATGTACATATGTATGCACATATTTGTCTTCTGATCATTTGTCAGGTAGCGAATTGTGCCATAAAAAGAATGAAATGAAAATAAAGCGCATTTTTGTCTCGATTGGAGTTTTTGTTGTGTGATGTGCGGTGTGGCTTCTTTAAATAGAAAGTGAAGCAGAATTAGAATTCAATTTGTCATGAAATTTTGGATATGGGCTAATCTTAGCGTTCGGACGTTACGGACGCTTTTTTTCATGTAATTTGCACAGAAATTGGACACATTTTTTTAAATGCGTTCACTGCTAGATTACTTTACAAATGCAAAATATATATAAAGAGAAACATTAGGGTTCTCAAGTCTTTTATCAGAGATATTGTATTTAAAAAACTGCGTTCGCCCGTTACAAAAAAAGGAAGTGATTATAGAGGTTTACACAAAGCCTCGTGTTTTTCTGCGAATTTAATCGTTGCATAAAAAAAGTGTTTAAGAAGAAATCGTAGCACATCAAATAAGCTTCTGGTTGACCATATCCAGGATTTGCCCATATGTCAATATTTTCAGTATGGACAAATATCAGCACAATTTACTCTTTCGATCTTATATTTCATATTTTCGCGTTAGCAGCATGTGATCAAGCATATTTTGAGTCTATCCGAAGAAAGAATAATTATGCACAAAAAAACTATTTTGCTAAAATTAGTGTTAATATTTTAATATTCTTATGTTCGTCTGTTGCCTATTCCATAAAAAAATGTATCTAAATAATTTTTCGATTAAGGGTACAATCAACAAATTCAAGGTTTTAAACGTTTTTTATTACTTTGTCAGATCAGCTTGAAATACTATAAGCACATTATATTACAAATTAAACCACTCGTACGTACATGAATATGTGCATACATATCTATGAACACTGTTTCTCCGCATTTACATACTATATGATGTTCATGTTTGAAGTAAATTTTATGAACTTCAATATCTACTATTAAGTGCATAAGTTCTTGTTATACATTGATTTAGAAAGTTTTGTAAATAAAACCGCATACAATATAATAACCTATATATAAACATTTATTTCCTATGGAAAAATGTAGTTCAACAATGATTGTGTTCCAACGCATAATAAACCACTTCATAATCTAAAATTATTATAATCAAAAATTTATAAAAAAATTATTTCAAGTATTTAAAATTCCAGAAATTTTATATTTATATTAGGATAAATAATGTTTAGTAAAACATTTTTTAATATAAGGTGCGTCTTTTTGCCCATTACATTTGACATTTATCTCAAAAAATGTCTACATGAGGTGTGCAGGGGTTACCCGAGTCGACTTGCTGGCATGTTTTTGCACAAACGCCATTCGAAATACTACAACCGGCCACTCAATACATCACTCGCCCTGACGTGGAGACTTGAGATATGGAAACTAATAAAAATGTGCAAAAACTTCTTACTGCTTTGTGCGTGTGAAGTTGTCTTTGGATGTGCATCCACTTATATAGGAAATAATTTGAATGAAATTATCTCTTTTGACCTACATTCGTGAATAATATTTGGGACTTCCTTTTAGTTCTATTTTTTTATTATTTTCTGTCTAAGTTCTATGCAACAGCATGTTTCTTTTATATTTTATAATAATATACATTTAATTATATTAATTTAAGTTAATTTTTATTTGGTAAATAATGTATTATAAAAAAAATATAAAAAAATTTAATTCATCTGCAAAATTCTTCCTTTTCCTACCATAACAATAAAATCCAATCAAACAATTTATTTAATATACATAGCATATACGGAAAAACAAAAACTTCCTAAAATTGCACATATTCATTGACGAACGAAATGTTTGATTGGATTAGATTTTGTGAAATTTATGTATGAGCTTCGTCAGACGAATTGCGGAAAAGCCTCAAAAAACTAACATAAACAAATGTATTGAAATCGTACAAAACTAACATGACAAAACAAAACTTTCATGCGCACATGAATTAATGTATGTGAGTTAAGAAACACCGTTATGACTATTTTTAGAAGATATAAATTTCTTTGCTGTAATGATCTGCTAGAGCAGCAGCAGTTCAATGTGGTTTAGTAAAATTATTTAATACTGGATAATTTATGCTAAAGTAGAAACTATTCTTATTATTTTTTATAAAAATATTTATTAGTTCACTTTCAAAAAATGGATGAAGAAATAAAAAAATATAAAAATAAACACATTTCTCAGCAGACTTGAACCCGGCATCATAAAATTGATATACCAACGCTTTACCACTTGCACTATCGATCTTTATAAAATATCCTATGCATGCATATTTATTTTATATTGTCAAGTGTTATGCTTCGTCATGACATGGCAAATCTTTCTTATACGCAAAACCACAAATGCTTTGTTTTAAGCCCCACTTTCCGAATAAGAAACCTTTGCCATACAGAAAATTCATTCTTGTGTATTTTACCCCTGCCACACAGAACTGAAAATAAAAATTTGATTTCAAATTAGTCGGTTCTGCATATAACCATGTGTGTGACTGCCGATGGATACATATTCACGACTGCTTCGTGAAATTGCCGATCTGAATTCCAATGTGGTTGCCAGCAATTTCAATATGTTGATTCTCACTCAAGAGAGCAATGTAACGTCTTATAGTATATTGTCTTTGGCTTAAGTAAGCTGACTGTATTTCATTTTGTGTTGTGAGCCTATAATTTTCTGCAAAATCAATTTGTATGACTACTTCTCCAGGTTGCAAGTTAATTTTTGTGCTCTCAAAGTATTTTTGTTGAGTGCGCTTTACAAATGTGTGTAATTTGAAAGCAGGCAATTGTGACTCAATTCCCAACATTAGTTCATTTAGTGATCCCTCAGTGTAACTTAGCATCATCCGATTGTTAACAATGCCCCAGTGCTTCCACTGCACAGGTTCTACCAATTTTCTTATGACGCTTAAAGGAATCAATCCATAAATCAAATTAAACTTACATTGCATACATTCATTTCTCATACACTTTTCACTTGTCACGTCGCAACAAACACTATTTAAAAAGTCATTAAAATTGGAGAGAAATTATGGTTTTTTTTTCACTCCATCTAGCAGATATGAAAAGTTGGCATGGTATTTACAGATACACATATTATGTGGCATGTTTTTGCTAAGCATTGCGCTTTTTTTCAATGTCTTGTGGCAAAGCTAGCTATACTTTTTGTACAGCCTTACACAGTGTTTGCTTACCGTTTTGTGTGAGGCTTGTTTTTTTTCTGGCGAAATGCTTTTTGGCAATTGGAGATTTGTTTTTTCAGTTTATTGGCGAGTGAAGGATCACCGTCAATTTGTTTTCTTATCTTTTGACGATAAGGTCGCTTTCTGGAAGCCTCCTTTGTACGATAGGCTATTAATTTAAGGTCATCCTCTTTCTTTGACATTCCCCATGCCTTTGATCTTTCTGCTGATGTCTTAGCCATCTGGGCAAATAAGCCAAATTGCAATTAAATGTAAAGGAATAGGTGCTATTAAACTTACCGTTCGGACGTTACAAAACAATATACATATGTAATATTACTCAAATATATTGTTTATTCAAAAATTTTAATTTCCCACCGTGAAACACTACTTAAATTGATTTAAAAATTATTTTCACTTTATTACTCCTTGTACTTACATTATCCACAGCAAAATTAAGCTTTTATTTTCGTTCCGGTTGTTACACGCCAAAACCATATAGTATTTCTTATGCTATGTTCCCACCTAAAGCTCTACCGTCGTTAACTATTTTTTGAGAGAGCGAAACTCGTGACTATCTGTCAATCGTTCCCACCGAAAAAAAAGGTTTAATTGTGGTTAAGTTAAGCCAAAATCTTTCCTGTCGAAACATTACAAGATACAGAAAGTTGAATAAAATCGGAAAAATTTTCTTTATTATTAATCTTATTAATCTATATTTAGTTTTGAGAGAAAATTTTATGAAAATTGAGCAGATCAATAAAATAAGTGTGGAATTGATGCGGAGGAAGATATTTTTATTAAATTTAATTGCGTGTTTTTTGCGCATACCACGAAGATCTGGGATACTCTCCCATAAATTTAAGAATAGTACTTCCTTTCCATCGGTCCAAACTTTTTTTTTAATTGGAGTACCATCCATAATTGATATTTTTTAATTTGCGCAGAATGAAAATAATTTTAAAAATGTAAACAAAAGGGCAGTGTTGACACAGCAAGAATTCCGTTAGAAAAAATTTTGAGACAACCGTTAAAAAGTGCAATAAGTTTGCGCAAACTACACTAAAGACTCTACAATTTCATTCTTTAATTATAAAATTTAACTTATTTTGCATAAACTTTATTAAAAGAGGTTTGATCATTTGTCAGGTAGCGAATTGTGCCAAAAAAAGAATGAAATGAAATGAAAATAAAGCGCCTTTTTGTCTGGATTGGAGTTTCTGTTGTATGATATGCGGTGTGGCTTCTTTAAATATAAAGTGAAGCAGAATTAGAATTCAATTTGTCATGAAATTTGGGATATGGGCAAATCTTAGCGTTCGGACGTTACGTTCGGGCGCTTTTTTTCATGTAATTTGCACAGAAATTGGACATATGCGTTCACTGCTAGATTACTTTACAATTGCAAAATATATATAAGGAAAAATATTAGGGTTCTCAAGTCTTTTCTCAGAGATATTGTATTTAAAAAACTGCGTTCGCCCGTTACAAAAAAAGGAAGTGATTATAGAGGTTTACACAAAGCCTCGTGTTTTTCTGCGAATTTAATCGTTGCATAAAAAAAGTGTTTAAGAAGAAATCGTAGCACATCAAATAAGCTTCTGGTTGACCATTTCCAGGATTTGCCCATATGTCAATATTTTCAGTATGGACAAATATCAGCACAATTTACTCTTTCGATCTTATATTTCATATTTTCGCGTTAGCAGCATTTGATCAAACATATTTTGAGTCTATCCGAAGAAAGAATAATTATGCACAAAAAAACTATTTTGCTAAAATTAGTGTTAATATTTTAATATTCATATGTTCGTCTGTTGCCTATTCCATCACAAAATTTATCTAAGTAATTTTTAGATTAAGGGTACAATCAACAAAATCAAGGTTTTAATCGTTTTTTTTTTAGTTTGTTAGATCAGCTTGAAAAACTACAACCACAGATTCTATTACAAATTAAACCACTTGTACGTACATGAATATGTGCATACATATCTATGAACACTGACTCTCTGCATTTACATAGTATATGATGTTCATGTTTGAAGTAAATTTTATGAACTTCAATATCTAGTATTAAGTGCATATCTTCTTTTTATAAATTGATTTACAAAGTTTTGTAAATAAAACCGTATACAATACAATAACGTATATATAAACATTTATTTCCTATGGAAAAACGTTGTTCAACAATGATTGTGTTCCAACGCATAATAAACCACTTCATAATCTAAAATGATTATATTCAAAAATCAATAAAAAATTATTTCAAGTATTTAAAAATCCAGAAATTTTAAATTTATATTAGGATAAATAATGTTTAGTAAAATATATTTTAATATAAGGTGCGTCTTTTTGCCCATTACATTTGGCATTTACCTCTAAAAATGTATATGTACATTATGTGTGCAGGGCTCACCCAAGTCGACTTGCTTGCATGTTTTTTCACAAATGCCATTCGAAATACTACAACCGGCAACACATTCGCTTTGACGTTGAGACTTGAGTTATGGAAACTAATAAAAATGTGTAAAAACTTCTTACTGCTTTTTGCGTGTGAAGTTGTCTTTGGATGTGTATCCACTTATGTAAGTTAGCAACATACGTGTTGCATGTCGTTGGCGCCGTGCGCTTGCGCAGCGGTACCCAGCATTGTAGGAAATACGCGGCAACAGAGTCTGTTACCATCCGCTGCCATCCGATGCGCAGGGGCACGATAGACGGTGCTGGTTCTCGGTACGCGAGAAAACATACGAAAAGTGCATTGGCGCCGTGCGCTTGCCCAGCAGTACAAAGCATTGTACAAAATGCGCGACACAGCCGCTACGCATAGATACGGTAGACGGTGATGGTTCTCGGTGCCGGAGGAATTGGCGAGACATGTGTTGTATGTCGGTGCCGCCAAGCCCAGCCGTGAAACGCTGTCGCGCAATGCCGCCTCAAAGCGCAGTCACTATGCGATTGTCGGCGGCGAAAACGTATAAAAAGAACCCGAGTACGAGAGCTCGCATCTTTTAATTGGCAGGAGCTCGAAGGAGAAGGACTACTTTAATAATAATAAAATAATATTAAAACAAATTAAATATCTTTATAATTATAATTTTAGAAAGATGCAGGAGATACTTCACTGGCGCCCAACTTGGAGCATGCGAAAAAGTCGCTGCACAGGCTCATAACCCACCCTTGAGAGGGGTGAATAAATAACAAATCTGCGATTCCTACTGGACCCTCCAGTTTTTGTGTCGTAAGCGTGGGGCATGCGAAAAAGTCGCTGCACAGGCTCTTACCGTACCCTTGAGAGGGGTTAATAAAAACGGCAAATCTGCGATTCCTAGGGGACCCTCCAGTTTTTGTGTCGTAAGCGTGGGGGATGCGAAAAAGTCGCTGCCCAGGCTCTTACCATACCCTTGAGAGGGGTTAATAAACAAAAGTAAATCTGCGATTCCTACGGGACCCTCCAGTTTTTATGTCGGAAGTGTGGGGCATGCGAAAAAGTCGCTGCCAAAGCTCTTACCGTACCCTTGAGAGGGGTTAATAAAAAAAAGAAAATCTGCGATTCCTACGGGACCCTCCAGTTTTTGTAACATATACGTGGTATATATTGAGGTAAAATCTGCGATTCCTACGGGACCCTCCAGTTTTTAGTACAAATAAATAAAAATTTATAATTAATAATAAATTTTTAGCGCTACCGAAAAAGGCGGTTCGCTGCGTATTGACCATTCGCAAGGTTTATTATTGAACACGGTGCGACCGAAAAAGGTGGTGCATAGCCCATCTCCACGTTCACCGGTATAAAGCACGAATGGCGATATGTGGTGCTATATTGCGTTAAAATCTGCGCTTCCTACGGGACCCTCCAGGTTTAACGTAAACAAAATTTTAATTAAAAAAAATGAATAAAAAAAAATAAAAAATTTTTAAATAATAAAACTTAAAATTTTTAGAACTACCCAATAGGCGTTGCACAGCCCAACCATACGTTCTAGCACATTCTTGGTGACGTAGGGAGCATCCGAAAAAGACGGTGCACGGCTCACCACACCAAGGACTTCCGCTGTAACAAGGGAAGACCAGCACAGGCTACATTCAGTCAGGTCTCTAGTACCGTTCATCGCAAAGGAGAGTGCGCTTCTAGATTCTAGTATGGCGCACAAGGAAGCAGCGCACCAACCCCGCGGAGATTTGGCTATATTTGAGGCTATGATCAACACCGCCTTCTCCTCTTTGACTGAAGAAAGCAACCGACGATTTACTGAGAATCGCAACGAGATATGCGAACTCCGGAAAGAACTGCAGATCCGTGGACAACCGGCAGTACCTCCCACAGTTTATAGCGATGTTATGTTCGATCGAGAGGGTGAAGGGGTTGATTCATTCGTGCTCATTCGCTTCGCGAGCTTGGTGGAAGCAGGACGAAGTACGCTTCCTGGCGGAAATCTGTCACTAGCGCTTACAACCCTTTCACGGGTTCGGAAGGTCTTCCTCGCCATTACCAGGCCGTTCACCTGATCCGAAGTATGGTAATGGGAGAGGCCGATGCCCTCCTAACATCCTTAATACGCCTACTAACCTTGACGCAATACTGGCTCGGTTAGATTTTACATATGCAGACAGAAGACCCTCATACGCGCTTCAACAAGAAATCCGGAGTCTCAGGCAAAGTGGATGGTCCGTATTATGACGATATTCAGAAGAGGCTCACGCTTCTAACCAACCAGAACGACATGAGCAATTCTGGTGACGCATCGCGGAAATGTAATCCTGAATGAAGAGCACAGGAACCTGGCTAGGAGCGTATTCATTTCGGGGCTTAACGAGCCCATGAGTTCATCAGTTCTTTGTGCTAGTCCCCCGGATATGTCGGCAGCCCAAGCTCTGGCCTTGGAGCTAGAAATAAACACAGCCAGAGCCCACATAGACCAGTCATGGAAGCGACGGGGGCCCCAGGGAATTCACCCATCCTTCAATTATAGCATCAACCAGCAGCTTATAAGGATGTAACAGCCCGACTCAGCTCGACTTGCCATTGGTCGCCAAGGAACTGGAGTCATCGGACAGCCGAGAACTCCACCCCGATGGGACAATCCGTCTACGATACCCGCCATAGACGCTTCTCCACGAAATCCTTTTAATGCAAACCGGTTTGGAGCTTCTACCAGTGCTCCACATATGCAGAAATGATATTCGGATGGCCAGCAATTTGAAGTGAGAGAACTAGCTACAAAAAGGCCACCTTCGTCGCAACCACCTTCACTCGATTGGAAACACCCAGGAGTCAATTACCTGGGAACTAAGTAAATTGATTCTTGTCCTGGTGGCTGGGACAATGGAAGCCGCCGGAGTGAAGGTCGTCGTCGCAACCGCAACTACAGACGATGTTGAGGGAGAAACAACTTTCGCTGAGGTGAATTTTTTTGGGGAGAGGCCACTTCTTCCATTCCTTCAAATGACTCTAGCATCACAGCGTTTAAAGTTCTGGGTGGACACCGGCTCTGCCAAGAATTATATTAGGGATATCCCTGATCTACGGGGAATAAAGCCGATAATCAAACCAGTTAAGGTCAAAACTGTGGTGGGGAGTGTGCATGTCACTAGGAAATGTGGAATCAATATGCTGAGAAGGACATCTACCTTTTACATACTTCCCACTCTAAACACCTTTGATGCTATAATGTGGTTTGATCTGCTAACGGACGTCTCGGCTTGTGTCAACTTAGACGTGGGAACCCTCAGACATGCGCGGAGAATGGAAACACTGCTCTTTCAGGAGTGTGAAGGGATGAATTACAGAGATTCCAGCATAGACGAGAATGAAAAAGTAGAGCATACCAGCGGCAACGTTCAAACGGAAATTTCCTCAGAAGCCACTAACCAGGTATCTGAGGGGGAAGAATGGTCATATAGTAGCATCAAAATCTAAAAACACTTCGATTGTCCTCGACGCGGATGCATTAGACGCCTTTCGGCGTGTGAGGTCAGCACATACTTTGCTCCTCTATCCAGATTTCGGAAAACCATTCGATCTTACAGCGGATGCTTCATCCTATGCCTTAGGGTCTGTACTATCGCAGGCAGGTCGGCTCATCACTATGATCTCGCGCACACTCTCCAATACAGAGGAGAACTGTGCGACTTATGAGCAAGAGCTGCTTGCAATTGTTTGGTCATTTCAGAAGCTGAGAAATTACCTATACGGAGTCAAGGACCTAAATGTTTTTACAGACTATCAACCCCTTACCGTTTGTTAATTCTAAATTTGCTTTGAATTTATGTTTTGATTTTCCAGTACTTCAACTGGGAATTCACGATGATTAAATTTTAATTCAAGATTTTAATCTGAATTTATGGTTATGAATTTTCAAATTTCATTCTCGACGAAACAAAATTGAAGTTAACTTAAAACTGACCTTTTAGTACTTGAACTAGAAAACCACGAAGAACTGATAATTCAATAATTGTTCTTTTTGATTTCTGATTTTGAACGGATTTTATTAAATTATTGCATGCGTTTTTATACAAAATTAACATGTCAAAATCCATAGCAATACAATTCTGTAGTTCGATGCAAGTTGCACAACATATTTGCTAGAATAGCATATTATCATGAGGCTACAACAACCAAAAATCGTGTCGATTTTCCGTCTGCTTAATGTGCAAGAGAATTTAAACTGTTGTTATGCAAAGTGCAACGAACTTCTGTTATTATTGACGCAAAGAATAAATTGAACAGAAATCAAAATTGCAGTTTTAAACAAAATGAAAAAAATATAGAATTACAATATATGCACATTAACACCTTCGATCTCTCGGAGAGAAATGTTAACTCAAAGATGAAACGATGGCGAACCTTCATTGAGGAGTTCGCCCCGAAGTTCCATTACAAGCCAAGAAGACCAAACATTGTCGCGGACGCGCTTTCACGACAGCATATAAATGCAATAATGAAGAAACCTAAGTAATGTGAAACCAATAGCAGTGCTGAAAAATCGCTGGTATCACCTATCCCGACTGTCGATAACCCCGTCAATGGCTTCAGAAATCAGCTTATCCTCAAGCTACAGAGAAGTCGAGGAAAACTTCCTTCATAGAAAACTGCACATATTCATTGATGAACAAAATGTTTGATTGGATTAGATTTTGTGAGATTTATGAGCTTCTTCAGACGAATTGCGCAAAAGCCTCAAAAAGCTAACATAAACAAATGTATTGAAATCGTACAAAACTAACACAGTTTCATGCGCACATGAATTAATGTATGTATGTGAGTTAAGAAACACCGTTATGACTATTTTAAGAAGATATAAATTTCTTTGCTGTAATGATCTGCTATAGCAGCAGCAATTCAATGTGGTATAGTAAAATTATTTAATACTGGATAGTTTATGCTAAAGTAGAAAATATTCTTATTATTTTTTATAAAAATAATTATTAGTTTGCTTTCAAAAAAGGGATGAACAATTAAAAAAATAAACATATTTCTCAGCAGACTTGAACCCGGCATCATAAAATTGATAGACCAACGCTTTACCACTTGCGCTTCGCTCTTTATAAAAGATCCTATGCATGCATATTTATTTTATATTGTCAAGTGTTCTAATATGCACGCATTATGCTTCGTCAAGACATGGCAAATCTTTCTTATAAGCAACACCACAAATGCTTTGTTTTAAGCCCCACTTTCCGAATAAGAAACCTTTGCCATACAGAAAATTCATTCTTGTGTATTTTACCCCAGCCACACAGAACAGAAAATAAAAATTTGATTTCAAATTAGTCGGTTCTGCTGTGAGCACACACAAAAACACACACACTAAATTATTCATACGAATGCAATACAACAATAGCCATGTGTGTGACTGCCGATGGATACATATTGACGACTGCTTCGTGAAATTGCCGATCTGAATTCCAATGTGGTTGCCAGCAATTTCAATATGTTGATTCTCACTCAAGAGAGCAATGTAACGTCTTATAGTATCCATAAATCAAATTAAACTTACATTGCATACATTAATTTCTCATACACTTTTCACTTGTCACGTCGCAACAAACACTATTTAAAAAGTCATTAAAATTGGAGGGAAATTATGGTTTTTTTTTCACTCCATCTAGCAGATATGAAAAGTTGGCATGGTATTTACAGATACACATATTATGTGGCATGTTTTTGCTAAGCATTGCGCTTTTTTTCAATGTCTTGTGGCAAAGCTAGCTATACTTTTTGTACAGCCTTACACAGTGTTTGCTTACAACTATAAGGCTTCAATACCGTTTTGTGTGTGGCTTGTTTTTTTTCTGGCGAAATGCTTTTTGGCAATTGGAGATTTGTTTTTTCAGTTTATTGGCGAGTGAAGGATCACCGTCAATTTGTTTTCTTATCTTTTGACGATAAGGTCGCTTTCTGGAAGCCTCCTTTGTACAATAGGCTATTAATTTAAGGTCATCCTCTTTCTTTGACATTCCCCATGCCTTTGATCTTTCTGCTGATGTCTTAGCCATCTGGGCAAATAAGCCAAATTGCAATTAAATGTAAAGGAATAGGTGCTATTAAACTTACCGTTCGGACGTTACAAAACAATATACATATGTAATATTACTCAAATATATTGTTTATTCAAAAATTTTAATTTCCCACCGTGAAACACTACTTAAATTGATTTAAAAATTATTTTCACTTTATTACTCCTTGTACTTACATTATCCACAGCAAAATTAAGCTTTTATTTTCGTTCCGGTTGTTACACGCCAAAACCATATAGTATTTCTTATGCTATGTTCCCACCTAAAGCTCTACCGTCGTTAACTATTTTTTGAGAGAGCGAAACTCGTGACTATCTGTCAATCGTTCCCACCGAAAAAAAAGGTTTAATTGTGGTTAAGTTAAGCCAAAATCTTTCCTGTCGAAACATTACAAGATACAGAAAGTTGAATAAAATCGGAAAAATTTTCTTTATTATTAATCTTATTAATCTATATTTAGTTTTGAGAGAAAATTTTATGAAAATTGAGCAGATCAATAAAATAAGTGTGGAATTGATGCGGAGGAAGATATTTTTATTAAATTTAATTGCGTGTTTTTTGCGCATACCACGAAGATCTGGGATACTCTCCCATAAATTTAAGAATAGTACTTCCTTTCCATCGGTCCAAACTTTTTTTTTAATTGGAGTACCATCCATAATTGATATTTTTTAATTTGCGCAGAATGAAAATAATTTTAAAAATGTAAACAAAAGGGCAGTGTTGACACGCAAGAATTCCGTTAGAAAAAATATTGAGACAACCGTTAAAAAGTGCAATAAGTTTGCGCAAACTACACTAAAGACTCTACAATTTCATTCTTTAATTATAAAATTTAACTTATTTTGCATAAACTTTATTAAAAGAGGTTTGATCATTTGTCAGGTAGCGAATTGTGCCATAAAAAGAATGAAATGAAATGAAAATAAAGCGCCTTTTTGTCTGGATTGGAGTTTTTGTTGTATGATATGCGGTGTGGCTTCTTTAAATATAAAGTGAAGCAGAATTAGAATTCAATTTGTCATGAAATTTGGGATATGGGCAAATCTTAGCGTTCGGACGTTACGTTCGGGCGCTTTTTTTCATGTAATTTGCACAGAAATTGGACATATGTGTTCACTGCTAGATTACTTTACAATTGCAAAATATATATAAAGAAAAATATTAGGGTTCTCAAGTCTTTTCTCAGAGATATTGTATTTAAAAAACTGCGTTCGCCCGTTACAAAAAAAGGAAGTGATTATAGAGGTTTACACAAAGCCTCGTGTTTTTCTGCGAATTTAATCGTTGCATAAAAAAAGTGTTTAAGAAGAAATCGTAGCACATCAAATAAGCTTCTGGTTGACCATTTCCAGGATTTGCCCATATGTCAATATTTTCAGTATGGACAAATATCAGCACAATTTACTCTTTCGATCTTATATTTCATATTTTCGCGTTAGCAGCATTTGATCAAACATATTTTGAGTCTATCCGAAGAAAGAATAATTATGCACAAAAAAACTATTTTGCTAAAATTAGTGTTAATATTTTAATATTCATATGTTCGTCTGTTGCCTATTCCATCACAAAATTTATCTAAGTAATTTTTAGATTAAGGGTACAATCAACAAAATCAAGGTTTTAATCGTTTTTTTTTTAGTTTGTTAGATCAGCTTGAAAAACTATAACCACAGATTCTATTACAAATTAAACCACTTGTACGTACATGAATATGTGCATACATATCTATGAACACTGACTCTCTGCATTTACATAGTATATGATGTTCATGTTTGAAGTAAATTTTATGAACTTCAATATCTAGTATTAAGTGCATATCTTCTTTTTATAAATTGATTTACAAAGTTTTGTAAATAAAACCGTATACAATACAATAACGTATATATAAACATTTATTTCCTATGGAAAAACGTTGTTCAACAATGATTGTGTTCCAACGCATAATAAACCACTTCATAATCTAAAATGATTATATTCAAAAATCAATAAAAAATTATTTCAAGTATTTAAAAATCCAGAAATTTTAAATTTATATTAGGATAAATAATGTTTAGTAAAATATATTTTAATATAAGGTGCGTCTTTTTGCCCATTACATTTGGCATTTACCTCTAAAAATGTATATGTACATTATGTGTGCAGGGCTCACCCAAGTCGACTTGCTTGCATGTTTTTTCACAAATGCCATTCGAAATACTACAACCAGCAACACATTCGCTTTGACGTTGAGACTTGAGTTATGGAAACTAATAAAAATGTGTAAAAACTTCTTACTGCTTTTTGCGTGTGAAGTTGTCTTTGGATGTGTATCCACTTATGTAAGTTAGCAACATACGTGTTGCATGTCGTTGGCGCCGTGCGCTTGCGCAGCGGTACCCAGCATTGTAGGAAATACGCGGCAACAGAGTCTGTTACCATCCGCTGCCATCCGATGCGCAGGGGCACGATAGACGGTGCTGGTTCTCGGTACGCGAGAAAACATACGAAAAGTG